>JAMPIV010014838.1:475000-907330 GCA_024509875.1 Oreohelix idahoensis | reverse complement strand
TTTCAAACCGTAAACCGATATAAATTCATAATTCCCAATAATCACGGTCGATTTGAAATAAAGTTAGTGCATGTGGCCTTACAAACGCGTGATGGCAGTCTCTATCCTTTATTCCATCTGTCTTTTAGTTACGCCGTGTATAAATGGAATGAATGAAATATTAAATTTAGGTCATTGATCAGCTTGCGTATCTCAAGGTTTTTCCAAGAAATACAGTACACGTTTCATTGAAGAAAGCGTGCAGCGACACAGTAGGCTTTTACTATCAACGTGAAAGCGTTACAATTTGCCGACGAAGTATAAAACAAGGGGGATTTCGAGTACAGTCATTGTGACAGCACTGTTCTTTACCATTCTTCTTTCCTTTTATTAAATTTATTTGTTAGACTTTGCATTTACGTTTTAATTTATATATGGGGATTAGAATAATTCACGACAATAGTGTTGAGCTCTTTTGGCCACAGTGGTCTTAACTTTCGTGATGGCGGCAGGCAAGGACTCCTCTGCTCGACTATTCACTGTTTCTGAAGACACCTCACTGGTTACTATAGGGACCCAAGAGTATGTTGTAGCCTCTGGATTCAGCAAACGCTCAGACCAGGTGCGGCTTCAATAACTAGGACCACAGTCCCAAAATTCAAGGAAATAAACACAGATACGTTGACTAGCACTGAATGTAGGCACAAATACTGGCACAAATTCCCATCTGCTTATGTTCCAGGCTTTTATTTAGCAAAAATATGAGCTGGCTTCAACGCACTGTTGCTTTATCAAGCTTATTTGAACTAGTGGTCTCGAACTAACGCTATCAATTAACTATATTAACAGACCTAACCAATCAGGCCATCTCTACCCAATCGTTTGAAAAAAAGTACTCTTACTTCCGTCTCCCTTGACAACAAAAGATAGCATTTATAGTCCGACTAATCGTGTTTAGCCTTACATATCATTCCATCCAATCAATTCAAATGTAACTTGTGGCCTATTTCCGTACAATGGTGGTTTAAAATTCTGCCACTGAGCGACTCCGAGTTTTTAGGTTGTCTGACACCCTCATTATTTTCTTTTGCCTATAATTTATTAATTCCTGGACTATTTGCGTAACACTTAACATATTCTGTGTCAGCAAGCCCTAAGGAATCCAAATATCTCAATCTAAGGGAGCTAGGTGGCTGCGTTCAAAATGTGCATTTTCTACCCCCTCCTGTTCACTTCAATCCCCATGTGGTGTCTGGGTACTGTCATGTTTTCAAACGTAAATCCATCTAATGTCATCTTTCCTAATAAGCGTTTTCCAGGTTTTTTAAAACCTAACTCTGGGAAGGGTAGTGTTTTTATCACTGTCCGTCTGAAAAAAAGTTATTGCATGTGGCCTTACACGCGTGATAGTAGTAATTGTATATCGCGTTACGCTTGTTGGGGGTGGCATTAATAGCGAGACGCGTGTTTAGTGTTGCATGCGTTCCTGATTTTCAGCCCTCCCTTCTTTCCATCCTACATCCATCTGTCCATTCGTAGTGTAATTAATTTAGGTCATACGCAGTGTGCCTCTCAATGTTTTTTTCTTAGAAATGCAATACCCGTTTTAATGTGTTGTGGAAACGCTTGTATTATGCAGTGGCTTATATTTAACGTGGAAACGTTACAATTTGCAGACGAAGCATAAAACAAAGGGGATTTCGAGTACTGTCATTGTGACAGCACTGTTCTTTACCATTCTTCTTCCTTTTATAGAATTTATTTGTTAGGCTTTACATTTACTTTTAATTTATATATGTGGATTAGAATTTCTCACGACAAATCCTCCCCTCTTAAAACAGACGTTATATGTCAGTCTATAATTCTATATACACATAGAGAAATTTATTATTATTTCTGGGGCTTACGGTGATTCTCATCACACGGATGGCGGCTTAAAAAATCCGCTCCCAGATTTGTTTTTTCCACTTATATACTCTATGCTAAACTCAAATGGCTGTAGCAATAATGACCAACGGAGTAATCTAGTGTTCTCATGCCTAGCTTGTGCTAGAAACGACAAGGGTTTGTGATCCGTTTGCAACTTAAATGCCTTCCCATACAGATAAATATTGAATTTCTTTATCGCCCATATTACTGCAAGACATTCTTTTTCGCTAGTTGAGTAGTTGGTTTCAGCTTTATTCAACTTTCTGCTAGCATATGCCACTGGGCTTAATTCCCCATCCAATGCATCTGATTTCTGTAGCAGAGTTCCACCTAACCCAATATTACTGGCATCCGTTCTTACTACAAATTCCTGACTTAAGTCAGGTAGTTTCAAAATAGGTTTACTTGTGAGCTTTTCCTTCAATTCTTGGTAAGCCATTTCACATTGTGGTGTCCATGTAATTCGATCTGGGTTTCCTTTACGTGTCAAATCAGTTAACGGTGCACATATGGAATTAAAGTTTTTGATATACTTTTGGTAGAAACCACATAATGAGACAAAGGATCTCACGTCTTTCTTGGTTTGTGGTCTCGGGGCTTTCTTTAGTTTCTCCAAATTCTTTGGGTCAGGGGTCATATTTCCCTGATAAACTGTGTGTCCCAGGAATTCCAATTCTTTACATCCAACGCAACATTTGGTTGGTCGGGCTGTTAAATTCGCTTCCCTAAGTCGATTAAACAGCATGTTCAGAGAGTCAATGTGTTCCTCAAATGGTTCTGTTGCTATAAGGATATCATCCATGAAATTTGTAATGCATGGGTTATTCAGAGGGTCCAATAATTTTCTCATCATTCTAGAGAAGACACTAGGTGCATTCTTCAATCCAAATGGCAATCTGTTAAACTCATAGTGTCCTTCTGAGGTACTAAAAGCTAGATATGGTCTAACCTCAGGCTTTACTGGAATTTGATAGTATCCTTTACTCAAATCCACTTTTGAGAAATACTTAGCTTTATTTAGCCTGGCAAACAGCTGATTTGTATCCGGCAATGGATCCACCTGTCCTTCTGTAATAGCATTCAGTCTCCTGTAATCTATACAGAGTCTATGTTCTCCAGAGGGTTTCCTTAAAAGTACAACACTGGAACTATACGAAGATTCACTGTGTGAAATAATTCCTTCCTTCAACAAATAGTCTATCTCTTCCTTCAAAGCTTTCTCCTTAGCAAAAGGAATCGAATAAGGCTTCATACAGACAGGTGTGGGGTCTATCAGTTTCATATCATATTCCAATAAGTTTGTATGCCCCGGTCGATCTGTTAACACCTCTGTATGATTATCTAGAACCTGTTGCACTCTCTCCTTCTGATTTTTCGTTAAATGCGTACTGATTTTCACCTGTGCCGCTGTCTCACAGGGGTGTAATGGATATTCAAATGATGAAAGTGGTTCCTTCTTCATCTCCATTGCAATGGACAAGGTTAGCAAGTGTGTCTCTTCCTGATGTTCTCTTTCCAAATATTTCTTCAGGAGATTCACATGATAGATTTTTTCTTTCCCCTTCTTATCTATCTTATAATTGGTTCTAGACACCTTCTCTAGAACTGTATATGGACCTTGCCATCCAATTTGTAACTTATTCTGATTTCCGGGTAAAAGAAGCTGTACCTTCTCTCCCACAGCCAAATCTCTGTCTTTTGCCTTCCTGTTATAATAAGCAGCATGTTTCTTCCTGGCTTGTTTCAAATTTTCATTGGCAAGTTTCCAGCCAGTTTTTAAACGAGTGGTCAGCTCATTTACATATTGGTATGAGGATGTAATATTTTCCTCTGCTTTTTCATCCGTCCACGTTCTTAACAGTGTTACATATGGACCTTTAGTTTTGTGGACCTATTTGTCCATGCACCGGTATGGTCTCTTCCACTAGAAGCGCTATAGTGATGATTTTTCTTCCCAGAATTATCATGCACAAAACGACCGCTACCAATTTTCCTCTTAAGGCTTTCTCCCCACTTAAAATTCTTGATGAGAGATTTCCTCTCTACATCCTCTTCCTCCAGTTTGTTTAAGTCCGATTGAGGGATTTTCGGCTTATCCTGGGGTAAGACATCTTTTTGCACTCTCCGCATAGTGGCCATTGTAAAACAGTTAAGTGAAGCTTGTCCGTGAAAAGGGGCTTCCCATTCCCTTTGGTCCACTTTATCAAATTTATTTTTCTTCGTATTTTCAGGCCTAGTTTTACCCCTTGGCGTGTCCAGGTCCTGATCCATGTTCCCACTTGTGGGTGTTCCCTCATGTGCTATGCTACACCTTTCTACAAAATTCTCAATGTCCCATCTTGCCTTGGGCCAATAATAATTGTGAGCCACCTTTTGGATGATGGTACCTATTTTCTCATGGTCCCCATCTGGTTTCACATGTAGGCTCCTTATTAAGTCTGTCCTATATCTTTTAGGAAGTACCAGCTGTCCCTGACCTTTGGATCTAGCTCCAGTCTTCCTATACATCAACTTGTTTTTCATGTAAAAATCTCCCTTGCCTGGAGTTGTATGACAAGTTGACAATTTCCTGAAACAAGGCTTGAGGGTCTTGTCCCCAGCCTGTGCCTTCCTCATCTCTTCTGGAGTGGTATCCAACATAATATCCTCCTCCTGTCTTGAGGTCGACCTGACCTGAAGGGTGGCCATATACACAGGTTTCCTTCTACAACGGTCAGTGTCATGATTGTCCATCTGACAATTCTTACACCACCTTTTTCCTTGGTTGAAAGATTTTCTTTCATCATATTTCCTTTCATCGAATTGTGGGTTTTTATTTTTATTTTCATACCGTGGCCTATCAAATTGGTGCTTACCTTTGTTATGATCCCTAGGATCAAATTTATTAAAGTTCTGTGGTGCCCTAAAATTTTCCACCTGTTTCTTTTTATTACCTGATACTTCTGCTTGAGCCGCCTGATACCTTTCTGCAACATTTAGCAACTCACCCAGTCTCTCTGCACCTTGTTCCATGAGAAACTTTCTCAGGTCTGGAGCCATGGACTCTCTTAATTGTTCTATAAGGATCATTTCCTTAAGATCTTGGGTTTTCCCCCAGAGAAGTCCATTTCTCCAAGTATGTCTCTATCCGTGCAGAGAACTGGTGATAGGTTTCACCTGACAGTAGTTTAGCATTCCTAAATTTTTTCTGTAAAATTCTGCGTTCTTCTCATATCTTAACAAAAGAGCCTGCTTTAGCATGTCATAATTTTCCTGATCATCTCTGTGCATTTTGGCAAAAACTTCATAAGCTGCCCCACGAAGTCCTTGAGATAACTTTAAGCTCCACCTTTCTCTCTCTAACCCATATGTGGTAGCTAATAATTCGTATCTATTTATATAGCTCTCAATATCATCGTCTTTCTCAACAAAATGATCTAAATGAAAGTTCATAGCTGAGGTTGAGGCTCCCTGAGTAGCAGTAGCATCAGAGGCAAAGGGACTGGCACCATTTTCAGGAGCATGGCCCTGAAACTCAAACTCCCTTAGTCGTAGCTCATGTTCCCTTTGTAATCTCTTCTCCTCCTTTTCTGCTTCCCTTTCTGCAGCTAATCTCTTCTCTTCCCTTTCTGCAGCTAATCTCTTCTCTTCCCTTTCTGCCTTTTGTTCTTCTACTTGGAGCCTCTTAATCTCCCTATCAGCCTCCAATGCTTTAGCCTCTTTGTCAGCCTCAATCTGCAACCTCTTAATTTCTTTTTCAGCCTCTAACCTTCTTTCGGCCTCAAACCTTCTTTCTTCGCGTTCAATAAATTTGTCACATTCAGTAGTGACATAGGTAATCATAACTTGCCCATCTAATCCCAACTCTTTTGCAGTCTGTACAGCCGCAGATCGAAATTTGGCCAGGTCCGCCATTTTATATCAGGTAATTAAATAAAATATCTAACTAAACAATATAATCTGTAATTATATATCCAATGGACAAAACAGGCACCAAGAGCTCAACCTTATTTAATTCCACCCAAGGATACCTTTTAACTTTTTATATTCCCTGAAGTGAATTACCCCCAATATTTATACTAGTAAAGGATTCAATAACCCGGACGAGCCCCCAATATATGTGGTAAAGTGGGATGATATAAATATTTATAGGGACTTAGTGTACTGACTGAGATCAGCTGTGAAGGTATCTGTATCTAATATGTGTAGGGTTTTACAGATAACCTTACTTACTGCCACATATTTATATCTCAGTCAGAATTATTCTGGAATATTGTGTTGGCAACGTTATATGTCTAGGGTTATGCAAATGATGAAGTGTAAGTCACCACAACAACAACAGATAAACAATTTAATTATTCCACCACACTTGACAATACTGTGACACTCACAAACAGTCAACACTCTAGAAGACTATCTTAAAAAGATTCAATGATAAATTTCAGATATGTACATATGTATTGATTTTCTCTACAATAGTGATCCTGATTCAACTACACAGTGAACCAGGCAATATAATAACATGTAATTTCAAATATTATGTACACAGATATAAATGTGGTCTTTGCATTGACATACAATATTAGTATTCTATGTGTGTGAGTTGTTATGTGGTAATATGAGGTAATACTGGTTTTGTTCTTCAAGATAGATTCTTATTAGACATCATGACTGCATGTGCTTGTGTATGTTTGGAACTAGTATTGGAGATGGTCTCAGTTCCGAACATTAAAACAATTAATTGCCCCTCTTTAATTAAGTTAGTGTCATTTACGAGGGGTACATAGTGTTGAGCTCTTTTGGCCACAGTGGGCTTAACTTTCGTGATGGCGGCAGGCAAGGACTCCTCTGCTCGACTATTCACTGTTTCTGAAGACACCTCACTGGTTACTATAGGGACCCAAGAGTATGTTGTAGCCTCTGGATTCAGCAAACGCTCAGACCAGGTGCGGCTTCAATAACTAGGACCACAGTCCCAAAATTCAAGGAAATAAACACAGATACGTTGACTAGCACTGAATGTAGGCACAAATACTGGCACAAATTCCCATCTGCTTATGTTCCAGGCTTTTATTTAGCAAAAATATGAGCTGGCTTCAACGCACTGTTGCTTTATCAAGCTTATTTGAACTAGTGGTCTCGAACTAACGCTATCAATTAACTATATTAACAGACCTAACCAATCAGGCCATCTCTACCCAATCGTTTGAAAAAAAGTACTCTTACTTTCGTCTCCCTTGACAACAAACGATAGCATTTATAGTCCGACTAATCGTGTTTAGCCTTACATATCATTCCATCCAATCAATTCAAATGTAACTTGTGGCCTATTTCCGTACAATGGTGGTTTAAAATTCTGCCACTGAGCGACTCCGAGTTTTTAGGTTGTCTGACACCCTCATTATTTTCTTTTGCCTATAATTTATTAATTCCTGGACTATTTGCGTAACACTTAACATATTCTGTGTCAGCAAGCCCTAAGAAATCCAAATATCTCAATCTAAGGGAGCTAGGTGGCTGCGTTCAAAATGTGCATTTTCTACCACCTCCTGTTCACTTCAATCCCCATGTGGTGTCTGGGTACTGTCATGTTTTCAAACGTAAATCCATCTAATGTCATCTTTCCTAATAAGCGTTTTCCAGGTTTTTTAAAACCTAACTCTGGGAAGGGTAGTGTTTTTATCACTGTCCGTCTGAAAAAAAGTTATTGCATGTGGCCTTACACGCGTGATAGTAGTAATTGTATATCGCGTTACGCTTGTTGGGGGTGGCATTAATAGCGAGACGCGTGTTTAGTGTTGCATGCGTTCCTGATTTTCAGCCCTCCCTTCTTTCCATCCTACATCCATCTGTCCATTCGTAGTGTAATTAATTTAGGTCATACGCAGTGTGCCTCTCAATGTTTTTTCTTAGAAATGCAATACCCGTTTTAATGTGTTGTGGAAACGCTTGTATTATGCAGTGGCTTATATTTAACGTGGAAACGTTACAATTTGCAGACGAAGCATAAAACAAAGGGGATTTCGAGTACTGTCATTGTGACAGCACTGTTCTTTACCATTCTTCTTCCTTTTATAGAATTTATTTGTTAGGCTTTACATTTACTTTTAATTTATATATGTGGATTAGAATTTCTCACGACAGAGGGGGTGGCTCCTATTTTAGCCTGAGGGAGTAGGGATAGTGCCTCCTTATATAAAGGGGCACTAAGTACGGAGAGCACTCGTTGAATGGGAAGCAATGGGGCACTGAGAGATAGCGGCGGCTGTCGGAGGGGCCGAGTGAAAGTAGGGATAAGCATTATCCAGTGTTGTGAACCAACCAGTGACAGGGGAGAACCTGTTTGTGTGTGTGTGTGTGGGGGGGGGGGGGGGGCGAGGGGTGGGGGGGGGGGGGGGGAGGGGGGGGGAATTTTACACCGGACTACGGAATGTCATGAACAGGGGGAAGAGGGTGCGTCGCAGTGTTGATGGGTGACCTGAGTGCAGAGGTGGGAGCAGACAACATCGGCTCTCGGAAAACGTGGATTAAAGGCAATGAACGAAAATGTCTAGAAATTTGTACAGGCTTTTTTGCTTCAGTTGGACTGGCTGCTATAGGACAGCATGTTTACATATGGGGCAATGTGAATATCACGAGACCGCAGAACACAAAATCAGTTTAATCTTATATGCAAAAACAGGAAGTTTAGATCATTACATGACGTCAATGTATCTAGCGGAGCAGAAGTTAGCCAAAAAATAAATAAAACTCAATAGATATGCAACGCTAAAGACAACAGTTTAATATGGGATTTTTTAGAAATCAAGAAGCAAATTTACGGTAACAATATCCAACAAATACCAATTACTCCAACAGCTGGACAATGTAGCAAATGCAGAAGGTCACTAGCAATAAATCAATAATTTATGGAAAATGGCATGCGGAGAGCCGGGAGAGGTACTCTGAAAAAGAAAACATCAGCACAGTGCATGGCTAACAGCAGAAACCATCAACAAATGAAGCTAACAGCAGAAACCATCAACAAAATCAAAGACAGGAAACACAACAAAGCAGACTTAAACATATGCAAAACCATAATATTCAAAGCCAAGGCTCATGAAGTGTGCATAGAAGCAAATAAAAAAGTAAGAAGAAACATCAAAAGAGACAAGAGGAAATATATCGAGGGATTGACAAGGGAAGCAGAGGAAGCTGCAGCCAAAGGAATTAAGGACCTGTACAACACAAAGACGCTATCACAGGAAAATACAAGCAATCAAATGGTCTCATCAAAGACAAAAAAGTGAAAATTGGTTATCAATATACAAGAACAAATGAAGAGATGGAGAGAACATTTTGAAGAACTTCTCAATAAACCAGTTCCACTAAATCTACGAGACCTCTAGCCAACGGAAGAGGAGCGACAAATCAACTGTGAAAGACCAAATGTGAAAGCCAAATTGTCATGGGTTGCCTCCCCTTGCTCTGCGGTAGTGGCCCAACAGTCGCCAAAACCTAGAGTATCTAATGTGAATCTTCAAAGGTGTCTACCTTCGCACACGATTACTCTTGGCAGAGTTGTAGATAGAAGGACAATGATGCTTCTACCTCGCTTCTACCTTGAACACATACTAGAGGTTCTGGATCATACATATACAATGATTAATTCAACTACGAATTTGTCAGAATCAATATATATAAATTTAATGTTTAATTACTTTGAAACAAATGTAAATAAATATGAAATGGAAATTATGAGAAATTATGGTTCATCATAGATCTCGGTTTGGGAGATGAAAATATAGTCTTTTGAGGTGGCCTGCTAAACGTATAACTTAGCTTCCAAATTGCTGAAATGTTGGTGCTGCTGGTTCCGTCACTTCGTCTCTGTGGCAATGGCACGTCTCCAAAGGATTCTGGAGGTAACCGCTTCCGGTCAAGGCAAGGGTCTTCACTACTCGTGGGATGTAAGTTTCACGTGTCGATCTCAAGCTTCGAACCACAGACTAGTACAGCTGGTAACGTGGGTAGAACCTCAAATGGTCTCTCCAATCCGTACCATCAACTTAAGAGGGAATAAAAGAACACATCCCGCTGCTAAGTATTTGTCTTCCTGATTTAGATCAGGCGCCTTTCCCCGCTGTCCGTCACCGATATTTTAATCAGAATTTGTAATCTCCCTGAGCGTATATCATATAACTAAGGGGATGTGATAACAAAATCGCCATTCTTTTAGCTAATATAATGAAAAAAAAATTCAACTGGACAGCGGCAAAATTTGCGTCTGAGTGAACAACTTTAAACATACATACAGCTCATTACAAATGATAATATACATATGATTTCATCATCTTCCCCTTTCTTTTCTCCACTTATAGTCTGAGATTACTTCTGCTTTTGGTTCTTCTGTGAGAACTAGCATGAAGCAATCACCAGCGCTTGCTGTGGTGGTTCATGAATGTATCCTTTTCACATGCTGAGGTTTACCAGCCTCGAATCTTTAACACTCTTAGCTAGTATAAATCAGTAAAATTCAAAGTATAAAAATATGTGCAACTCACCCTAGTAACTAGGCAAATCTTAGACGTCTTGCTCAGGTAAATAGTCTTGGCAACTTAACATAGATGCCTCGAACAACGTCTGGGATATTATTTCTTATTCTAGAATTCATCTGTGACTTGTGAGTAGTTTCTATAAGAATCAGGTTACGTGTTAATATTGGCGAGTTTTCTTTTCCAGTGGATAAAAGATGCTCTAATACGTTTTTCCGTTCCTAAAAATTAAGAATACTGACTTTGTTCTTTCCTCTTGCAAGGTCTTAGATGTCTACTTGTGACGATTTCTGGAATGCAGTGTCGTATATTAGATGTCTACGTTATATCGCAGCTCTCGGTCCATGCTTCCAGCATGGCGCTCTGACAAATCTTCCAATCGCATTTTTGTTTATTGGCGCCTCAAATGTCAGCCAATACATTCAAAGTTCATATTATGAAAGCATTTTCTCATGCAGTATGCTGTATGACTCATGCGTTTAAAGGTTTTAAACAGTCATTCTCCGTATGTGGAGTTGCCACATCCGACAATTCTTGGTAATGTTTACGTTACAACTTCTTACATTTTTCCTGTCGAGTCTGAAGAATTATGCAATCTTAAGCAAACACTTCGTGCTCGCATTTACATGGAGTCAGTGTGGTATTATCACGTTTTAGGGACTCAGTTAATCTCTCAGGGATGGGCGATACGCTTGTCTGGCCCTGTCATGCATCGAAGTGTGAAATGTGAACAATGACAGTAGGGAAAATGGTGTCATAACCAAAGAATAATGCACCTAATTCAGTACGCACAACAAATGTAGTTTAATACTGCCGGAGAGGAAAAGAGAGCGCAAAATTAATTATGTCACACCATACAACATCTAAATGAGGAAAACGTAGCTGGTCTAGATGACGTTCCAGCATAGGCCGTAAAAGCAGAAATTAAACCTGTACATAGATGTTATACAAACTGCTTAATGATGTCTGGGAGAGAGAATACATATCAGCAGAATGGAAGAAAGAATATCTAGTCAAGTTGCATAAGACGGGAGATTTACAAGACTGCACAAATTACCGAGGAATAATGTTACTATCAGTGCTAAGAAAAATATTAAACAGGGTCGTCTTGGAGAGACTCAAAGAGTCCACAGAGAGACAACTGCTAGATTTAACATGCAGGTTTTCGACAAAACAGACCAGATAACCACATTGAGAATAATAGTTGAACAACGTCTGGAATGGAATTCGCTTTTCTCCACAGGGCTTGTGGACTATGACGGTAGATTTTTTAACATAGTAAAATTAAATACCACCAAAACAAGAATCAGAATATAACAGCTACAAGAGCAACTGAGAACAACTGATAATAAAAAAGACATTTATAAAATAATGTCCACCATACACATTCAGTTTAAAAAAGTAAGTTAAACATCTTGAACCTAAAAATCAGCAAATACAAAACATATGTGTTGCACTTCTTTTTGCACACCACAAAGCGTCAATTATCTTGGAACTTTTTGGTGCTCAAACGGACGTTGCTAAGCGCGCCGTTACGAGTAAGAAATGTGACGTGATTGCTCGTGCAAGGCGACGAGAGAGATCGTTTTGTGTTTTTCATTGTTACAATAAATAAAATTTAAAAAAAACATCAAACTGACCACGTCACTGGAGCGCTAATAAGTGTAGAGAGGTATAAATATTAAAAGCACGGGAAGGGGTAGGCCGTATACACTATAGACATTATGAAGCGCTATAAACAAATGCCAGAGACTTTGCAGCCTGGAAGAACCAATAAAATTGTAATAAAATGTAATATAGGCCTACTTTATAGAATAAAAAGCACACGATAAACATGATTACATGCACATGATAAATATGATTACATGCACATGATAAACATGATTACATGCACATGATAAATATAACATTTCTTGAACATCATCTAAGAATCAATTTAAATAAACATGCCTGAGGGGGCAGTGACCTTATTCCATCTATGTCTTCTCGGAGACCGCCGAGCATTGCACGAGGCACAGATATGCCAACAACATTTCTAGCGCAGACAAACAGTAAAACATATCAGCTTCCTTCTAATATGTTGTGTTCATTTGGTTTGGTTTGGTTTTAACGACCATATTTATTGCACACGGACACACTCCATCAGTGCTCCTATTTCCTCCCTTAGATCACACAAGGAGGATCTCAGCTCAGTGCACGAACTCCGCAGCACCAGTGAGAATCCCAATATGTGTATATAGGAATCACATATTCTATAAATATTTATGTGGTGAGTAGGTTTCTAATTTTTAAATTTTGCCAGGGCAGCGGCCTTACGGCGTACTCTTTACGATTTCCAATTGCCGTGGGATTTTTAACGTGCGCAACTAGCACACGAGACCTCATATTTTTTCGCCCTTATCCGAGAATGCTTGGCATCCGATCTCACTACTTGTTCATTTACATAACGTAAACAAAAGACAATTAGTCATTCGTGATACAATAGTATAATCAGTGGCAACATTAATACTATCTTCATCATTATTATTCTCACATTTTTTTTTTTACTTTCAATTCAGCACCATCACGGACGCAGATGACGAAGACAAAAGTTGTAAAATATACCACACACAAAATTTGAAAATGGCATGTCAAGAAATATTACAGCTACCGCTGACAAAAACCTAAGTACAGCTGAGTAAACAGTTATTTCTCAATTTTAAAAAAAACAAAAAAACTAGAGCACATAAAAAAAGTTCAATGTCTGAGCCACCTACAACGAATCTTTGAAATGGATCAAAATAATTTTTTGGCGTTATTTTGTCCTTGTCAGATACCTCTAAATTAATTTAAGATTTAACATGTTTGTATCGTTGGTAATACACAAAAAAGATCAAACAGGTGATTGAGTATTTTTCTTTTTGTGTTTGGGAAATAAAATATTTGAAAAAAAAAAAACTATGTTTTTATTCACTGCGATGTTAAGGATGTGAGGTAAGTGATATCGATGAATGAAATCTACTTGAATGAGCTGCTGAGTGTCCTAGCACTTTGAAGTCTCACGTACAAGTGATGTCTTGACTGCCACGGTGAATGTTCGACGTGTGATCTCACAGACGTCGTGGTGGGTGCATGAGTAGTCTACCAATACTTTAGAGAAGTCTGAGGTATGCTTTTTTTTTTTACCCCTACCTTCTCGTTTGACGTTGAAGTCGTTTCTGCTACCACGTGTGAGAGGCCTCGGCTGGTTTGATAACCATACTGGTGAAGAGATTTGTTTTGTTATTATGTCTGACAATTAAGATAGCGTCTACACGAGTTTTCTTTTGTAGCACGTGATCATTTTGTGGCATAATGTGAAGAAAACACGGTACATGAACTTAGAAGAGGGAGAGGTATGAATTAGGCAAGACATTTAATCTTGCTGTGAAGAGTTTACCAAGAGGATGGGCGGTTTGGTCTTGTTATCTATTATTTTTAGTTCTGTTTAGCTTAATACTCGTCTGACTCCAGACGTTCGTACCTGATAGTCGATATATAAAAAAAAATGATAAGAAAATACATTTAAAGAAGAGACGGAAAGTGCATTGGCCTCGTACCCACAAATACCAACAGCAGTTGAAAAAATAAGACAGGGAGAGGGGCGCTGTTACTAAAGCAGGAACGGAGCGGAAGGGAGAGAAATATAAAATTATGTCATAACGTTATTTTTCTCCATTTTTCTATTTGTGTTTTTATTTTTAACTCCGCCTATGCCGGTCCCAAGCCCGGATGAAAAAGGAGGAGGGCGGCCTGCATGGAGGCTGTAAGGAGGCAGCCCCTCCACCATGCAAAGGCACAACAGGCCAATCACCTGTTTGCTTTAAATCACGATTACGAGCAATACGAGAGAGAAAACTGGATTGATTCTTGTCGTGTGGTGTGTACTGGGGCAACTACGACAGTAGTTTTTGCCAGGAATAGTCTATGAGATATTAGATATAAGGTCTCTAGAAATTGGCTCCTTAAGAAAGAATAAAGACCTATTCGAGATAGGGACAAGAAGACAGGAATGCGAATGCTTTCCACTAGACAGTGTTTTCTAATTAATTATGGAAAGAGTTCTGTTTCCCCACGACCTTAGCTTCTGCCCTTAGATCCCGTAAAGAAAAAGCCCCCAACCTCATCTGAGTAGAGAAATGTTCCTATAGGTGAATATGTAACACCGACAACACGAGTGATACATTAACAAACTAGATAATAATCAAACGATCGTTGGGTTTATTAATGAAATATCCACACATATAGGGTTAGTAATGGTTATAACGTGATGATGGTGAAAGACGATTCACGCAAAACACACAGATGAGATAATAAAATTGCAGTTAATTAAGTAGTAGTTAATTAAGAATGAACTGGTGTAAAGCAAAATGATGATGATGTGGTATGATACGTGTTACCAAAATGGTGAGTGTGGTGAAGTGGGATGTTATAAATATTTATAGGGGACTTAGTGTACTGACTGAGATCAGCTGTGAAGTTATCTATATCTATTAAGAGTAGTGTATTATAGATAACCTTACTTGCTACCACATATCTATATATCTCAGTCAGAATTATTCTGGAATAGTGTGATGCTACGTTATGTGTCTAGGGTATGAGTATGGGGAAGTGTAAGTCACAACAACAGACAGATAAACAATTTAATTTAATCCACTACTCTTGACAACACTGTGACACTCACATACATATAACACTCTACAAAGATATATTAAAAGAGTCACTGATAAACTTTAAAATAACAATCTGTATTCATTACTGGCATGAATGAATATGTGTCCTGATTCAACTACAAGGGAACCAGGAATCACAATCAATTTAAATTACAAGTTATGTACAGAATGTATTTAATATGAATATTGTAGTGACATATATTATTACAAATGTTCTATGTGTGTCAGTTGTGTAGTAGTAAAATGAGGTAATACTGGTTTTGTTTTGTTCAAGCTCTGTTGGTATTTGTCATCATGACTTCAATAGTTTGTCTTTAGGGACCAGTATTGGAGATGTTCACAGTTCCTGATTTTAAGACAAGTAAATTCCCCTCTTAATGTTAATTTTTAAAAATCAGTTCAAGATGAGGGGACATAATGTTGAGCTCAGCTGGCCAAGTTAGCTTATCTGGCGTGATGGCGGCAGGAAAGGACTCCTCTGCTCGAATTCTCCTCTGGGCTCTGGAGACACCTCACTGATAACTAAAAGGACCAAGGAGTATGCTGTCCGACACTGGATTCAGCAAAGCTCTGACTAGGTGCTGCTCAGTACCATCAAGACCACTGTCCCTGAAATCAAGAAGGATGTACCTTCTACTTCATAACTAATTTATATTTTCTTTTTACACTGATCACAATACATCACAAACATTGCGTTCAGAGCGTTAGGCCAACAGTCAGCTTCATCTGAAATACTTTATTCCAGTATTACCCTTCCTAATGGTTACTACGCCTCTGCACTTCCAGCATTATTTCTTTCTAGTCAATCATCCAGGTGTCAGTGTACTGTTTGGCCATTCCATGCCGTTTTACTTCTCTCCGACACCCTCTGTTCAGGCTGGAGCATTTTAGGCTTTACCTCACGTTTGCCACTGAACTACACATATATATACAGGCATAAATCAACAATTCACATTCAATTTTCATTAAAAGATATTAAATGGTTCAAGCTTACCACAATTCATACGAATAACACAGATACGTTGATTAGCAATGAATTCTGGCACAAACTGGCACAAATTTCCATCTGCTTATCTTCCAGGCTTTTATTGAGCAAAATTTTAGCTGGCTTCAACGCACTGATGCTTTATCAGGATCACTTAAACAAGTGGTCTCGAACTAACGCTCCCAAGTGTGTATATCAGCGAGACTGGCCAATGAGCCACGTTTCGACAAGTGTTTGAAAAAATGTTATCTTTTCCCGTCTCCCCTAACAACCAAGATAGTATTTATAGCCCGACCAATCGTGGTTAGGCTTTCATTTGTTGCGCTCCAATCAATTTGGAGTTTACATGGTAGGCTATTTCTGTAACGTAAATTTTTTTCAAACACGTTAAAAAAAAATCTTATGAGCAGAAATGATTTTATGCTGTCAGGCACCCCCAATATTTTATTTTGGGTATAATTTATTAATTCCTGGACTATTTGCGTAACGTTTTACATATTATTTGTCAGCAAGCCCTAAGGAACCCAAAAATACTAATTTAAAGGAGCTACGTGGCTGCGTTCAAAATATGCAATTTCTTCTACCTCCTGTTTCGAAGATGTGCTGTCTGGGTACTGTTATGTGTTCAAACGTAAACCCATCTATTGTTATCTTTTCTAATAAGAGTCTGTTATGATTTATAAACCTAACTCTGGGAAAGGGTAGTGTATTTTATCACTGTCCGTCTGAAAAAAAATTAGTGCATGTAGACTTACACGCGTGATGGCAGCATTTGCGTATCGCGCGAAGCGTGTTTAGTGTTCGGCTTTCTGCCTCTCCCTTCTCGCTATCCTTTTGTCCATCTGTTCGTTCGTTTTGGTAACGTAATATAATTAATGTTAGGATTAATTTAGGTCATTACGCAGGGCCTCTCAATGCTTTTCCAAGAAATACAGCACACGTTTCATTGAAGAAAGCGGGTAATAATACAGTAAGCTTTTATATCAACGTGAAAGCGTTACAATTTGCAGACGAAGCAGAAAACAAGGGGGATTTCGAGTACATTCCTTGTGACAGCACTGTCATTTTACCATTGCTCTTCTCTTTATTAATTTTATTTGTTAGGCTTCATATTTACCTAATAATTTATATATGTGGATTAGAATATTTCATGACACCTCCCCTCTTAAAACAGACATTATATGTCAGTCCTTTATTCTATATACACATAGAGAAATTTATTATTATTTCTGGGGTTTACGGTGATTCTCATCACACGGATGGCGGCTTAAAAAATCCGCTCCCAGATTGGTTTTTCCAGATATATATTCAATGCTAAAATTATATGGAGCCAGAAGCAAAGACCATCGGAGTAACCTAGAGTTCTCATGCTTAGCCTGTGCTAAAAACGATAAAGGTTTGTGGTCAGTTTGCAACTTAAATGCCTTCCCATATAGATAAATATTGAATTTCTTTATTGCCCATATTACTGCAAGACATTCTTTTTCGCTAGTTGAGTAGTTGATTTCAGCTTTATTCAACTTTCTGCTAGCATATGCCACTGGGCTTAATTCCCCATCCAATGCATCTGATTTCTGTAGTAAAGTTGCACCTAACCCAATATTACTTGCATCCGTCCTTACTATGAATTCTTGACTTAAGTCAGGTAATTTCAAAATGGGTTTACTTGTGAGCTTTTCCTTCAATTCTTGGTAAGTCATTTCACATTGGGGAGTCCATGTAATGCGATCTGGATGTCCTTTACGTGTCAATTCAGTTAACGGTGCACATATGGAATTAAAGTTTTTGATATACTTCTGGTAGAAACCACATAATGAGACAAAGGATCTCACGTCCTTCTTGGTTTGTGGTCTCGGGGCTTTCTGTAGTTTCTCTAAGTTCTTTGGGTCAGGGGTCATGTTTCCCTGATAAACTGTGTGTCCCAAAAATTCCAATTCTTTACATCCAACGCAACATTTGGTTGGTCGGGCTGTTAAATTTGCCTCCCTAAGTCGATCAAACAGCCTGTTCAGAGAGTCAATGTGTTCCTCAAATGTTTCTGTTGCTATAAGGATATCATCCATAAAATTTGTTATACAGGGATTATTCAGAGGATCCAATAATTTTCTCATCATTCTAGAGAAGACACTAGGCGCATTCTTCAATCCAAATGGCAATCTATTAAACTCATAGTGTCCTTCTGAGGTACTAAAAGCTAGGTATGGTCTAACCTCAGGCTTTACTGGAATCTGATAGTATCCTTTACTCAGATCCACTTTTGAGAAATATTTAGCTTTATTTAGTCTGGCAAACAGCTGATTTGTATCCGGCAATGGATCCACCTGTCCTTCTGTAATAGCATTCAGTCTCCTGTAATCTATACAGAGTCTATGTTCTCCAGAGGGCTTCCTTAAGAGTACCACCCCGGAACTATACGAAGACTCACTGTGCGAAATAATTCCTTCCTTCAATAGATAGTCTATCTCTTCCTTCAAAGCTTTTTCCTTAGCAAACGGAATCGAATATGGTTTCATACAGACAGGTGTGGAGTCTATGAGTTTCATATCATATTCCAATAGGTTTGTATGCCCTGGTCGGTCTGTTAACACCTCTGCATGATTCTTTAGAACCTGTTGCACTCTCTCTTTCTGAGTTTTCGTTAAATGTGTACTGATTTTCACCTGTGCTGCTGTCTCACAGGGGTGTAATGGATATTCAAATGATGAAAGTGGTTCCTTTTTCATCTCCATGGCGATGGACAAGGTCAACAAGTGTGTCTCTTCCTGATGTTCTCTTTCCAAATATTTCTTCAGGAGATTCACATGATAGATTTTTTCTTTCCCCTTCTTATCTATCTTATAATTTGTTCTAGACACCTTCTCTAGAACTGTATATGGACCCTGCCATCCAATTTGTAACTTATTCTGACTCCCGGGCAAAAGAAGCAGTACCTTCTCTCCCACAGCCAAATTTCTGTCTTTCGCCTTCCTGTTATAATAGGCAGCATGTTTCTTCCTGGCTTGTTTCAAATTTTCATTGGCAAGTTTCCAGCCAGTTTTCAACCGAGTGGTCAGCTCATTCACATATTGGTATGAAGATGTAATGTTTTCCTCTGCCTTTTCATCAGTCCACGTTCTTAACAAAGCTACATATGGACCTTTAATTGTGTGGACCTATTTGTCCATGCACCGGTATGGTCTCTTCCACTCGAAGCTTTATAGTGATGATTTTTCCTCCCAGAATTTTCATTCACAAAACGACCGCTACCAATTCTTTTGGGGCTTTCTCCCCACTTAAAATTCTTGATGAGAGATTTCCTCTCTACATCCTCTTCCTCCAGTTTGTTTAAGTCCGATTGAGGGATTGTCGGCTTATCCTGGGGTAAGACATCCTTTTGCACTCTCCGCATAGTGGCCATTGTAAAACAGTTAAGTGAAGCTTGTCCGTGAAAAGGGGCTTCCCATTCGTTTGGTCCACTTTATCAAATCTATTTTTCTTTTTATTATCAGGCCTAATTTTGCCTCGTGGCGTGTCCAGGTCCTGATCCATGTTCCCACTTGTGGGTGTTCCCTCGTGTGCTATGCTACACCTTTCTACAAAATTCTCAATGTCCCATCTTGCTTTGGGCCAATAATAATTGTGAGCCACCTTTTGAATGATGGTACCTATTTTCTCATGGTCCCCATCTGGTTTCACATGTAGGCTCCTTATTAATTCTGTCCTGTATCTTTTTGGAAGAACCAGCTGTCCGTGACCATTGGATCTAGCTCCAGTCTTCCTATACATCAACTTGTTTTTCATGTAAAAATCTCCCTTGCCTGGAGTTGTATGACAAGTTGACAATTTTCTGAAACAAGGCTTGAGTGTTTTATCCCCAGCCTGTGCCTTCCTCATCTCTTCTGGAGTGGTATCTAACATAATATCCTCCTCCTGTCTTGAGGTCGACCTGACCTGAAGGGTTGCCATATACACACGTTTCCTTCTGCAACGGTCAGTGTCATGATTGTCCATCTGACAATTCTTACACCACCTTTTTCCTTGGTTGAAAGATTTTCTTTCATCATATTTCCTTTCATCGAATTGTGGGAATTTATTTTTATTGTCATACCGTGGCCTATCAAATTGGTGCTTACCTTTATTTTGATCCCTAGGATCAAATTTATTAAAGTTCTGTGGTGCCCTAAAGTTGTCCACCTGTTTCTTTTTATTACCTGTTACCTCTGCTTGAGCTGCTTGATACCTTTCAGCAACATTTAGCAACTCACCCAGCCTCTCTGCACCTTGTTCCATGAGAAACTTTCTCAGGTCTGGAGCCATGGACTCTCTTAGTTGCTCTATAAGGACCATTTCCTTAAGATCTTGGGTTTTCCCCAGAGAAGTCCATTTCTCCAAGTATGTCTCTATTCGTGCAGAGAACTGGTGATAGGTTTCACCTGACAGTAGTTTAGCATTCCTAAATTTTTTCCTGTAAAACTCTGCATTCTTTTCATACCTTAACAAAAGAGCCTGCTTTAGCATGTCATAATTTTCCTGATCACCTCTGCTCATTTTTGCAAAAACTTCATAAGCTGCCCCACGAAGTCCCTGAGATAACTTTAAGCTCCACCTTTCTCTCTCCAACCCATACGTGGTAGCTAATAGTTCGTACCTATTTAGGTAGCTCTCAATATCATCGTCTTTCTCAACAAAATGATCTAAATGAAAGTTCATAGCTGAGGTTGAGGCTCCTTGAGTAACCGTAGCATCAGAGGCAAAGGGACTGGCACCATTTTCAGGAGCATGGCCTTGAAACTCAAACTCCCTTAGTCGTAATTCATGTTCCCTTTGTAATCTTTTATCTTCTGCTTCCCTTTCTGCAGCTAATCTCTTCTCTTCTCTTTCTGCAGCTAATTTCTTCTCTTCCCTTTCTGCAGCTTGTCTTCTTTCCTCGGCTTCCAATGCTTTAGCCTCTTTGTCAGCCTCAATCTGCAACCTCTTAGTCTCAGCCTCAGCTTGCAACCTCTTAGTCTCAGCCTCAGCTTCAAATTGTAACTTCTTAATTTCCCTGTCAGCCTCTAACTTTCTTTCGGCTTCAAACCTTCTTTCTTCGCGTTCAATAAATTTGTCACATTCCGTAGTAACATAGGCAACCATAACTTGCCCATCTAATCCTAACTCTTTTGCAGTCTGAACCGCAGCAGATCGAAATTTGGCCAGGTCCGCCATTGTCTATCAGGTAACTTTATATAATGTCTAACCAACAATTCAATTTCTAACTATATATCTAATGGACAACACAGGCACCGTGAGCTCAACCTTATTTAATTCCACCCAAGGATACCTTTTAATTCTTATATTCCCTGAAGTGAATTACCCCCAATATTTTTAATAGTTAAAGATTCAAAATCCCAAGAGCGAGACCCCAATATATGTGGTGAAGTGGGATGTTATAAATACTTATAGGGAACTTAGTGTACTGACTGAGATCAGCTGTGAAGGTATCTATATCTATTAAGAGTAGTGTATTATAGATAACCTTACTTGCTACCACATATCTATATATCTCAGTCAGAATTATTCTGGAATAGTGTGATGCTACGTTATGTGTCTAGGGTATGAGTATGGGGAAGTGTAAGTCACAACAACAGACAGATAAACAATTTAATTTAATCCACTACTCTTGACAACACTGTGACACTCACATACATATAACACTCTACAAAGATATCTTAAAAGAGTCACTGATAAACTTTCAAAAAACAATATGTATTCATTACTGGCATGAATGAATATGTGTCCTGATTCAACTACAAGGGAACCAGGAATCACAATCAATTTAAATTACAAGTTATGTACAGAATGTATTTAATATGAATATTGTAGTGACATATATTATTACAAATGTTCTATGTGTGTCAGTTGTGTAGTAGTAAAATGAGGTAATACTGGTTTTGTTTTGTTCAAGCTCTGTTGGTATTTGTCATCATGACTTCAATAGTTTGTCTTTAGGGACCAGTATTGGAGATGTTCACAGTTCCTGATTTTAAGACAAGTAAATTCCCCTCTTAATGTTAATTTTAAAAAATCAGTTCAAGATGAGGGGACATAATGTTGAGCTCAGCTGGCCAAGTTAGCTTATCTGGCGTGATGGCGGCAGGAAAGGACTCCTCTGCTCGAATTCTCCTCTGGGCTCTGGAGACACCTCACTGATAGCTAAAAGGACCAAGGAGTATGCTGTCCGACACTGGATTCAGCAAAGCTCTGACTAGGTGCTGCTCAGTACCATCAAGACCACTGTCCCTGAAATCAAGAAGGATGTACCTTCTACTTCATAACTAATTTATATTTTCTTTTTACACTGATCACAATACATCACAAACATTGCGTTCAGAGCGTTAGGCCACAGTCAGCTTCATCTGAAATACTTTATTCCAGTATTACCCTTCCTAATGGTTACTACGCCTCTGCACTTCCAGCATTATTTCTTTCTAGTCAATCATCCAGGTGTCAGTGTACTGTTTGGCCATTCCATGCCGTTTTACTTCTCTCCGACACCCTCTGTTCAGGCTGGAGCATTTTAGGCTTTACCTCACGTTTGCCACTGAACTACACATATATATACAGGCATAAATCAACAATTCACATTCAATTTTCATTAAAAGATATTAAATGGTTCAAGCTTACCACAATTCATACGAATAACACAGATACGTTGATTAGCAATGAATTCTGGCACAAACTGGCACAAATTTCCATCTGCTTATCTTCCAGGCTTTTATTGAGCAAAATTTTAGCTGGCTTCAACGCACTGATGCTTTATCAGGATCATTTAAACAAGTGGTCTCGAACTAACGCTCCCAAGTGTGTATATCAGCGAGACTGGCCAATGAGCCACGTTTCGATAAGTGTTTGAAAAAATGTTATCTTTTCCCGTCTCCCCTAACAACCAAGATAGTATTTATAGCCCGACCAATCGTGGTTAGGCTTTCATTTGTTGCGCTCCAATCAATTTGGAGTTTACATGGTAGGCTATTTCTGTAACGTAAATTTTTTTCAAACACGTTAAAAAAAAATCTTATGAGCAGAAATGATTTTATGCTGTCAGGCACCCCCAATATTTTATTTTGGGTATAATTTATTAATTCCTGGACTATTTGCGTAACGTTTTACATATTATTTGTCAGCAAGCCCTAAGGAACCCAAAAATACTAATTTAAAGGAGCTACGTGGCTGCGTTCAAAATATGCAATTTCTTCTACCTCCTGTTTCGAAGATGTGCTGTCTGGGTACTGTTATGTGTTCAAACGTAAACCCATCTATTGTTATCTTTTCTAATAAGAGTCTGTTATGATTTATAAACCTAACTCTGGGAAAGGGTAGTGTATTTTATCACTGTCCGTCTGAAAAAAAATTAGTGCATGTAGACTTACACGCGTGATGGCAGCATTTGCGTATCGCGCGAAGCGTGTTTAGTGTTCGGCTTTCTGCCTCTCCCTTCTCGCTATCCTTTTGTCCATCTGTAATGGGGTATCTCTAAGCCGAGGACGATCTGGTGAAAACTGTTGTCGCACTGAGAACGCTGACGAGATATTTATGTATATTCCTTCAATGTTTGAGTATATCTCTGTAGTGTTGATCAACAGTTAATAGCTGTCATATGAACAAAGGGTCTGTTGTCTAATCTCCCGAGGGTACTAGCCAGACTGGATATTTTCACGAAATGTTAGTGATATGTAGACTCATAATCTTGCGTATGTAGTCGTGATTCATAAAATATACTTTAGAGTCTGCTTCATAGAATGCGCTTAAGAGTGTGATGCACTTGGTATAAATATGCGATTCCTCTTTTGAGCTCTTTTGCTTGACTTCAGATAATAATGATCTTTCGAGTGATTTGAATTTACGATGACTCTGTATTGAGCTTGTGATAACGATGTATTGAACTTGTGAGCCAGCTGTATATTGGTGACGAAAAATGCTGCGTCCACCTTCTGACTTGTGGGTGAGACAATATTCCTCTTTAATTGAGGAATGCAAGATGTCCTATGGCGAATTCTGCTAGCCAAATGTCCGTTTTTTGATAACTTATTTCTGGTTAGACGTCAGACACGTTGCGTGTAGACTCAGACTTCTGATGAACTGAAGACACACAAAAGTCCTCGTAAGTTTTTCACATTTAACATCACTGGTTGACTTTCATTGATACTACTGCTCATTATTGATCTCTCTCTGAGTTCAATTCTAATGATGTTAAATATCTTGTGCATGAGAGTGTGTGCGCATGGGAGACAGTGATGATGATGAAAGTGAAGTATGAACTATTAATTACCTCCTATCATCTTCTATGAAAATCTTCTGATTTTATTAATCAGTTATGCAAAGAATTATTTGAAACTCTATCTTTCGCACATTTTAGCTGTGAGGTTAAAATAAACAAAATTTAAGAAAATGTATTAATAATCTGTATAAGATCTACTAACCTTCTTTTCCCTTCGCAAAATCCTTTAAGAACACAATTCATCACAGAACTGAATTATATCCACTCTGAATAAACACGTGTATTTAGGCTAGGCGTTTTGGGGATTGTATCTCTGCCTCACAATATAAAAACTGAACTGCTTCCTCTAACAAGCTACGCGGTATTATATTTCTGCCAGTCCGATATGGGTTTCTTGTACAGCTCCGCCCATACCAACCAATCCTTAATAGCCCCTCTGGTCACTCATTCACAGGATCGCTCTTTTCCCCTGTCAGTCCAAACGTGGGTGTGGTTTGACAAACAGGTATGGAGATAATTGGTGGGCTAATGCAAAAGTGCTGTCAAATTGCTGTCACCTTACTCTCTGCTTGTTTATTGTTCACCTGGCCAAGCTGGGCGTCCAATGTGGTAACCCAACGCTTGTCTGAACAGCGGCCGACCAAACATAACACCATTACAGCATGAGACGTTCTCACCTGGCCAATCTGGGCGTCCAATGTGGTGTCACAGAAATTACAGCATGCCCAGATGTCTGATTGGGATGACCAGATATGTTTTCACCAGATTTATCACGATGCAATGTGGGCTTCAAATGATAATGTCAGGTATGGGGACTCAATCAAAGGACTTTATTTCCCCCGATGAAAGAACAAATGTGGTTCTCTAGATACCGGTCGCGAGTAATCACAACGATGAAATAGCAAATGTGGGATCGCAAATATGGGATGAAAGAGCAAATGTCGGAGAAAATACAATACGAAAGATGTAGGAAAAGATAGAGCAATAAGGCCTTTGCGCTCGTTTATCACAATTCTAAAGGCGACGAACTGGAACGGACTACGGACTACGACTTATGGAACTTGGAACACAAGAAGTATAAATGGGAAGGAAGAGAAGCTGGTGGAAGAGATGAGGAAAGCAAAACTAAAAATCCTGGCTATAACGGAAACAAAGAAAAAAGGACAAGGAGTCATGGATCTCGATGGCGACACGCTGCTCTACAGTGGTGTACCCATATCTGAAAGAGCTAAAGGGGGCGTGGGTTGCATTGTGGCCCAAAATCAAAAAGATAGTATCAAGGGATGGAACTTTGTCTCGGAGCGCATTATGGTTGTTAAACTAAAAGAAGGAGAAACCATAGTCAACCTGGTCATAGTGTATGGGCCAAATGAGGATGAGAGAGCAGAGGTCAAGGAGGAATTCTTCGAGCTGCTTCAAAGGACAGTGGATGACTGCCTAGATGAAGTTATCATGCTCGGAGATTTTAATGCCAGAGTTGGAAATGACCATGCTAGATGGGTTGGAGTTATCGGAAGATATGAAGAAGATACTCTCAATGACAATGGAAAGCGACTCCTTAGATTCTGCAGTGAGCAGAATCTGATCATTACAAACACAAAGTTCCCCCATAAGCGCATACATGCATACACTAGATGTGAACCAACAAAGAATGAGAAGTCAGTGATCGACTATGGCATTGTTCGGAGAAGCTCATTCAAATATGTCCGAGATGCTAGAGTCTGGAGGGGGCCAGAGATTGGAAGTGATCACTACCTGCTAACAATCAAAAGAACAACTGAAAGAGTTGCTCAGCCTAGGAACTGCCCAACATCACGCAAGAAACCAAGTAAACGAGCAGGAGAAATGGGCATTAGGACCTACAAGCTGAGAGAGCCAGAAATTAAGACCAGATATCAGGGGCTTATTGCTACAGCGGTGAGCAACACAGAAGAACGACCTGATGACTTGGAAACCCTCTGGATTAAATTCAAGGATATCATAAAGACAACTGCTGCAGAAGCATGCGGTGAAGTCTGACTTGGGAACAAGAGAAAGAGGACACCTTGGTGGACAGAGGAAGTCAAAGAGAAAATAAGAGAGAAGAAAATGACATGGAAACAATACTTAGGAGCTAAAAACACAACAGGACAAATGGAAAAATATAGAGAATATGTGACACTCAGAACAGAAGCAAAGAACAAAGTGCTAGCAGCAAAACAGAAGTCCTGGGAAGAATTTGGAGAAAAGCTAGAAAAGATGCACAAGAAAACCAGAAATTGTTCTATAAGACCCTAAAGAACATGAGGAAGGAAAAACAATGCTGATAAGTGTATATATTCTTATCACTGAAGAATGCTGTGTACATGAAGCCACCACACTGATAAATGTAGAATGTAAACTGTAAATGCAAAGGCGTCACACTGGTACATTACATTGATAAGGGTGACTGTGGTGCATGTAGTTTGTGTGTACTAGTCATCTTGATGAAGGTTGATGGTCAACTCGAACCGACACAGTAATTTATATACCGGTTCTAGTTGTATTTACTCCCAAGCCTAACTGACTGATAGCGTCAGTTAATGTTAGCAAACGTTTATCATCAATGGCTCCCTGACAGAACCTCTTCTGACGAAGAATTACAAGCCGTAAATTAGCAGGCTTTTATGACGACAATCTTAAAACCACCAGTAGTGGATTACAATAGTAGACATCTCTGTATCATCATCAGATAGTAAGGCATCCCTGTTCTCCGAACGATGATCCGCTTAGGCAAAGGCGAGATCCAAAATGGCTCCTAACTTCGATGAGCTTCGCTCACTCAGAAGCTGCATAATGAAGCATAAGTAAAGGGCGCTGCCCATCATTTAAATAATGCTGTGTAGATCATATGGATAATAATGCAATGTATATCATATGAATAATGGTGCTGCTAGCAAAACATCGTCTCGAAAATAGTCAATCATATACATGTGCAGACCATACCATGGCTGCAGATCTAGGCATTCGAAAAGGTACAGTAAATGTCTTTCGTTACCTTAACATCCTAGAAAACACTAGAAAAATAGCACACGCCATCCTTTGGCGCTAAGAATATATTCTGGGGAGGAACATAGACATAAAAGTCACACACGTTATGTCGCCTTCCCCCAGAATTTCACAGCAAAGAACAAATCTTCGGACATTTGTCCGTACAGCGATCAGGATCCCCCATCATCACGGAAGTCTCTTTCGACAACCCCAATTCGACACCTGCGCAGAAGCGCGTGACCCCAGAGTTCAACTCAAGATGGGCTGACGTAAATCTTAGTATTCATATAAGATCCAAGAGAAGGTAACAGACATAATAAAATGTACCAACAACTAAATCAAGGGTTATGTACCTTTGACTAACAACAAAAAGTGTTAACAGACAAATAAATATCTTTCTATATATATATCTCTATATTCATTCCTACAAAAGAATCTGTGCGTAACAAATGCCCTCTCAAATTTATAAAAAACAAGCAAGGCAAATTGCTTACTGCCCCGAAGGAAGTAATGGA
This sequence comes from Oreohelix idahoensis, assembly GCA_024509875.1. NCBI lineage: Eukaryota > Metazoa > Mollusca > Gastropoda > Stylommatophora > Oreohelicidae > Oreohelix > Oreohelix idahoensis. The sequence goes on along the minus strand of JAMPIV010014838.1, from coordinate 879,473 downwards.
AAGATGGAAAGAATATTTCTCAGAACTCCTTAATGGTGAGCAAGGTAGAGCATCAGAAATGATAAACACTAGCACAGAAGAGAAGACCAATGATGGTGAAGATGGCATAAAGATGGAAGAACTGAAAGCAGCACTGGAGAAAATCAAGATGGGCAAAGCAGTAGGGCATGATGGTATAACACCAGAAATGGTTAAGTTCATGGGAGCATCAGGCGACCTATTACTCTTAAGGGTTTTACAGGCAGCGTGGTACAACAAGACCATACCAAAGGATTGGGAAATTGCCATCATAACACCAATTTTCAAAAAGGGTGACAATCGACAGTGTGAGAACCATAGAGGCATATCCCTTCTCATTGTCCCTGGTAAAATCTACTCTAGAATCCTAGAGCAGAGACTCCGACGCCTAGCTGAGCCACAGTTGGATGAGGTCCAGTGCGGATTCCGAGCAAACCGAAGTACTCAAGACCTAATCTTCACACTCAGACAGCTGAGTGAAAAGGCCCTTGAGTATAAGAGTGAGATGCATCTTTGTTTCATAGATCTGGAAAAGGCGTTTGACAGGGTCCCCTGGAGCAAACTTTGGGACTGTTTGGCAAGGAAGAACATTCTAGCACCTCTGATTCATGCTATACAGAGCTTCTACAAGTCTTGCAGAAATTATGTGAGGACAGCAAACTATAAGTCAGAAGCGTTCAGGACCACCACTGGTGTAAGACAAGGTTATATCTTATCACCTTACCTCTTCATACTCCTTATGGACGATGTCATCAAGGCATGTAAGGAGAGAACAAGAAAGTATTCAGTGGGGTACTGGACGATGAGACAGGTCTATATTTCGGAGCTGGCATTTGCTGATGATGTTGCCCTGATTGCTAAATCAGAGGCACATCTCCAATCCAACCTGCAAGTCTGGAAGGAAGAGCTGGAGAAGAGAGGGATGGTCATAAGCAGCTCTAAAACAAAATCCATGGTGATATCACGAGAAGAAAGAAGACATCAGATTAAACTGGGAGAACAGGTCCTGGAGCAGGTCGACCACTTTAAATACCTCGGAGCTATTATAGACCGAAAGGGAGGCATCAAAGAAGAGTTGTCCACTCGAAAAGCAGCAGCTGGGAGACTTTTTCAGGCCATAAATCGAGGATTCCTCAGCAAGAGAGAGGTTGGTAAGAAAACGAAGATGGCTGTATACCGCTCCACCTATGTCCCAGTCTTGACATATGGATGCGAGTCATGGGCAATGACTACAACCCATAAAAGCCAGATCCAAACCTCAGAAATGAGGTATCTGAGGAAGGTGGTTGAAGTAACAAGAAGAGACATGGTACGCAACCAGACGATACGTCAAGGACTTACATCCTACCCCCTGCAGACCCAAGTAGAACAGTCCCAATTAAGATGGTTTGGCCATGTCTGCAGAATGGGAGAAGATCGGATACCACGACAAGCATGGGAAACAAAGAGCCAAGGATCCAGACCCCGAGGACGACCAAGAGTCCGCTGGGAGGACAACATTAGACAATCTTTGAAGGACCGAGGACTAGAATGGAACCAGGCCAGGAGGAAGACAGCCGATAGGATAGTCTGGCGCTCTCTCTTCCAAACCTCTACACCTCACAGTAGAAGGGGAACGACTAAGTAAGTAAGTATTTTTATTTTTGATATAGAAGCATGCTGTTTGGTGCATATCATTGTCAGTCTATTTTGTGTAATTCAATCAAAAAGGCCGACTTGTAATCTGAGGTACTACTTTCATGAAACGGTCCACACAAAATAACTGAAGCATTCAATTAGAAAAAAAAATCGAGTTTGCCATGTTTTGCCTCCTTTTTCTCTTCAATAAGCTCCTGGGAGCAATTAAGATCCTCCTCTGTGTTACGGATTACCATAGAACTACGTTCCATATTGGCCATTCCACCACCCTGAATGAAATCGAAAATTATATTCAGTGTTGCCACCCTGAATTTTGAATTAAAAAAAAAAAAACCTTGATGGCACCTTAAAAAACTCCAAGTTTTAAACTTTAGGCCACTTTTGTGACTTGGGCGACTTTTGGAGGGGATTTTTCTTTTAAGGGGGGAGAGCTATTTTTGGACTAATTTGGGCAAAAACCCGATAACTAAAAGTTGATCTAAGTGGCGTTCTTAAACTATTGAAGAAAAATGACACCTAGGCAGACCAAAAAAAAACTAGATCTAATATACTGAATATCAGGGAACAGAAACATATTTGTCTGCTTATAATGTAATTACTGACTTAAAAACCCCAGCCGTTTTGGTCTGTAAAAGTGCAGACAACTAGGTTCATGTTTGTCCAAGTTTTAGCGGGAATCTCGGACAGATTTAGCATAATTTCAATATAAGTCAGCGTTTCTCATTCTAGAAAATGCACAGGTTTCACAGTTAAGAAATGCGTTATCTTGATTCTTTTCTTTTTTACGAAAAAACAGTACCAATAATATAACCCTGTATGTGCTGTTTCGGCAATCACAGGCTAGTTAAAGTGTGCGGCCGTTGAAAAATGGTTTGGGAACCTGCGGAATATAACATTATGACCTGAGGAGAAGACGTTCAGCCCGACTATAATTTGAATTTCCAACGGCAGTTTTAGAAAATAAATGCAAGTTTTTTTTATTTAATGAGATGCAATAGTTACCAGAAGTATATGTGCATATTGTATTATTTCTTTTTGGGCTACTGGTAGATCCTACGTAACAAAGTACTGATATTTTTTTTCTTTTGGTCTACCTGGTAACGTCACACTTCAATCTACCCAAGTGTAAATGGACACCACACTCCGCTCTTGAGTCAGGGAAGACAGCGAAGACATGAACTGGTCACCTCATCTCATAAATCTAGACATAAGTCGCATAATGCGATGGTCTCGATATCTTAGGTAATCGAACACGGTCTAACACTGCGTAGAGCAAAGATGTTTAGCCAATGAGAGCATCGCAAGCCGTTTACTGCGAGACTTGTAGGTTGGAAGCTTTAACATAGACGGAATCGAAAGTGTGCTCAAATGTTTGCTTTTCCATTGGAGTTGAGTAAATTCGGATGGACAGCAAATAAATATGAAATCTCCTTACTTAGTCGTTCCCCTTCTACCGCGAGGTGTAGAGGTTTGGAAGAGAGAGCGCCAGACTATCATATCAGCTGTCTTCCTCCTGGCCTGGTTCCGTTCTAGTCCTTGGTCCTTCAAAGATTGTCTAATGTTGTCCTCCCAGCGGACTCTGGGTCGTTCTGGGGGTCTGGATCCTTGGCTCATTGTTTCCCATGCTTGTCGTGGTAGCCGATCTTCTCCCATTCTGCAGACATGGCCAAACCATCTTAGTTGGGACTGTTCTACTTGGGTCTGCAGCGGGTGGGATTTTAGGCCTTGACGTATCGTCTGTTTGCTGACCATGTCTGCCGAACATCTACTTCAAAGGTGCCCAACATATGAGGAACAGAGAAAACGCATATGGCCATCACCAGTACCATTCCTGGAGAAAATCTACGGAGATATCAACAGCTTCAGGCTGACCACTCTTTCTTTGAACTTATTCAAGTTGACATCTGAGGGTGAATGAAGAAGAAGAACCATATCTCTTCTTGATACTTGAACCACCTTCCTCAGATACCTCATTTCTGAGGTTTGGATCTGGCTTTTGTGGGTTGTAGTCATTGCCCATGACTCGCAATCTGACGTCAAGACTGGGACATAGGTGGAGCGGTATTCAGCAATCTTTGTTTTCTTGCCAACCTCTCTTGCTGAGGAATCCTCGATTTATGGCCTGAAATAGTCTCCCAGCTGCTGCTTTTCGAGTGGACAACTCTTCTTTGATCCCCCCCCCCCTCCCCCTTTCGGTCTATAATAGCTCCGAGGTATTTAAACTGGTCGACCTGCTCCATGATCTGTTCTCCCAGCTTAATCGGATGTCTTCTTTCTTCTCGTAATATCACCATGGAGTTTGTTTTAGAGCTGCTAATGACCATCCCTCTCTTCTCCATCTCTTCCTTCCAGACTTGCAGGTTGGATTGGAGATGTGCCTCTGATTTAGCAATCAGGGCAACATCATCAGCAAATGCCAGCTCTGAAATGCAGACCTGTCTCATCTTCCAGTACCCCACTGAATACTTACTTGTTCTCTCCGTACATGCCAATCAGAGGTGCTAGAATGTTCTTCCTTGCCAAACAGTCCTAACGTTTGCTCCAGGGGACCCTGTTAAACGCCTTTTCCAGATCTGTGAAACAAAGATATATCTCACCTTTATACTCAAGAGCCTTTTCACTCAGCTGTCTGAGTGTAAAGATTAGGTCTTGAGTACTTCGGTTTGCTCGGAATCTGCACCGTACTTCATCCAATTGTGGCTCAGCTAGGCGTCGGAGTCTCTGCTCTAGGATTCTAGAATAGATTTTACCAGGGACACTGAGAAGGGATATGCCTCTATGGTTTCCACATTGTCGATTGTCACCCTTTTTGAAAATCGGTGTTATGATGGCAATCTCGCAATCCTCTTGTATGGCCTTGTTGCACTACGCTGCCTGTAGGACCCTTAAGAGTAATAGGTCGCCTGATGTTCCCATGTGCTTAACCATTTCTGGTGTTATACCAACATGCCCTACTGCTTTGCCCATCTTGATTTTCTCCAGTGCTGCTTTCAGTTCTTCCATCTTTATGTCACCTTCATCATCATTGGTTTTCTCTTCTGTGCTAGTGGTTATCATTTATGATGCTTGACCTTGCTCAGCATCAAGGAGTTCTGAGAAATATTCTTTCCATCTTTCCATTACTTCCTTCGGGGCAGTAAGCAATTTGCAACGCTTGTCCTTTATAAATTTGAGAGGGCATTGTTTTTCCTTCCTCGTGTTCTTTACGGTCTTATAGAATGATTTCTGGTTTTCTTGCGCATCTTTTTATAGCTTTTCTCCAAATTCTTCCCAGGACTTCTGTTTTGCTGCTAGCATCTTGTTCTTTGCTTCTGTTCTGAGTGTCACATATTCTCTATATTTCTCTATTTGCCCTACTGTGTTTTTAGCTCCTACGTATTGTTTCCATGCCATTTTCTTCTCTCTTATTTTCTCTTTGACTTCCTCTGTCCACCAAGGTGTCCTCTTTCTATTGTTCCCAAGTCGGACTTCACCACATGCTTCTGCAGCAGCTGTCTTTATGATGTCCTTGAATTTAAGCCAGAGGGTTTCCAAGTCATCAGGTTGTTCTTGTGTGTTTCTCACCGCTGTAGCAATAAGCCCCTGATATCTGGTCTTAATTTCTGGCTCTCTCAGCTTGTAGGTCTTAATGATCATTCATCCCGTTCGTTTACTTAGTTTCTTGCGTGATGTTGGGCAGTTCTTAGGCTATGCAATTCTTTCAGTTGTTCTTTTGATTGTAAGATGGTAGTGATCACTTCCAATCTCTGGCCCCCACTAGACTCTAGCATCCCGGACATATTTGAATGAGCTCCTCCGAACCATAGCATAGTCGATCACTGACTTCTTTTTCTTTGTTGGTTCACATCTAGCGTGTTCATGTATGCGCTTATAGGGGAACTTTGTGTTTGTAATAATCAGATTCTGCTCAGTGTAGAATCTAAGGAGTCGCTTTCCATTGCCATTGAGATTATCTTCTCCATATCTTCCGATAATTCCACCCCATGTAGCATGGTCATTTCCAACTCTGGCATTGAAATCTCCGAGCATGATAATTTCATCTAGGCAGTCATCCACTGTCCTTTGAAGCAGCTCGAAGAATTCCTCCTTGACCTCTGCTCTCTCATCCTCATTTGGCCCAAACACTATGACCAGATTGACTATAGTTTGTCCTTCTTTTAGTTTTACAACCATAATGCGTTCCGAGACAAAGTTCCAACCCTTGATGCTATCTTTTTGGTTTTTGGCCACAATGCAACCCACACCCCTTTTAGCTCTTTCTGATGTGGGTACACCACTGTAGAGCAGCGTGTCGCCATCGAGATCCATGACTCCTTGTCCCTTTTTCTTCGTTTCCGTTATAGCCAGGATTTCTAGTTTTGCTTTCCTCATCTCTTCCACCAGGTCCTCTTCTTTCTCATTTATACTTCTTGTGTTCCAAGTTCCATAAGTCGTAGTCCATTCCAGTTCGTAGCGTTTAGAATCAGTCCGGTTTTCTCTCTTGTAGTTCGCGTAATCGTGATTTAAAGCAAACAGGTGATTGAAATGTTGTGCATTGGCATGGTGGAGGGGCTGCCTCCTTACGGCCTCAATGCAGCCCGCCCTCCTCCTTTTTCAGCCGGGGTTGGGACTGGCCTAGGTGGAGTTTTAAATATGAAATCAAGGTTAGATATTAGAGAGTCTAAGCTTCGTTCTGATACCTATATATGCCTGCTATGTGCAGTATAACCCAAGATAAATGAGGTTAAAGACAGAAACACATGAATCTCACAGAGTGAGTTCTGCACAGTAACGCTCGCCATAGCAGAAGATAGAATAGACTGTAGTAAAAGAAAATTACACAGAACGACAGCTCTAAATCGGCTGGTTGTAACAAGCCTAAGATGAAGGAAATCGGTTGAAGGATAAAAGAAAAGGAACGAACGGATGTTTTGACAAAACACACACGCAGATTGATTCAGCAAATTTTGCAGAGACAAAGACGAACGAATAACCTATGACGTACGTGCTCTCTCGATCGCAAGATGGGAGGTATAAAAAGGACAGAAGCAGATGACCAAACACTCACCGCCAATTTTCAAACACAGAAGACAGTGCTCGCAACCAAGCACCTTTGCCATGTTTAGTTGTGTGCAGCCTGCCAGGTCTTTGATGCCCTGTGTATAATACTGAATTGATGGTCATATCATACCATACTGTCAGCAAGGCAGAAGACTGTGTATATCTAGGATAGCCAAAGAAGCATTCAATTCCCAATAGCATATTTCAGATCAGGTCTGGGAACCCTAATGCATGGGAATTGCCAGCCACTGTCTACTCAATACTGACAGCCCGGTGATGTCAACACAGATAAGTGTCCCCAAGAAGGACTGAACTCAAAATATATGGTTCAGCACACTTAGAGAAAATTCAGATGATGATAGCAGTCTTTGTTAAGATCAATACGAGTGTAAAGACAGTATCTTAAGTCAAAGTGACTATTTTAAAATTTTAAGAACAGTGATTCAAGAACTGTTAGTTCCAGCCAATGCAACAGTGAATTTTAGTATAAGTGACAGTATAAGTTTTAGTGACTTTTGATTTTAAAGTGACATTTCCAAAGAGGAAGGAGTCATTGACACTCTGTGTGTAAAACTTTAATTGTGTGTGATAAGCATTTCTTTTTGTACATTTTCATCATCACTTTGAATTGCATTCCAACATTCTTATTCGAAAAGGGAAAAGAAGAAATTACTGTAAATATAATAAATTAATTAATTGTAAACAAAGTCTTGAGTAACTCATTCCAGTTTTTTTTAAGTTACTTTTGTTTATTATTTACCCTAGACATAACATAACACATCATGTGATAGTTGTAGATAGGAGACGACTAAGTGTCTGGTACTTCTTATTACCATCTGGATCAGACAACTTTATAGTCTGACTATACCTATGACAACCATAACTAGTGCTCATTTCTGATACTGGGGACTTTCTTATAAGACCAGAACTCTTATCTGGTAAGTGTATCCTGATATCATCTGATACACCTTGTTGTTATCTATTCATCATCAACACAAAGTAACCTCTCGTGACACTGGGGTCTCGTTCGCGGGATATCCTTGATATTCCAGAGCGATCTTTCTTTTTTTCTTCTGTCTTGTAGAAAATTTTTGTTAGGAAATATTTTGAGACAGTTGAAAGGACATTTATTGAGTACTATTGAGTACTATTTTAAAAGTGTGGTCCATATATAGTGAAATCAGTCATTAGTTAAGTTTATTAAATGAATTAATTAGGTTGATTATAATTTGAGTCAGTACTCTACAGTATATCCTAGCGGACTTGGTAAAGTTTAGGTCTGCAACACTGCAGATGGTAACGGAGCTTGGTTTAACTGGTGCCGTTCTGATCCAATATGTTACGACTGAGTGTGATAAGTACGAACGAACTTTGAACGAACGAACTTTATTTTCAAAGGGTTAAGAATTGGGCACGCAGGCCCGTCTGACATTCTGCTCTTCCTCTCTCTCTCATCATGTATACTATTTCCTTTCATCCTCACATTTACTTTAAGCATAATTAAGGCATTTATCATTATAAAAGTAATATTACATTTGCAACAGTCATCATAACTAAAGTACGTTTTTAAAATAAAAGTAAAGAAAATAAAAAAAATAAAGAATAATAATAATTAATTTAAAAAATAAATAAATAAAAAATAAACATGGAAAGAGAAGACAAGAGATTGCAAATGGAAGCAGAGAGGGAATCTAAGAAGTTAGCACTACAGGCGGAAGCTGACAGACTGTCGTAAATTTTTCGATAGGAATTTAAGATCAATTATGGTCCGGTCTGAGTAGAACTAGAACAGGTGATAACTCAGTGGGAGATAAGGTAAAGAAATAGATTTTCACGAGTGAAATGGTGAAAGGTAAAGTCTGTCCCTGGATTTTAGATATAATCTCTCTAGCCTATCGGTTACGTCAGACAGTTTCCCTATATATATATATATATATATATATATATATATATATATATATATATATATATATATATATATATAAACACTCATATATACAAACACACAGACACTTTACGACAATTAGACGCACTGACGTGAAAACTATATCTATGGAATAGGCATCTTTTGGGACAAGCTGACCAACACACCTATATAAAGTTTATGTAAATTTTATTTATCATAAAGAAACTTCACACCAACAATATTTTGAATATCAAATCAAATACAAATAAACATACGTTAATGAATTAATTAAAGAGTTAGACTCATAGGTGTAATCCTCCCTCCCTCTGTTGAGACAAGATCCCGTTAGAAGAGAAGTTATTAACCCCCAAAGAGTCAAAGGTGTTTACGCTATGGTCTAGGATTTCCCTCTGCAATAAATAACAGAGTTTATACGTTAATCTATTCTGAAAGGGACAGCATTAGCAAAACTTGCATACAAAAATACAAAGTTAGTACATGGGTTATCCAATGAAAGAATTATTTATCCCTGCTTTCTCTGGCTCTGATAGACCTGTGATCACAACCAGTCACTCTTACCTAATAGGTGCTTTCACAACATCTGGAACAATCGTAAGGTACACACAGCCCATCAAGTTTTGGTTATTGGCGAATCAAGCCCCAGTTTCTCCAAAGACTAATTAATTCAAATGATGGGAAACGCTTGATTCGCTACTGGTAGTAGGATGCTGATTATGTCACTTCAATTTTTGTCCAGGTAGTAAAATAATTAAGAGGTCTAATGTTCACAGTGTACAGTAGCTTGGAATCTTCAATCGTTAAATCTAGTGTCAGGTAAATAAATCTGTTCAGGATAAATCTTCTTCACAACACTGTGGTTGTTATTCAGGTAATGTCAATGTTTGATTATGTCGCCACCACAGGCTGAACGTATATGAACTTGCGAAGAGAAATCTGGATATTCTATAAGTCCAGTTACAATATATTCTTAATATTCTTTGGGCTGGTACTCTGTCTCTTTCTGGGTGTAAAACACGAGGCCAGACAGGTCACCTTGAAAACCCGATAATTATATCAGAATGTTCTTTGGTAAAAGTTATTCTCAGATTCGTATGGAAGCCGCTGGTAAGGTTTAGGGTTTGACCCAATACTGTGTAAAGGAGAAAAAAATACAAATACTTAACATAATATAGTATACACAATCCTATCCTTACCCCGCGTAACATAGAATATATTTATCCACTTCGGTTATTTAACTTTAAATTACAAACTACAAGCTTAGAGCTTATCTTATCGTTTAAAAAACTCCCGTGAAATAATTCTAGTTATTTTAAAAAATCGGTCATCATGAATTAGAAATAAATGCATACTTCGTCAATACTCATGATGAATCAACGCATTTACTTAGTTGGTTAAAATATTCTCTGACTGGTTACTATTAGTTAATAAAATTTATATTATAGCTGGAAGAGTTTAGCTAGAAATTTTTATCTGTTCTGCTAGCCACTGTAACACAGTAAAACCTAGAGAAATATAATTGACGTTTTAACTAGTTAAATCATTCAAACTTCTAGTATAATAATTACCACAAGCACAGAAATAAAACGATCTCCAATCGAAAACTAAGTGATACAACTATTATAAGAGATCTTAGAATCGAAAGCTAGATGTTCTCTGAAATTCTTGCGGTACAGAATAAATTTAGTTAGACTGCTGGTGTTATTTATATATATATATATATATATATATATATATATATATATATATATATATATATATATATAGTATATATATATATATATATATATATATATATATATATATATATATATATATATATATATATATATATATATATATATATATATATATATGAAATCAAAGGGAATGGCCACTATTCACCAAAAACCAGACTCCCTGCCAGATGTTAGCACGTACGGGGAAATCTCTGCTGAAATTCTGGATTAAAGAAATCTACACCCTTTTCCCTGCACTCTCTTTAGATCAGGCGTAACGTAATTGACCAGACCATGCGAGATTTCTTCGATCGTAAAATCACACTGTTTACCGCCCTGCAGACGTGGTCATTGAACGAAATCGAGCCCGTACTTTGATCTGGCGATCTGCTGTGTTTAATTACTTTACTAGCGAACGGATTACAAGGGAGGGTAATAAAAATTGGTCTCACCTCGCTTCCAAAGTATCCGCTCTTGATCGCTATCTGATCCTATCCAACGATTTTCAATCGCTGGCGTTTAGAATAAATTACAGATATACCACTCAGCGTTAGATAATAGATCTCCTCGTGAGCATGCATCAAAGAAATAGCGAACAGCAATAGAATGCGTGCTAAATTTGAAAAAGGGTCAGATCTCTCAGTGTATGAATGGTTTATGTTATCGAGATAGGCGTAGGTGAAAGTTTGGTTTAAAAAAAAAGGGTAGATAAAGAAATAGATAGATGAAAACTATTTTCATAATATGTCATAGTCGTCCCCGCTTAAAGATATGAAACCATTTCATGTCCAGTTTATGGAAATAGATTTCCGGTATCAGTAGCTTCCGGGCGACTGCTATCTTCACTCTCATCTTCCGCTTCCGTCTCTGTCCAATTCCTAATCATGAAATCTGCTCCAACGTTTTCTTTCTCTGGAATGTATTCCGTGTGCGCTTGAAAGAGTGTCGCCGAGTTTGACATTGTTGAAAGATTCCCTGTGTTTGCAGTGGAATTTCCCCGCCACTATCATCATCTTTGTCAGTTATGGCGATCGCCAGGAGATGTTCGGAGGACGGCACTGGTCTTTCCAAGTATTTCTTTAACAGATTTACATGGTAGTCCTTCTCCTTTCCTTTAATAGAGATCTGGTGATTAGCCCTTGAGATCTTTTTAAGGACGGTAAACGCCCTTTGCCATCCGATACGTAGTTTGTTGTTCCCGGTTGGGAGTAGCAACAAAACTGTCTCTCCTGCTTGCAATTCTCTTTCTTTCGCGGCTTTCCTGTATCGGTTATCGTGCTTTGCGCGTGCTCGCTTAAGGTTGGTCGTTGCTAGGTTCCATCCTAGTTTTAACCGTTCTTTTAATTCCGACACATATTTACTGGCTGAGACGACTGTCTCATCAGCCTTCTGGTCTGTCAGTGGACCGAAGTAAGGCTTCAAGCGGCCCCTTAATAGGTCTGCCGAATAAAAGTGTAGCTGGAGGAAATCCTGTGGAAGTATGTGGTGCTTCCTTGTAGGCGAATAAAGCTGCAGGTATACAAAGGTCCCAATCTTCAGGTTTCTCTTGTCTCAGTTTACATAACATCGTTGTGAGGCTTCCGTTGACACGTTCTACTAACCCACTTCCGGCCGGATTATAAGGGCTTGTGTAGATGTGCTGGTTCCTCAAGATCTTAACGATCTCATCCATTAACAGGTTACGGTATTGGGATCCGTTATCCTTCAAAACTTGTTGAGGGAATCCCAACCGTGTAAATATCTGCACGAGGGCTTCTGCGACATGCTTGGAATCCGTGCATGTTAGCGGTATAGCTTCGGCCCACATAGTGCATGTGTCGAGTAAGATCAGGATGAACCTGTGCCTTCTTTTAGTCCTTTCTAAGGGTCCTAAAATGTCGACCACAACCCGTTCAAATGGTGTTCTCACTATTGGCATTTCACCCATGAAAACTGCGGGTGTCAAATGCTTGGGTGCCACCCGTTGGCACTTGGCGCAGGATTTCACGCACCTGATAATATCAGAGTTCATTCCTGGCCACCAATAGTGAGTCGATATTCGCTGATTTGTTACGTTCTGTCCCATATGTTCGCTAAAGGGAAGAGCGTGCCCCATTTCTAAGATTTGGCTTCTGTACTGTTTCGGTACTAGGAGCCTATTAAAACCTTGTTCAGGCTTGCTCATTCTGCGATAAAGTACGCCATCCTTAGAAAAATGTCCCCGTGGTGTCTGGGGTCCTTAGCCATGGGCAGTTTCCTAAAGCAGGGTGCCAAGGTAGGGTCCTTTTGTTGCGCCTCTTTAAGTTCCTTAGGTAACAAATTTGACGCAGGCTCCCGTTCCTTCTTGGTTTGCCCTCTTGTGGTTACTGCTGCCACAATTGGCTCTTCCGGTTTCCCAATAAACACATATCTACCGCCAAGATCGGGTCATCCATAACAGCCGCTTTGATCACACCTCTGACAAAATCAGAGTGGATCTCCACCAATGCGATGGGAAGCGTCATTGGTGCATCACTCTTAAAAACTCCACAAAGTTTAACGGTTTCTTCTGTCTCTTGGCCGGGTTTGACCAGGTGCCTGGCAACAATGCAATCAAAAGAAAACCCCGTGTCAAAAAGACAATAAGTTGAAGACCCGTTCAAAATAACAGTACCTCGCGTTGAGGGTCTCTCTCCCTCAGGTTGAGAATCACTGACATCAATTCATCCTTGCGAGACTGTTTGCAAGCATCCGATGCGTTTACGCTCGGTGTGCTCGCTCTGATCATATATCCCGTGCGCAGGGGTTTTCCCTTTGTCATCTTGTACTTTCTGACCGCGCTGCCATGTAGGACGGTTGGGTTGATCAGATTGTTTGTTGTTGGTGGGGTACTTGTTTTTATAGAACTTAGATTTTTCAGGAGGAGGATTCTGGGGTCCAGTTTCTCTGTGGTTATGCTGCTGAGAAGAATGGGAAGATTGGTCTAGATTATTCTTCCGAGAAGGCTCTTCTGTCGGTTTACGTTTTGTGGCCGGCAGTTCGGCCAGCGCATTGTGATGTCGCTCAGACTTTTTCAAAATGTCTTCAAGTTTTTCTGCGCCTTGCTCAGCTAGAAATCTCAGGGTGTCACTTGACAAAGTATTCTTTATCTGTTCGGTTATAACGAACTCCTCAAGTCCTTCATAGGTAGAGGCAAGCTGCGAAAGCTCCAGGCACTTTGTCAAGTATCCCTTCAGACGAGAAGAGAACTGCTGAAAAGTTTCAGAGCTCTCCTTTCTGCTGGTATGAAACAGTTGCAAAAATTTGCGAACGTTCATTTCAAACCGTTCAAGTAAAGCTTTCTTCAACACGTCATAATTGTCTTATTGGCTGCTTTCCAGTTTTGCATACGCATCATAAGCAGACCCTTTTAGAGCCTGTGAAAGTTTCAAACACCAGCGCGACCTCTCTAAACCGTACAGATTGGCCATTTTCTCAAATTTTTCTAGATACGTGTCAATCTTCTCATTAGGACATGGGAAAGATTCTAGAGCAAAAGACATAGCAATGAGTTGAGGAGATTGAGTGTTAGAAGGATCAGTTAGCTGAGATTGCAGTAGAGAGTCACGATTGCTGGAGGTAGAGGCAGCACCACGACTTTGGGCCTCTAGAGTTCTAAGCGCCAGTTCGTGCTGTCTCTCTTTCTCTCTTTCCTCGTGCTGTCGTCGTTGCTCATTTTCTCTTTCCTCATGTTGTCTCTCCTTCTCTCTTTCGTTCGCCCTGCGGATTTCCATTTCCTCCTCAATCTTCTTCTGCTGTAATAGACGGTCTTCCGCTTCTTTCATCTCCACTCTATCTTCCTTCTCTCTAGCTTCATATCTGTCAAGTTCATTACTGACAAAAGCTTTCGCTTCTTCTTCTTCTAATCCCTCTTCTCTTGCTTCCTCTCTGAGCATCTGCCTAAGCTTTGCACGCTCAGCCATTGTAAATAACTGACTGGGTGTTACTCGAGAAAGAAGGAAGAAAAAGGATACACTGGTTCCCTACCACTTACGAGCAAATACAAAACAAAAAGGTATATTGTTATCTAACTGGGATGCCTCCTTCTTATAATTATTTATCTAACTATCGCTGCTATTAACTGGCAATAAAGGTTCCTAATGCAGACGACTACGCCAAGTAAATGGTAGTTCAGATTAATCAACTAACACAAAACTAGGTTACTAGAGTGGGGAAAAAAATTTATCAGCCAAAATTTTAAGGAGAAAAAAAATCCCTTAATTTTAAAGTCCACTATCAAGTTCACCCCTGAAGTTAGTTAAGGTAAGAGAGGCAATTAACTGGACGTAATAGGCCGAACGCACTCATTCGCTTAGCTCAAACACCTTTCTGCTTCAAAAACCCTGTGATTGTTACACAGTCACACAATACCAGCGGCTTTGTATTACAAAATCAATACATAACATACTCTGACAAAGATCACCCTGTAAATCAATTGTATATATATATATATACACTCTAACAATGCTGTGGAAAAACAATTGATATAATTGTGTGGTCAGCCAGCCAATAAACAGATCGTTAGTCTAGAGGATAATTATTTTTAATGATACTAAATCTCACGAGACAATCACACTCTTTCTCTAACTAGTCTATAAAGATTAACAGATCAAAATCCCGGTAAACGAGAAAATTTCTGTCGTACTTGCTCAGGATTAGAGTTCAATTCCCGGAAAACGAGCCCCCAATTGTAGATTCTTTCGATAGGAATTTAAGATCGATTATGGTCCAGTCTGAGTAGAACTAGAACAGGTGATAGCTCAGTGGGAGATAAGGTAAAGAAATAGATTTTCACGAGTGAAATGGTGAAAGGTAAAGTCTGTCCCTGGATTTTAGATATAATCTCTCCAGCTTATCGGTTACGACTGAGATTCTTAGATCAGACAGTTTCCCTATATATATATATATATATATATATATATATATATATATATATATATATATATATATATATATATATATATATATATATATATATATATATATTAAACCACTCACCTCTACACACTCACAGATACGTGACGACAATTAGACGCACAGACGTGAAAACTATATCTATGGAATAGGGATCTTTTGGGACAAGCTGACAAACACACGTAAATAAAGTTTATGTAAATTTTATTTATCATAAAGAAACTTCACACCAACAATATTTTGAATATCAAATCAAATACAAATAAACATACTTTAATGAATTAATTAAAGAGTTAGACTCATAGGTGTAATCCTCCCTCCCTCTGTTGAGACAAGATCCCGTTAGAAGAGAAGTTATTAACCCCCAAAGAGTCAAAGGTGTTTACGCTATGGTCTAGGATTTCCCTCTGCAATAAATAACAGAGTTTATACGTTAATCTATTCTGAAAGGGATAGCATAAGCAAAACTTGCATACAAAAATACAAAGTTAGTACATGGGTTATCCAATGAAAGAATTATTTATCCCTGCTTTCTCTCGCTCTGACAGACCTGTGATCACAACCAGTCACTCTTACCTAATAGGTGCTTTCACAACCTCTGGAACAATCGTAAGGTACACATAGCCCATCCAAGGTTTGGTTATTGGCGAATCAAGCCCCAGTTTCTCCAAAGACTAATTAATTCAAATGATGGGAAACGCTTGATTCGCTACTGGTAGTAGGATGCTGATTATGTCACTTCAATTTTTGTCCAGGTAGTAAAATAATTAAGAGGTCTAATGTTCACAGTGTACAGTAGCTTGGAATCTTCAATCGTTAAATCGAGTGTCAGGTAAATAAATCTGTTCAGGATAAATCTTCTTCACAACACTGTGGTTGTTATTCAGGTAATGTCAATGTTTGATTATGTCGCCACCACAGTCTGAACGTATATGAACTTGGGAAGAGAAATCTGGATATTCTATAAGTCCAGTTACAATTTATTCTTAGTATTCTTTGGGCTGGTACTCTGTCTCTTTCTGGGTGTAAAACACGAGGCCAGACAGGTCACCTTGAAAACCCGATAATTATATCAGAATGTTCTTTGGCAAAAATTATTCTCGGATTCATATGGAAGCCGCTGGTAAGGTTTAGGGTTTGACCCAATACTGTGTAAAGGAGAAAAAAATACAAATACTTAACATAATATAGTATACACAATCCTATCCTTACCCTGCGTAACATAGAATATATTTATCCACTTCGGTTATTTAACTTTAAATTATAAACTACAAGCTTAGAGCTTGTCTTATCGTTTAAAAAACTTCCGTGAAATAAATTCTAGTCACTTAAAAAAATCAGTCATCATGAATTAGAAATAAATACATATTTCGTCAATACTCATGATGAATCAGTGCATTTACTTAGTTGGTTAAAATATTCTCTGACTGGTTACTATCAGTTAATAAAATTTATATTATAGCTGGAAGAGTTTAGCTAGAAATTTTTATCTGTTCTGCTAGCCACTGTAACACAGTAAAACCTAGAGAAATATAATTGACGATTTAACTAGTTAAATCACTCAAACTTCTAGTATAATAATTACCCCAAGCACAGAAATAAAACTATCTCCAATCGAAAAGTAAGCGATACAACTATTATAAGAGATCTTAGAATCGAAAGCTAGATGTTCTCTGAAATTCTGGCGGTACAGGATAAATTTAGTTAGACTGCTGGGGTTATAGATATATATATATATATATATATATATATATATATATATATATATATATATATATATATATATATATATATATATATATATATATATATATAATATATATATATATATATATATATATATATATATATATAATATATATATATATATATATATATATATATATATATATATATATATATATATATATATATATATATATATATATATATATATATATATATATATAGATATATCTGAAATCAAATGGAATGACCACTATTCACCAAAAACCAGACTCCCTGCCAGATGCTAGCACCTATGGGGAAATCTCTGCTGAAATTCTGGATTAAAGAAATCTACACCCTTTTCCCTGCACTCTCTTTAGATCAGGCGTAACGTAATTGATCAGACCGTGCGAGATTTCTTCGATCGTAAAATCACACTGTTTACCGCACTGCAGACGTGGTCATTGAACGAAATCGAGCCCGTTCTTTGATCTGGCGATCTGCCGTGTTTAATTACTTTACTAACTAACGGATTACAAGGGAGGATAATAAAAATTGGTCTCACCTCACTTCCAAATTATCCGCTTTTGATCGCTATCTGATCCTATCCAACGATTTTCAGTCGCTGGCGTTAAGAATAAATTACAGATATACCGCTCAGCGTTAGCTAATAGGTGTCCTCGTGAGCATGCATCAAAGAAATAGCGAACAGCAATAGAATGCGTGCTAAATTTGAAAAAGGGGCAGATCTCTGAGTGTATGAATGGTTTATGTTATCGAAAGAGGCGAAGGTGAAAGTTTGGTAAAAGAAAAGTGTAGATAAAGAAATAGGTACATGAAAACTATTTTCATAATATGTCACACAGACAGAATACGAGACTGGACATAAAGGCTGAATCAAAGAGATTGGAGGTTGAAGAAAGGAGATTGGCAGCTAAGGCTGAAGGAAGGAAGTTACAAGAAGAGAGAGACCATGTGCTGAGAATAAGACAGCTTGAACTTCAGGCTGGCACTAACACCAATGGTAGTAGCTCACCTCACTCTGAGGATAACTCCAGCCAAAGCACATCAAATGAAGCCATGAACTTCCATCTGGACCCATTTGTGGAAAAGGAGGTTGCAATAGAGGCATACATGGATACGGATTGGAAAAAGAAGAATGGAGTCTGAAGCTATCTCATGGATTGAGAGGTATTGCTTATGATGTTTTCTTGAAACTCCCCAAGGATGAGCAGGAAGATTATGAAGCCCTGAAGCAGGCATTGCTGGTTCGTTATGAACAAACTCAGAGGCTTATAGAAGGAAATCCCGTATTGCTAAGAAGGACGCTGGAGGAACGTATCAGCAGTTTACAGCCAGATTGAAAACTTACCTACTGAGGTGGTGTAAGTTGGGAAACTTCACTCAGGATTTTGACGGGTTAAAGGAGATGAAGTTGATAGAACAACTACTAGATTTCATAGCCCCTGAAACTAAGAAGTTCCTGATAGAGAATAAAAGAGACAGGTTAGGTGACATAATCACATATGCTGAAAGCCACCAACTGGTTCAGTCCATGACTCAATGAAATAAAAAGAAAAGGGCAGAATTCCCACAGGGGTCGCAAAACAGTTCAGATTGTGAGGAATTTGAACTTGCCCAGGATCAATCCCGAAAACCTAGACCAAGATATGAGGCACATGGATCTAACCAGGACCAGGCCTACAAAAACAAGCCAACATATGAACAAAGAAATAAAAACTCTCAATTTGAGGAAAAGAAAACTTACAAAAGGAAGATAATTGGTGCAAATTTTGCCAAATGAAAAACCACAATACGAATGAGTGTGGAAGGAAAAATCCTCTTCATCACGCTGCATGTTTACAGGTAAGGTCGTTGAACAGCAAGGAACTGACAGTGAGTCAGAATGCCGTCATCACCCACCCATAAAGGAGATAGTGACCGTGAATGGAAAACAAGTCACAGGGATGTATGATACAGGTTTGTCTTATGATGCGGTCGTTTGTGCATCATAACTCTTATCTGGTAAGTGTATCCTGGTATCATCTGATACACACTTTTTCTATTCATCATCAACGCAAAGTAACCTCTCGTGACAACATAGTATAGTGTTGTCTCTAACACTTCAATCCTCTCCTGCACAAACTGCTATAAGACTACCTTTTTTTTTAAACCTTGCCATGGGGTATAATGGGGAGCTGAAGTTTTCCTTCTTTAGCCAAGTCTGTCGCATTGGCTCCAGTGAGCCCATGCTGATTTTGGATTTCTGTTATATTCTCTATTAATTTATGTGCACATTATGTTGTTACAATATAAAACTGCCACAAGTACAGTTGGCTAAGGTTTTAAACACCAAAGGTTAGAATTTGAATAACATAAAAATTATTATTAGACAAATGTGAAAATAAATTTCGTTAACTCATGAAGAGATAGATACTGGTATACCGTAATGCCTCATGCTGTCACAAAACACTGTTTATATTTACTGTGAAACCATTTTGAGTTTTATTCACCCTTTTGATACGCAATAATTATTTTGATGTCCATTCTGTTTCGCTGTTTACGCTCTTGAATTTGATGTGATGAATACAAACAGTATTTTTTTTCCACTATCATAAACCATGTTGTCACATGAGGAGCATGGAGCAACCTCTACAGTTGGTCCCTGCGCAGGAAGCCCGCGTTACCGTATCATGTCCTGTTACGGCAGCAGTTTCTTTTGTAGTTTGTTTTACCTTGATGAGATTTCTAATTCTTTGTGGGACTTCTCATAATTGGCCACTTACGACCATGTTCGAAGGAAAAGTATTTATTTCTTATAAATACAATCAAGACAGCTAAGTGCTGTTTTTTTCGGTAACAGTGAAAGCCATCAGTTCCTGTTGAAATTGCATTAATCTTGGTGCAATGAGCTTTTTAGACGCTACTGATAACAAAATATTGTTTTCCTGCTGGTAAATGATGCCATGCTGATTGCAGACGAGTTATTTGGCACACGTATTGCAATACCAGAATGGGGCACGTCTCATGGAAAGAGAACACAACTAATAAAGAGGTCTTAGAAAACCTCGGAATGAAAATAGAACTAATGAACGAGATCAAAATTAGACAGGTAAAGTATTTTGACCATGTAAAAAGACATAAAAACGTAATGAAGACCATAATAGAAGGAAGAGTTGAAGGCAAGCGTGCAAGAGGAAGACAGCGCTATAAGTGGGAAGATAAAATCAAGGACAGAAAAGAGTCTATCAGAGTGCACCATCAAGGCAAGAAACAGAAGACGTTGGAGATCCATTGCAGCCGACCTTGATGTGGAGATAGCAAGTGATGATACCAGTTCTGTAAGTTTTGTTCTAACTTTTTGTATTGAGGAAGTCTTTTTTTAGCACAGATATCACGCGTGTGGCCAAATTAGTACACTTTATTTCTACTGGTCTGTCGATCTGTCTGCTTATATGACTGCTCTTATGTCTGCTTACCTATATATCTGTTTGTTTGTGTGTCTCTCTAAATTTATATCTGCCTGTATATCTCTTTATATGCCTCTGTATCTGATTGTCTGTCTGTTTACCTATCTCCATCTATAAATATATATGCCCTTCTGTTTGTCCAAGTACATCGCTCAAACCCCTCAAATTTAACGACCCGTTTTTCTGTCTCACACTTAGAACATTGACTTCTGTATCGCCCACGTAAGAAATTATGAAATGAGATATGAAATCTGAAATATGGAAAAGCTCTTCTCCTATTTTCTCGTGAAACGAAGTCAGACTGTCCTGTTATCTTGGGGTTCAGTGCTAAAGTGTCTGGGCGTCGTGATCCGTTATCATTAGCGCTTTAAAAAAAAATCATTCGCTTTAAGATTCTGACTCATAACTTTTTTAAAAACGGTGTCATCTTAATATTTTGTTCAAACATTATTAAATTATTTACCTCAGCGGTATAACATCAATACCCAGACCTGTCTTTTTTTTTAATGGTGTATTTTTTTCCATTCCATAACATGGTTTTGTGTATCTTCCCAGACAAAAAGTATGGGTTAAAAATAGGAATGTCGCTCAGTTTAGACTCTTACTCCGTTAGGAGCTGGCGAAAAGTCAATGTAGCAAATTCGCTCCTGTGCTAAGCATTGCCGATAACAAAAGATAAAATAACTAGGAGTGAGGTGTGGGTGAAAGGTGTGATAAGATGTGATAAGAAAACAT
This sequence comes from Oreohelix idahoensis, assembly GCA_024509875.1. NCBI lineage: Eukaryota > Metazoa > Mollusca > Gastropoda > Stylommatophora > Oreohelicidae > Oreohelix > Oreohelix idahoensis. Next base: position 858,312 of record JAMPIV010014838.1, on the reverse strand, counting down.
TGAACGATGAAAGCGAACACAACGAATACTGGCAGAATTAGCACGTAAACGGAATGGTAGAGCAATAATGCAGGAGAACGAACGAACGAGCGAACGGAATCTTTATTTCATCAGGGTAAAGAAATAGGCATAATTGCCTTTTTACATTTCTGCCCTGCAATACATTTTTCAGCGTTTTAAAAATTAAAATATTAACAACTTCAGACAGAATTAATTAATATTATCATCACAGTCAGAAACTTAGCATAAACAAGTACATTTACTCATAGTCATTCACGCACATAGAGAGAGGGATAGAGAGACAGAGAGAGAGAAAGAGAGAGAGAGAGAAAGAGAGAGAGAGAGAGAGAGAGAGAGAGAGAGAGACAGACAGACAGACAGACAGACAGACAGACAGACAGACAGAGAGACAGAGAGGTCAAGCAATAAAGCTACTTAATATAAAAAAATTCAATTTAAAATGAAAATATTACAATGACAGTTAAATGCTAGTGGAAACGTTGAAATAACTGAAACATAATTGTCGTTAAATGTGTGTACAAGATTTCATGACATGTGAATGCAGATGTCTTTTGAATGAGATGTAATTATCAGTTTTGACAGACTTGGGTAGGGAATTCCATGCTAAAGCATTTGCATAACTAAAACAACTTCGGAAGAGGTCAGTTCGAGGTTTTGCAAGGTCCAAAAGTAGGAAGCCTCGTATAAAATATGAGCAGTATTTATAGCGAAAGAACATTTGCAAATATGACGGCGTTCTGCCGTGTAAAATTTGATGCACCAACAGGAGATCTTGGAAGAAGAAGAATTTTTTAAGAGGAAGAACATTCAGCTGTGAAAATAGCTGAGCACTGGGAATGTTATCATTCAGGTAAACAAGTCGTAGCGCCCTCTTATGTAGGGATTCTAGGCGTTTCAAAAACGACAAGCCACAGCGACTCCAGATATTTGAGCAATAAGAAAGGTAACTTTGAATATGTGCATAATAGAATATAAGTCTAAAGTGCGGACATAAAAAATGTTTGATTTTTGAGAGTTGAAACAATTTTTGTGAGATCTTGTTGGCGATGAAATAGACATGTGACTTCCAGCTTAGAGACTGGTCGATGACCACACCCAAAAGGCTGTGGTCCGTAACTTGCTTAATACGCTCTCCGTCTAGAGATAAAGATAGCGTATTTGGTTGACAGTGCAGAATCTTTTGGCGGGTTGAGATAATCAAAGATTGAGTTTTGTTTTTATTAATGGACATACTATTAATAGTGCACCAAGCCTGTACAATGTCCAGGTGACGCTCAATTCACTGTAGACCTTCAAGAAAGAGCACATGTCCCATCCATGTGATACAATTACAGATAACTGGACATCACTTGAACACCATTCAAAGTACTTCACTTGCGTAAAAAACGTCACCGGTGTACCGATCCTGAGGCTACGATAAACAAAGATCAACAAACTGCTCGACGCTGAAAATGACTATTGGCTCAGCTCAGTGAGAGCAATCCAGATCGCAGCGCCAACAGGCAACAGTAAGACATGTATGAGACTGAACAGTGTCAATGTCTGTGCCAGCTACTGTTACTGTGGTATCATCAGCAAACATAAGACAATCGTCATGTGGCAATGACAAGGGCATGTCATTGATGAAGATGCTGAAGAGCAAGGGTCCTAGTATCGAGCCCTGCGGGACACCCATTGTAGTGGTGTATGATTTAGAGAGCACATTATTGCATAAGACTAGTTGTGTTCTGTTTTCAAGGAATGATATTACCTTGTATTAAAGTGATCACTTTTGGATGAAATTTGCTCACCGCAAGCTTTTGTATCAGCAACGAGTGGTCAATTGTGTCGAATTCTTTGTAAAGGTCGATTAATAATACTCCATTTATTTTTTCGCAGTTGATATTAGAATTCCAGATTTCGGTAATCTTCGTCAACAAGGATTGACAAGAGTGTTTGGGTCGAAATCCAGATTGGTTTTCATGTATAAGATTGTAGCTGTTCAGTGAAGAAAGAATATGTTTACACATGTGTCGTTCAAGAGGCTTAGTTATGACGGAGAGTAGAGAAATCGGCCGGTAGTTTGTGAAGACATTAATATCACCTTTCTTAGGTACTGGTACCACTAAGCCTGTTTTCAGTCGTTGAGAAAACACTTTCTTTGTGAGGCACAGATTGTAAATGTAAGTGAGTGTCGTAATTTTCTTTGAGAGAATTCTGGTGGATAGTGGTCCCGTTAGAGTGTAGAATGATAGTGAAGGCTCTGTGAGAATAAGGATTTAGGAAAGAAAGATAGTTGATTCAAAAGTGCTGGGAAGAGTAAGGACAGTCTCTTATTACGACAATATTTGTCTCTCAAAACTACTCCTACCACTCTTCTAAACAAACGATTGTTTGCCAGTCTCCAGTCACTCAGGTGCACACACCGATTTGGGGATTCTGACACACAACGGACGTGAATACAGACTACGATAACGAATATGGGTAAGTTATGTGGGTTTTGGGCCAGCCGACACGAATGCTAAAAGGCTTGGTTAATACCTCTAAGATATAAAGATATGCGTTATTTGTTTCGCAGTGCAGAAGTTTTATTACTTTTATTTAGCATAAAATTACTTCACAAACAATTATCAATTTACATGCAGAAACCAAAGGTTACAAAACTACAAATGACACGGTGGGGAGGGGTTTTGGAGGAGAAGTATCCAATACACCTTTCCCACTTGTATTTAACAATAAAAGTCCGGTCCCAAAGAAAGGGGAGGGGGGGTCTCAAATGTTTTCCCTGTATTCTACAGATATACGGGAGGGGGAAATAAACACAGTTAATAAATCCCGCTAGGAGAAATCCCATGTAATGAATACAGTACAAAATCAATGCTAGGTCGAACTAATTAAATGGTAGCAAGATCAAATCTCCTTTCATTCAAAAAAACAAAAAACACTCTTGTGAAGGCCTACACACAGTCACGCTCACAGACTTACCGAATCGTGGCTTCTGACCCTTCATAGGAATTACACCAAAAAACAGCACTAAACATTGGCTTAGGTAAATGTATTTTCTTCCGTGTACAGCCCCAGATTAGCGGGTTGTTGAAGTTAACAAACTGTCCCGAAATCGCTGGACGTTGAAGTCTAACGGTACTGTTCCTAATGAATGGCACAGGCACTTTGCTAGGTGTGAGAGATGGTGTGGTTCCTAAGATTCGCACAGCTGGTGGTGATAACTTTCTTTTTGGAGTAATGTCACAGACTAAAACACTGAGGTAAGTTCTTCGGATGGGGGGGAAATCCGATGAGAATACTAGGCAGACAGTGTTCCGGTAAATCTGTGTTCTCTTTCACAACTAGAGCATTAAATAAAACAATGACTGGCAACTGTTCTGCTCCAGTTTAACTTTAACAGACTTTGTAAATCAGGATTTCTTGGGTTGCTTAAATCTCATGTAAAATTCAGAGAGCGAGACTCATAACAAGTCGCCACAAGTTTAATTTTAAAATGTTCATAAGTCACTGGAGTTATCGACTGTGTTTGGCAGAACTCTTGTCTATATTTAATTGCTTGGATGCCAGGTTTAGTGATCATTCTATATGAAAGAATGAAAAAACATGAAATGCAATAAAATCATATAAAATCTGACGCGCGATAAATTTTACAGTTAGCCTATTTTCTGCACTCGCGTCTTCAATTATATAAATTCAAGAAAAGCTCCCCCGAGCACAATCTATATATATATATATATATATATATATATATATATATATATATATATATATATATATATATATATATATATATATATATATATAGAGAGACCTAGACTGCATAAAATAGTTATAACTTCCTTTAACGACTGCAAAATTAATTTACGCGTCTATTGTATTAGGAAATTAACATATAGAGGTAACATTTAGTTTGCACTAGAACTTTGAAAACAAGCAGGATTTAGAAAGAACAGAAGATGTGTAGACCATATATTCACTCTCAGGAACATTATAGAGCAGTGCTCAGAATGGCAAAGACAGCTTTACATAAATTTTGTTGATTTTGAAAAGGCTTTTGACAGCATACATAGGGACAGTTTATGGAAAATACTGAGGGCTTATGGAATTCCAAGCTGCATAGTGTCAATCATAAAAAGCCTCTATGCCAACTTTACCTTCGAGGTGAAGACAGGAGTACGACAGGGATGCCCCTTATCAACCACTCTATTTTTAACAGTCATAGACTGGGTGATGCGCCAGACAACAGAGGGCAGTCGAAGAGGAATAAGATGGACTACATTTTCTACATTGGAAGATCTGGAATATGCAGATGACATTGCACTGCTGGCACATTCACATCAACACATCCAGGAAAAAACGGATAGACTTAATAGAATTAGCCAGCAGGTGGGCTTGAACATCAATTTAAAGAAGTCTGAGGTCATGACGCTCAATGTGAGCAACCCTGAGCCCATATCAGTAAGGAATCAGCAACTGGTACAGACAGATACCTTCACATACCTAGGAAGCATAGTAACACCAGACGGTGGGGCAGGCAAAGACATCAACATCAGAATGAATAAGGCAAGAACAGCCTTCTTTAGCCTAAATAACATCTGGAAGTCATCCCAATACAGCACAAGCACAAAATTAAGATTATACCAGAGTTGCGTGCTTTCTGTGCTTCTCTATGGTGCGGAATGCTGGAGAGTCACAGAGAAGGAAATGTCAAAATTGTCCTCTTTTCACACAACATGCCTAAGAAAAATTCACCGCATCTTTTGGCCGAATACCATCACCAACCAAGATCTGCTTACTCGTAGCAAGCAAGAGGACATGCACACCATCATAGCTGGCAGACGCTGGAGCTGGGTTGGTCATGTCCTCAGAAGAGACCCCGATGCCATCACAAGAACAGCTATGTTTTGGACCCCTGAAGGAAAGCGAAAGAGAGGCCGACCAAAAACAACTTGGCGGAGGACTGTGGAGGCTGAGATGCAAAGAATGAACCAGAGCTGGGGCACTGTACGAAGGATGGCCACCGACCGTGCAAAGTGGAATCAATTTGTTGTTGCCCTACAAGACGCCACTAGGCGTGATGGCCACTGACTGCTTTGACGGTCGGTGGTTAAGGATCGAAGAAGAAGAAGAACTTTGAAAATGGGTTTATTTAATAAGTTTAAATTTACACCACAATCCAGTGAAATAAAAATGAAATAACTAGACCACTGATCACTCGAAGCTAATGTATAAATTACCGTCTGCATAGAAAAGAATTTACTATAATATATATCCGAAAGATCCAGATGGAATCTAGCAGTAATCTGCTATAGGTAGTGCTTCTTAAAATCTGTCAAAACGAATGATAAAATGCAGTTTTTCAGAGTCTTTATTTATACTAACTGGAATGTAACTTAAAGGGGTCGTGTGAAAATTTCACACCTTTCTTCATCTTGAGAAAAAATCGAGGTTCTACGCCGTCGTGTTAACCGCGATGCCCCCCTGGCTTCCGATCTCCGTTCGTCTCAGGCTGCTGAAGTCAGCTCCAACATTCTGTTTTCCCGGAATATATTCCACTTTATAGGAATAAAGACTCAATAACAAGGCCGAACGCATTATTCTTGCGTTGAATTCCTTATTGGCACCCAGGAAAGCTAATGGAGCATGGTCTGTTTGCCCCGTGAAAGAAGTACCATACAAAAACTCATGATGGCGTCTGATGCCATGAATCAGAGCGAGACATTCTCTTTCAACGACACTGTAGTTGCGTTCAGCCTTATTTAACTTTCGACTGCCATAAGCAACTGGGAATAGCATATTCGGGTCACTGTCCTAGGCTTGAAGCAATGTTGACCCGATGCCCTGACCTGACGCGTCGACTCTCAGTACGAAAGGTTTCTTGAGGTCAGGTAACCTCAAGATGGGGTATGCAGACAGCTGTCCTTTTAAAGTGCTGTACGCGTGTTTGCACTTTTGGTCCCATATGACCTTATCAGGACGACCCTTTTTGGTGAGGTCAGTCAGAGGTGCTGTCAGTCCGTTGAAGTTCTCGATGTATTTCTGATAATATGCACATAGTGATAAGTAGGAACGTACGTCTTTCTTTGTTCGGGGTCTTTTTGCTGCCACTATTTTCTCCACGTTCTTCTGAACAGGCCAACTACAGCCGTGGGAAATAGTATGCCCCAGGAAGTCTAGCTTTTCAAACCCGATAAGACATTTGCTAGGTCTGGCTGTGAGACCAGTTTCCTGTAGTCTCCTGAGGAGCATAGCAACCGTAGCAATATGTTCGTCGTAGGTCTCCGATGCAATTAATATGTCATCCATGAAATTATGGATATGGGGACTTTGCAAAGGTTCTAGAAGCTTCCTCATCATCCTGGTAAACACTCCTGGTGCGTTATGCAATCCGAACGGCATCACATTAAATGTGTAATGTCCTTCACTAGTGCTGAAAGCTAACAAAGGTTTAACTTCCTCCTTGACTGGTATTTGATAATAACCTTTACTCAGGTCAATTTTGGAGAAAATTGTTGCTTTGCTGAGCTTAGTGAACAACTCAGAAACGGTTTGGAGAGGTTCGGGCTGAAATTCCGTTACCGCGTTTAGCAGCCGGTAATCTATACACAGCCGAACTTCCTTATTGGGCTTCTGTAACAGCACTACACTCGAACTATAAGGAGATGTCGACTCGCTGATAATTCCTGCATGACGCAGCTTGTCTATTTCTCCGCGAAGTGCATCAGCTTTAGCGTACGGGATGGGGTAAACTCTGGTTCGAACAGGGGTCTCGTTTGTTAATTTCATGTCAAATTCGATGAGATTTGTTCGACCAGGTGCATCCGTGAAGACTGCACTGTACTGCTTCAGTAGCGCCCTGGTTTCTGTTTGTTGTTCTTGTGAGAGATTGTCGCCGAACTTGAAATCTTTAAAGGATTCTGTGGGTTGCAATGGATACTCCCTGCAACCATCATCATCATCCTCGTCTTCCGTTGCTATGGCGACAGCCAGGAGATGCTCGGAGGATGGCACTGGTCTTTCCAAATATTTCTTAAGGAGGTTTATGTGAAAGACCTCCTTTCCTTTAATGGAGATCTTTTAATTAGTACGTGAGATCTTTTTAAGGACGTTAAACGGCCTTTGCCATCCGATGCGAAGTTTATTGCTTCCGGTTGGAAGTAGCAACAAGACTTTCTCCCCTGGTTGTAGTTCTCTCTCTTTTGCAGCTTTGTTGTATCTTTTAGTATGTTAAGCGCGGGCTTTCTTAAGGTTGGTGTTGGCTAGATGCCATCCTAGCTTTAACCTTTCCTTGAGCGCAGATATATACTTGCTTGCAGAGACTACTGTCTCGTCAGCCTTTTGGTCTGTCAGGGACCGAAGTAAGGCTTCTAGTGGCCCCTTAATAGGTCTGCCAAATAAAAGTATAGCAGGCTGGAATCCCGTAGACGCTTGGGTACCTCTCTGTAGGCGAATAAGGCAGCAGATATATATAGGTCCCAGTCTTCCTGTTTCTCCTGACCCAGCTTACGTAACATCATGGTGAGGCTGCCATTAAAACGTTCCACGAGCCCATTTCCGGCCGGATGGTAGGGTCTTGCGTGGATATGTTTGGCCCTCAAGATCTTAAAGATCTCCTCCATTAACAGGCTACGGAATTGGGATCCATTGTCCGTCAAAACTTGTTGAGGGAATCCCAACCGTGTAAAGATTTGCACGAGGGCTTCTGCGACATGCTTGGAATCTGTGCATGTTAGCGGTACAGCTTCGGCCCACATTGTGCAAGTGTCGACTAAGGTCAGGATTAACCTGTTCCTTCTTTTGGTCCTTTCCAGGGGTCCAATGATGTCGACAGCAACCCTTTCAAATGGAGTCCCCACAATTGGTATTTGCCCCATGGGTACTGCTGGTGTCAAGTGCTTGGGTGCTACCCGTTGGCACTGGGCGCAGGATTTCACTTATGTGATAATGTCAGAGTTCATTCCTGGCCACCAATGGTGGGTTTTTATTCGCTGAATAGTGGCGTTTTCTCCCATATGTCCGCTAAAGGGAAGAGAGTGCCCCATTTCTAAGATCTGGCTTCTGTACTGCTTCGGTACTAGGAGCTGGTTATTCCCAGTGTCCGGGTTGCCCGTTCTACGATACAATACGCCATCCTTAGAAAAGATGTCTCCGTTGTGTCTGGGGTCCTTAGCCATGGGCAGTTTTCTAAAGCAGAGCTCCAGAAAAGGGTCCTTTTGTTGCGCCTCCTTCAGTTCATTCGGAAACAAATTTGGCGCAGGCTCCCTCTCCTTCTTGGCTTGCCCTCTTGTGGTTACCGCTGCCACAATCGGCTCCTTTGGTCTCTCAATAAACACATATCTACATCTGATCAGAAGTATTATTTGGGGGGTATCGGGTTTTGTAGAATTTCGATTTTTCCTGGAGAGGTTACTGGTTATTATTATCTCGTTGGTTATAATGTTGAGAAGGATTGGAAGAATAGGATGACTGCTCTAGATTTTGTTTTCGAGATGGCTCATCTGTGGGTTTACGTTTAGTGCTGGGAAGTTCGGCCATTGCATAGCTATAGCGTTCGGCCTTATTGAGGATGTCCTCAAGCCTGACTGCCCCCTGTTTAGCCAAAAATCTACGGGTGCCATTCGACAAAGTGGATTTTATCTGTTCAACAAGAACAATTTCTAGAAGTCTCTCATATGAAAGAGGTAATTCAGATAATTCTATGCACTTTGTCAGATAACCCGTGAGACGTGAAGAGAACTGGGGAAATGTTTCCGTGCTCTCTTTTCGGCTGTTTCTGAACAACTGCAGAAACTTTCGGGCCGTCATCTCAAACCGCTCTAGCAAGGCCTTATTCAGCATGTCGTAATCATGTTGGTTCGGTCCCAACTTTGTGTATACGTCATAAGCATTGCCTTTCAGTGACGTTGAGAGTTTAAGTGCCCAGCGGGCACTCTCTAACCCATACAGATTGGCGAGCCTCTCGAATTTTTCTAGGAAGCTGTCAATTTTTTCGTTAGGGCTAGGAAAAGACTCTAAAGCAAAAAAGACATCGCAGTTAATTGGGCAGATTGAGTACTGGAGAGATCCACTGACTGAGGCTGGGGTGAAGACGGCTCTCCATTACTGGAAGAAGCAGCACCCCGACTCTCTAGAGCCTGAAGCGCCAATTCGTGCTGTCTCTCCCTCTCTCTCTCTCTCTCTATTCCCCTACGAACTTCCATCTCCGCCTCAATTTTCTTGTGTTCCAACAGGCGTTCTTCCGCTTCTTTCCTATCTGCCCTCTCCTGTGCTTCTCTCCTCTCTGCTCTCTCTTTCTCTTCCTTCCTCTCAGCTTCTGCTCTCTCTTTCTCTTCCTTCCTATCAGCTTCTGCTCTTTCTTTCTCTGCATTCCTCTCAGCTTCTGCTCTCTGTTGCTCCGCGTCATATATTTCCAGTTCCTGGTTGACAAACGCGTTTGCAGCTTCTGCGTCTGAACAAGATTCTGTCGTCTCCAGCCTCAAGGTGGATCTCATCTTAATTCTCTCTGCCATTGTTAAAGAATAGGATGCAGTACGCCTAGAGAACTAGTGAGAGGAAACAAGAAGGGAAAAAAAAACTCAATCCGCTATGAGAAAAAAAAACACAGAGTATAACTTTACTTGTGTTGCCTCCTACCTGATAATGTGCAAACTTATCGCTGCTATTATGTCACTTAAGACTCTTAATGCAGGCGACTATGCCACGTTAATGGTAAGTTACACTAGAAAAAAATCTACTTTTACTAACAGTAAGAGAAAAATTTATATGAAAACAATTTAAAAGGAAAAAAAAAATTCCTGAAAATTTTAATTCTCCACTAACAAACTCCGCCCTTCTGAACACTCTATCTAGCGGCGAGCGCCGTATTTATTGTCGTACTCGCTGCAGATGAAGCTCAGAATCTCAGACGAGATAACTATTAAGTCATATTTGAAGTTACAGTTAGGTGTTAAGGATTTTGGTGTACGGGGCTGGAATTTGTTAGTAAGTAGGTTAAGGTCATGAGATACATGACGTGTATATACATGTGTGTGGGTAGAGAATTGTGTAACTCTGTTTAGAGTGTATTTTTATTGAAGTATGCAAGCTTGGAATGTGACATTTAAAAGTTCACTGTTAGAAGCACGTAGAGTATGGTTGAAGAATACTTAGGGGCGTTCATGTGTGAATTGAGGTTTACAGGACATGAGAAAAGCGTGCGAAGTGAATGAAGTTAGCATACGTGTCAGAGAAGAATACTGAGTTGTTACAGGGGAGTTTGTGGCCATCCGTCGTGGGAGACGGTCAGTGTTTCTGGAGTATGTGAATAGTGTATGTGATTTTCATTATAATATATTGGATGTGACGCGATGATGTACCGCGTAAGGTGTATTTACAGGGCCTTTATATATTATTATTTATAAGCGCGTTGTGGGTTTCCCGCGCTGTTAAGTTCTGGAGGAACTTGGATGCCTGGTGATTAGACCAGAGATAGAGATATATGTGCGAGGAGTGAATGCCGCACTTACATTGAAAGTAGGACCACAGAGATATACGTGCGAGTGGTGAATGCCGCACTTACATTGTATACAGACCATATAGAGATTTATGTGCGAGGAGTGAATGCCGCACTTACAATGAATATAAATCAGAGATAGAGATTTATGTGCGAGGGGTGAATGCCGCACTTATATTGAATGCAGTTGTTACCAGTACGTAAGGATGACTGTACTACATATTCTAATTATGCAAGTATTTGTACTATTGTTGCTGATGTCCAGGACTATGCTGCTGAGATTATATGTAATGGATATGTGACTAAGACTTTCTGATTCAAGTTATATCATTGTGCGCCCGTCCTGTCTTCAAAACCATCGATTCTACAGTGGTGGTTTCCAGTGATTTAGGGGGCTCAATTTTCTGAACCCAGGACTATTGCGGAGAATCAATCAACCCGCCCCAGAATCTTGAAGTACTGTAAAACTTCAGAAATTCTTTGGACGGTAAATGAAGTGTTTGGACACTAATAAAATTCATCTGAAAGATTTGTCTGCACGCAGCCAATTGACATAATATGCTCACATCAGATATCAACATCACTACATCTGATTTCTATTTTGGAGTCAACGTAACTGAGTTCTGAAAGACAGATAGTAATTTCTTCACATAGAGCTGGTCATTACGGTCCTGATTCAAGCCAGAAAAATTTACACGAAGTGCGTGGAATTTCTGCTAATCAGCGTACAGCGGTCATGTTGTGACCTAATTATCGTCTAATTTACACGTTCCAGCTAGCTCCTGTTTACTGACAAACATCGGTACGGAGGGTGCAAGGACAACTTTGCTTATGTGTGTACCCGACAAGTCATCGCATCGGAATCTGCATGAAGTAGCCTGCTTTTTCAACGTTCAAGTGTTTGAAAGCAACGTATTTGACGGGGGTGTACTGGCCCGTTCAAACTTATCAGAGGACCTGTTTGTACGTCACGTGTGTTGTGCTGTGCTGTCATTTTTATCGTCAAGCCATCGGAAAGAAGTGGAATAAACAACACATCTGGTACGTCGGTCTACAGTCAAGATCAACGAACCATATGTATTAAAGATACGTATTACTTCTTATTAATTTGTATTAGAAACTGTGTGATTAGTGTATTTTTGTGCGTAGTATTTTTTTGACACTCAGAACAGAAGCAAAGAACAAAGTTACGTAGCAGTCCAAAGTTACTGATTTTGAAATAATTTGGAGAAAAAGCTAGAAAAAGATGCTAGAAGAAAACCAGAAATTGTTCGGTATAAGTTAAAGAACGTTGAGGAATGAAACCGATGCCCTGTCAAAAAACTTTATAATTACAAGCAAGGCATAAATTGCTTACTGCCCCGAAGGAAGTAATGGAAAGATGGAAAGAATTTAAATCTGGATGGTGAGCATGAAAGCATCAGAAATGATTTGTGCAAATACACAGCAGGTTGGTTACGAAAATCGCCGAAGCATAAGTCGATGGTGAAGATTAAAGATGGAAGAACTGAGGGCAGCACTAGAGAAAATAAGATGGAACAAGACAAATCACGCTATGATTGTACTTCTGCTTGACAAATATCCATGGTTTCACTTTTAATGGGAAAGCATCAGGCGACTATTATCTTAAATATTGGTCCTAAAGGCAGCATGGTGTCCGATCAACCAAACAATATCCAGAGGATTGGGTGATTGCCATTCATAACACCAATTTTCAAAAAGGGTGACAATCGACAATGTGGAAACCATAGAGGGCATATCCCTTCTCAGTGTCCCTGGTAAAATCTACTCTAGAATCCTAGAGCAGATCCGACGCCTACTTAGCCACAATTGGATCTAATGCGTGATTCTCGAGCAAACCGAAGTACAAGCGGAATTTCACTCGGTTCAGCGAGTGAAAAATGGTCCTTGAGTATAGAGTGAGATCCATCTAAATTTCGTTTCATAGATCTGAAAAGGCGTTCAATACTTTGAGATGGAGCAAACTTTGGGACTATTGCAAAAATGTAAAACGGTATTCAGTCGGTCACGAGTACATAGTGATTGAATGCTTTACATCGACTCTATTTCAAGTCTTCTAGAAAGCCGTTTATGTAACGGACAAAATTTTCCATCAATTCAGAAGAGTTCAGGACCACTTATGACAATAAGGCAAGGTGATATCCTATTTACCTCTTCATACTCCTTATGGACGATGTCATCAAGGCATGTAAGGAGAGAACAAGAAAGTATTCAGTGGGGTACTGGAAGATGAGACAGGTCTATATTTTGGAGCTGCATTTGCTGATGATGTTGCCTGATGAAATCAGCCCGCACATCTCCAGATCCAACCTGCAAGTATGGAAGGAAGGTGTGGAAGATCAGGGATGGTCGTATAAGCAGCTCTAAAAAAAATCCATGTGATACACGAGCCAAGTTAAAAAGAACATCAGATTTTACCACCGTTACAGAAAAGTTGGGCAGGTCATGAAGAATTTCGTAAATATTAGAGCTAAAATGAGCAAAGGGAGGCTTATCTTCGAGAAAAGTTTCCGCAAGTTAGCGATGCAAAGATAAAGGAAGGTATCTTTGTAGGACCTCAGATTAGGAAAGTTATTGCAGACAAACAATTCGAGAACTTGTTACATGATAGAAACGAAGATGGCTTCATATCGCTCGTCACCTTTCTGGGAAATCACAAATCTTCGACATATGTGCATATATTGTGGGCAATGATACATGCATACAGAATTATGGGCTGTAACAGATCCAAATGGCCTCAAAATGAGGTTCTGATTCGAAAGTGGTTGAAGTAAACAAGAAGAGACATGGTCGAAGTCAGCGATCCGTCATGGAGAACGATCCCATCCGCTGCAGACCCATAATGGAGTCCCGTTATAAGACGGTGGTTGTGGCCATGTCTGCAGAATGGTTGATGTTTCATCGATCGATGTACCACGACATGCATGGGAAACAAAGACTGCAAAGAAATCCAGACCTACAGGACTGACCCATACTCCTTGTACGACAACATGTATAATACAATGCGTTATTAAAAAGGACTAGAATTGGTACCAGGCAAATCCGACAGCTGATAGAGAAAAAAACGGTTTGCAGATTTAAAAACAGCCATTAAAATTGACCTCAAAACGGTAGAAATGGGGAAAGACTAAGTAAGTAAGTTTTTTTTGTAGATTAATTATCTAGCCTAATTACAACCGTAAGAGTTTTTCTGTTTGAGTTTAATATATTAGTCTAGTAGTTTTATTATAAATATAAATACTGTATTAGTTTTATTTGTTTATTAATCGTAAAGATTATTTCCTAGGTCTTTTCTATTATCTGTTACAGTTTATTGATTTATTATATTCGACTCTTTGTTAAGCCTTCGTAATTATTCGGTGTTATACTACTATCATACTATCCTTCTGTCATCTGGTAGAGACTATAGAAGCTTATATTTATATTTTTCCCTTTCATTCTTACATTACTTTCAAGTATCGACTTAGATATTTTATGGGTATTTATTTCTTGTAAGTTTGTAGTAGGATTAGTGTTAATCTACATCATATTTAAGTGGTGCTAAATGTGATTATTAGTTTAATGTTTATGGCAATACTTGTGAGTTATTTACATTGTTTTGTATCTTGTACAGAATATGCGAGGTCGAATATCAGTGAGACAAGCTTGCTGTAGTGCCTACCATAGCAACACAGATATCCTTCAGCGGTAGATCTGCATTATCTCGGTGGAACCATAGACTGTAATCAAGACACACTTAAGATAAATCACAGTTTATGCCATTGTTGCATTTCTTTGTTCAGATACCATTCTACTGACATTCCTGATGGTCATTCATTTGTATTCGTTGTTGTGTTAGCGTTTTATATTTGTGTTACTTGGTTATATATTATTAATACGTTTTTCTTCATTAGAAGGAATTGGTATTAATCTATTCTGTAGGTTTTTGTAAAATTAATTCCAGTGTATCGGAGGCCCAGTCTTGGAGAGATTTGGTGTCTAGTGACCGGTGGAATTCTTTGTACATTTATTGGTGTTAGTTGTTATAGTTTGGTTTGTGTAATCATTGTTGCATAATTTAGTTTCTTTTGTCATGTTTACTTGTAGTTTTCTTGCGTTAATTTTCTACTATCTTGTAAATAAGTTCATTTCACAGTCCTATTGTTGTTGTTGGTTTTGCAGGTGTGGTAGTTTACATCTATAACTACTTCATTACTTTCTTATACTTTCTTTATCTACCTATATACTTTCTTGTATTATCCCCCCACCTGACGGTTGTTGTTCGTTTGTTTATGATTTTAGTGTCAGCGGTGTATTTCATTATTATCATCATTCACTGTGTTTTGGTCCTGGTTATTAGTTACAAATAGTTTGTATGATTACTGTGTTAGAATCTAAGCATTGTAGGTATGAGTGTCAAAGTATATTGAGGATTAGTGTGTTCAGCTACACATGTCAGTCTAGACATAGGTGGATCTGATTATTATTAGTGACTGATTTTAGGGTTACTTGTGTGTATTATCTTTAGAATTATTGGTGATTTGTTACTGTGTTATTGTAGTACCTATGTAGAGGTATATTAATACTGATAATTTAGTATTGTAGTGAATATACTTTCTTATTTTAGAATCTAGTCTGTAAATCTATAGTTATGGCAGACTGTTCAAGAACAATTAGAAACAGAAAGAAAAGAATAGCCTTAAGAGACTGTTACGTACATTTATTACCTAAGGGGGTAGTCTTCGGTCCTGCCAAATGTACGCACCAGTTTTATATAGTTATATTATTTGTGCATTCGATTGATTCACGCACTGACGTGCACAATGCAGTGTGAGTTGCTTTGGACGCACGGGTAACCTAGTTTGGGGGATTGTGACGTCATGTTTTGTCGGGGCTGTACGGACCATGTTTATGTCCGATATATATTTCCTTGGAATTTTGCTGGCAAGTTTGGAAGAAGCCATTAAGTTGTATGATCTCTACTGGTTCATGTTGAAGCCAACAGTAGTAGGATCAAGTAAGTGTCGCCCCATGTCATTAAATGTTTATTGAGTAAATTAAAGTGTAAGGCCGCTCATAGTTCTGATCTAGCGGGAAATCCATCACTGTATGTTATTTTCTAGAATGGACAGACGGAGTCGGTAGCCTTTTGAATTACCGTAGCGGAAGAATACCTACGAGTACACAAAGTTGATTGAATTATATGCTTCTCATGTTTTATATGCCGTATGTTAGTCAATGCCAAAGTCATGGCATGGATATAGAGAGGTTAGTCAACACAGAACTCTAACCTGGTCGTGTTGTTGTGGATGACGTTATTTGGATATTTATATATATATGCTGCCTAAGTATTGTAGGAAGGAAGCCTGGAATCATGGCAAGTCTGATAAGAAATATTACTCATTGAGTATGAATCCGTTGGTCATAAGATACGTCCTTGAGAGAAGGTTAACGGACGTTATTACAATACATATACTATGGCAAGGGAAGGGATCCTTAGACATTTGAATAAGAGGACTTAATTGTTAGAGAATCTTCATCCCTTGAAAAGTGATGATCAACATTGTGATGTATGACCTTTTTTTGCACCTGTAACTATGACTGTCTTGTTCAACGCCGTATATGTCACGTTCAATAAAATCTATGTACATTCATCACAGCCTTGCGTGCTGCCTATCAGTGACCAGTTGATCACTACTTGTTGGAGTTCGTTTCAACTTAAGAACATTTTCTGAAATATTTTCATTGAGAAAACATTCGCGTAATGAAGGTCTTTACCTCTAGAAGAAACGAACCAACAGTAAATGGTGGGCCAATGTGGTCTGGAATTAATTTCAAAGGAACGTGCCCATTCGAATTATCGATTGAAAAGAAGATTTGAACTTTCAAGGCGCCAACATCTCGAACTTGGAACCCAGTGGGATGAGAAATCAGAAACAACTTACGTTTACCAAGGTCAAGGTCTTCAATCAACCTCCACGTTAAGTTTCACAGTGACTGACATCCTGGGGATCACCTCTTCATCATTATTGCGTGCGAGCTGTAATCTAGATAATCAGAACGAAGTATTTTATCCGTAGACGTACATCCACGGAGACGAGGCACATTGATTTTTTACCTGCACGCGAGATGAGTATAACGTGTTTTCGTTATCCATTTTATCACGTTTAGATGTGCCTTCGATACTAATGTCCACATTTATATTTTCCATGTTATATGTTGTGCATTCTTCGTGGGAGGTAGGGAGGTTGATCTGACGAACGAGATCCATCTCGAAGCCAATTCGGGCTCTTCGTCAGACGTTCTGTAGGGCTCAACTTGTAAGTTTCAATTGAGCGATAGTTCCGGTACAAGGCTAGAAACCTTGCCGAAGTTCCGATCGCTAGTTGCTTCTTATAATAGTATCTATTTAGCTGTTTCGTCACGTTTAATTGTTGTTTTTGGTATTTATTTTACTCGTACCTTAGTTTTATAATGTATTTTGTTTGTATATTACGTCATTCTCACCTTTCCTGTCGTTCAGTTTTTTACAAAACCTATGTTTTTACACTGTGTTGTCTATTGTCTTGTTGATTATTTGATCGCAGTTATCATCGTAACTCTTTACGACATTCTATTTTTAGTTTGACATTTTTATTTTTATTGGATTTCTGCGACTGTTTTCTATCGTCTTTGATTATCGTGTCTTGTCGGTATTGTTTCTATTGTTTGTCACGTTGTTCATTTCATGACATTTGATTACATAAATTTATTGATTAATAACATATTTAATAATTATATGATAACATTATACCGTTCTAAGGACAGGAACGAAGAAAACTTGTTATAGTAACAAGGTTAATTAATTTACATTGATTAATTATCATTTTTATAAATCAAGAGTATTGTGACTACTTATAAAGCATAATGTATTCACTAGATTATTTCATTAAGCAAGCAAAGGCTCTTCAGATGGCTCCTGATGAAGCAAAATCATTTGCACTTGCAGAATATAGAAAAGCTCAAGAAATAGAAGCCGAACAGAGAAAGTTAGAAACTTTAAGACTAGAAAAACTTCAATTTGAGGCAGATCAAAAACGGATTGAGGCTGAGGAACATGAGAAGAAGATGAAATTTATAGCTGAGGAAGAGGAGAAAAAAATGAGATTAACTGCTGAGGAGGATGAAAAGAAGAGGAAATTTATAGCTGAGGAAGAGGAGAAAAAAATGAGATTGGCCGCTGAATTAGAAGATAAACGATTTCAGCGAGAGGCAGAACAGAAGCAAAGGGAGGCTGAAGAAAGACTTAAGATTGAGATGGAAAATAAACAAAAAGAAATGGAAGAGAGGAGATTAATAGCTGAACAAAATGTAAAACGACTTCAGCTTGAGATGGAAGAGAATGAAAAAAAACGACAGCATGAACTGAAATTAGCAGAGTCAGAATATGAGAGAATTAGGTTTACTCAGGAAGCTAATTCTCAGAGAACTTTTGAAAGCCAAACTCCATCCAGACATGATTATTTTAAGGAAATTCACCTTAAATTACCAAAATTTAATCCCCCGTCTGATGACGTAATATTCTTCCTAGATAGGTTTGAGGCCACTTGTGGGTCTTATAACGTGGATAAAGCGCTATACTGTACATATTTATCCAGATTACTTACAGGGGATGCATTAGCAGTTTATCATACCACCAGCATTGGTGAGAAAAATGACTATAATGCTCTTAGAGCAGCACTTCTGCAAAAATTCCAAATGACAGAAGACGAATATCGTTTAAGATTTCATACATTACTACCTCAATCTGGCAGAAATTTTAGTGATTTTCTGTCACAGATACGACTAACATTAGAAAGATGGATCGAATTATCCAAAATTGAAAAATCATATGAAGGTCTCTTCGATTTACTGATGCGCGATAAGGTACTTTCGTCTGTAAATCCTACATTTCTCGCATTTTTACACGAAAGGAAACCTTTATCTATGAAAGGCTTAGAAGAACATGCAAAAAATTTTTGTACTGCTCACCCAAACATGGATCTAAGTAACGCACAGATTAAGAATGAATTGCCTGTTGCTTTTGCAGCACAACAAAACAATTTTTCACGAAATCGTTCCTTTAGTGCTGACAGGTATGCCAATAAGGGAAATAATTACAATTTTAACAATGATAACTTTTACAAAGGGAAGCAATTTCAACAATCTGCTCCATTTAATGTTTCTTGGAACCAAACTCACAGATCGCAAGATTTTGGTAACAATAATTTTAAAAATAATCAAGGACATTATAATAAACAAAACTGGAGATCAAAATCTCAGGGTCCACAAAACAGACAAGGTTCTTGGAATAAAAATTTTAAAGAACAGCATAACTTTAATTATACAAACTATCGGACTCATCCAAATTTTAACTCTAGTAGAAAAGACAATTATGGCAATTTTAATGCAAATAATCAAAATCGATCGCGTCGCAGAGAAAGATCGTCGAGTAATACGTTAGACATTCTAATGTCTCTTTAATTGATACACAGGCTAACATTGAACAGGGTAAAGTAGCTGAAACTCACAATGCTATGTCTTGTTCTCTTGATTGTACCCAGGTGAAAGACTGTCCAGAATGCTCGACTCTTTTCCAGCCTAAGGCGATCACGACGCTGCGTTGCGGACATACCTTGCCTAGTCTACCTGCAGTCTGTACGGCCACTGCTGCGTCAGTACACCAGGGACAGGGCTCTCTTAAGTTTAACAAGGGATTTGTTAACAATATTTCATGCTCTCTCCTATTTGACTCAGGTTGTAGCACTGTGGGCGTCCGGACTTCGCTGATCAACCCAAGTTGTGCCACGGGCAGGGTTGTCAAGTGTGTGACTTTTGGTGGCACCGTCGAAACATTTCCCACTGCTATTATTGATCTTAATACACCATTTTTTTCAGGAAAGATCCAAGCATGTCTCCTTCCGAATCCAATTTGTGATTTAATACTTGGTCGCATACATGGTATTAAAGAGTGTACACCACAGCAAATTGCTGAATGGGAAGAGCGACATATTCAAACTGCAAATGCAGTAGTGACTAGAGCGCAAGCTACTAATATGTCGCATGATACACCTATTGAACCTACAGTTCATACCACTTGTGATGATGATGCTCCTATTTCACGGGAGTTGTTTGCAACATTGCAAAAGAATGATGATTCATTAAAAAAAATTTTTCAGTATGTTAACAAAAAGAATACAAGCAACAAACTTGCAAAATCTAGACATGACTTTATACTTAAAAATGGGATTTTGGTGAGAGTAATACGGGAAAAGGATTCATCCTTATGTTATCAGATCTTAGTCCCATCCTCTATGAGATCTCGTATATTACGACATGCGCATGACTCGCAATGTGCGGGCCATATGGGTTTTTCGCGTACCAAATCCAGAGTGCTTTCGGCATTCTACTGGCCAGGCATTCATAGGGACATCACTCTCTATTGTCGGTCCTGTTTGATATGTCAGGAAGTTAAGGTACGGGGTCCATTTCATGCGGCTCCTATTCAAGCTGCGGACATCCCGATTAGACCATTTGATAAAATGGCCATTGACATTATTGGTCCGATGCAACCATCTGCTAGAGGGCATACGCATATCCTTACGTGCATTGATATGTGCACTCGTTGGCCTGAGGCCATCCCTCTCAAGAACACTTCATCTGCCAGTGTAGCAGAGGCATTGATGTTAATCTTTTCACGCATTGGTTTTCCACGGAAAATCTTGTCGGATCATGGGGTTCAGTTCATTTCTGAATCCATGTCTCAAGTTATGAAGACATTAGGTATAGACAGATCTCTTAGTTCTATTTATCATCCGATGTCAAATGGGTTAATTGAGCGTCTCAATAGGACACTCAAGCAGTTGTTGGGTAAGATGACTCAAGACCATCCCCAAGACTGGGATCGGGTCCTACCCGCTTGTCTCTTTGCGTATCGCGAAGTACAAAATCAAGCCACGGGGTTTTCTCCATTCCAGCTTGTTTTTGGCATGCAACCACACGGTCCTATGTCGTTAATCCACGACTTATTGGTTGACGAGAATATTGAAGAGGAAACTCAATCCTCTTATGAGTATGTGATCTCTCTGAGAAAGAGAATCATAGATGCTTGTAGACTAGCTACTGCATCATCCGAACAAGCCAAAGAAAAAGCTCGTCTATTTGCAAACAAGTATAGACGTCTTCGCCAGCTCATACCTGGTGATGAAGCTTTTGTCTTACTACCTGCGCATAACAATCGTCTTTTAATTACCTGGAGAGGTCCTTTCAGGATCATCTCAAGAATATCCGATGTCGACTACATCGTTGATGTTAATGGTAAACATAAAACCTTCCACATTAACATGTTGAAGGAGTATTACTCACGTCCTGATTATCTACAGTCAGTGTTTCAGGCAACTGACGATCCTACACCTCCTATTCAACACTATTCTAGTTTGTCAGTCATCCAAGAAGAGGAATCTTCTTTCGATGATGTACAACTACCAATACCAGTTGTACCACTCCATTCCACTGAGAAATGGAATGATGTTACAATCTCATCTACTCTTTCGGCTGATCAACGTCAGCAAGTCTCTAATATTCTACACTCGTATGAGGATGTCCTCACTGACATCCCAGGTCATACGTCAGTCATCCAACATGACATTATTCTGACTGACGATACGCCTATTCGAGTTCGCCCATATCCTATTCCTTTACACTTTCGTGATAAGGTTGATAAGGAATTGGATGAGATGCTCCAATTAAATATAATTGAACCATCTTCATCACCATATTCTTCTTCCATGGTAATCATTAGGAAGAAAGACAACAATATACGTCTTTGCGTAGATTACAGGAAATTAAACAAAGTTACAAAATTCGATGCGGAACCATTACCTCTTTTAGATGACTTATTGGAGAGATTATCTCATGCTACATTCTTTTCGAAATTTGACCTTTCAAAGGGATATTGGCAAGTGCCACTCACTCCTAAAGCAAAGCCATTCACCGCTTTCTCGACACCACGGGGTCTTTTTCAATGGAATTTTATGCCATTCGGGTTAATGAATGCGCCAGCTACCTTTGTACGCATGATGCGTCGCATATTGTCTCATCGTCCCGATGTCATTACTTATATAGATGACATCTGTCTTTTCAGTGACTCTTGGGATGAACATATTCAGGGTTTAAAATCTTTACTTTCTACCTTACGGGATTATAACTTAACAGCGAAACCTTCAAAGGCTTTTGTCGGTTTTCATGACATCTCATTTCTGGGTCACCGCATAGGTCATGGTTTCATGTATACAGAAGACAGTAACGTCTCTAAAATTTTAAACATCTCAGCACCTAAGACAAAAAAACAAGTTAGGTCGCTTTTAGGACTAATACAGTTCTATTCAAAATTCATCCCTCATTTGTCTACTATAACTGCACCTTTTTCTTCTCTACTGAAGAAAGGCACATCTAATGTAATAAAGTGGTCGCAGGATCACCAAACGGCGTTAGACTATATAAAACAATTTTTTTTCAAATGCACCTTTTTTGAGGTTGCCTGACAAAAATCTCACCTTCAATCTCCGCAGTGATGCAAGTTCTTACGCTATTGCTGCAGTTTTGATGCAGGAATATAACGGCACCTTATTTCCGGTTATGTACGTATCCAGAAAGCTCACGCCGAGCGAGACGAAATATTCCGTTCTGGATAAAGAGCTCCTTGCTCTTGTCTGGGCAATCACTAAACTGGATCGTTATCTCCTCGGATCTCACTTTGTGGTGGAGTCTGATCAGAAAGCTCTTACCGCACTGAACACAGTGAACGTTAAGTCATCAAAGTCAGCGCGTTACGCTATAGCACTTCAACCGTTCCATTTTGAGATACGAGCTATTCCTGGAGTGCAGAATGTGTTCGCAGACTGTCTATCAAGATGCCCAAGTGAACGTGTCGAAACTAAACCACTTCCAGATGTTGGAACATCCTCACCGATAACATGAATAACTTTGTACATTGTTATTGATACTATATTAACGTTTTATTAGAACGAGAACATTGGTACTACAGTAACTTTTTATTAATATGGCAACATTGTTAAGAGCGACAAATATACATTTGTTATTCCTATGGAACATATTACACTACATAACGTGTTAGAGAATATATTATATCGTGTATGGAACATTGAGAACATTATCTCGTCGATTACTAACTAGTTGTAACGGAACAGTGACGTATTGATAGTGATATTGTAATTATTTAGAATATATTGTTAACTGGTTATTTGTTAGTAATTAAGGAATATATAAATTAGATTAATTCAACTTAATCTATTTAATTGATTATGGATCACACACAAACTAACTTTCTTAGTTGTCAGGTAATACCTACATTCACGGGTCTTAGTTATGATATCTCACTTTTAGATCACTAGTCAACCATACTAGTGTTAGAAAAACATTAAGTGTGTTAATTCTTAATGTGTTTAATTTTGCATTGTTTCATTTTTGCACATTGTATTTTCAATTTCTCTGTTTTATTGATTCTCTTGTCATTGATCATCATCAGTGTTGCTGTTCATTTTCATTTTTGAAATCATATGTTTCAATTTTTTTTTAGAAAACTTAGTTGAATTTTATTATCATCTTTTTTTTATGGTTTTTTTCATTTTCATTTTCAAACTTGTTTTTACTTCGAATATTACCACATCGTTCCAAAGTAGGTCGATTGTGGATGTGTGCTTTAATGCATACTATCATTTAGTTATATTGATTTCTTTTAATATTCTTTTCTTAATATAGTATAACTTTATGCATTTCATATATCTTGTTGTAGTTTTGACTCACCTCTCTCGGGTATTAAGTTCAAAAAAAATTAATAGAATTAATTTTTTTTAAGGGGAGGTGATAAGGGAGCTGTTACGTACATTTATTACCTAAGGGGGTAGTCTTCGGTCCTGCCAAATGTACGCACCAGTTTTATATAGTTATATTATTTGTGCGTTCGATTGATTCACGCACTGACGTGCACAATGCAGTGTGAGTTGCTTTGGACGCACGGGTAACCTAGTTTGGGGGATTGTGACGTCATGTTTTGTCGGGGCTGTACGGACCATGTTTATGTCCGATATATATTTCCTTGGAATTTTGCTGGCAAGTTTGGAAGAAGCCATTAAGTTGTATGATCTCTATTGGTTCATGTTGAAGCCAACAGTAGTAGGATCAAGTAAGTGTCGCCCCATGTCATTAAATGTTTATTGAGTAAATTAAAGTGTAAGGCCGCTCATAGTTCTGATCTAGCGGGAAATCCATCACTGTATGTTATTTTCTAGAATGGACAGACGGAGTCGGTAGCCTTTTGAATTACCGTAGCGGAAGAATACCTACGAGTACACAAAGTTGATTGAATTATATGCTTCTCATGTTTTATATGCCGTATGTTAGTCAATGCCAAAGTCATGGCATGGATATAGAGAGGTTAGTCAACACAGAACTCTAACCTGGTCGTGTTGTTGTGGATGACTTTATTTGGATATTTATATATATATATGCTGCCTAAGTATTGTAGGAAGGAAGCCTGGAATCATGGCAAGTCTGATAAGAAATATTACTCATTGAGTATGAATCCGTTGGTCATAAGATACGTCCTTGAGAGAAGGTTAACGGACGTTATTACAATACATATACTATGGCAAGGGAAGGGATCCTTAGACATTTGAATAAGAGGACTTAATTGTTAGAGAATCTTCATCCCTTGAAAAGTGATGATCAACATTGTGATGTATGACCTTTTTTTGCACCTGTAACTATGACTGTCTTGTTCAACGCCGTATATGTCACGTTCAATAAAATCTTTGTACATTCATCACAGCCTTGCGTGCTGCCTATCAGTGACCAGTTGATCACTACTTGTTGGAGTTCGTTTCAACTTAAGAACATTTTCTGAAATATTTTCATTGAGAAAACATTCGCGTAATGAAGGTCTTTACCTCTAGAAGAAACGAACCAACAGAGACTTTATTTTGGCTATTAGAGATTGTGAGTCTTACGAATTGTTTAACACTATGGTAAAAGTGGATGACAAATACAAGCCACGTAGAGCAAAGGTATATCTGATAGAGATTAAGGAAATAAGAGAGTTTACAACTGGAAATACATTACCAGCAGTTGATGATAGCAAGAGACCAAAACTGAATTTAAAGAGGAAAGCTAATGTAGCTGGCGTTATGCAAACTGAGAGGAAAGAAGTCACTGTACAAACAGATAATTGTTGTGAAGACTGTTCAGTCTCAGTTGGGAAAATATCCAAACTGAATGTGGATGAACCACAAAAGACTATCATTAGTGATGAATCAGTTAGGAGTAAAACTAACTTATATTCTATGGAAGGAAGATCAATAAGTGTTAGTAAGAATGCACGGTCTACAAAAGCCTATGAGACGACAAAGGGAGTAACAATTCCAGTGCATGATGAAACATACCATGCATCCCAAGAAGTGTTGTTACCAAAAATGGGTTTTTGGTGTGACAAGGATCAGTTAAAGATAGACAAATTGATCCAAGAAGAGGGAACCTTCGATGAAAAGTGTACAATATTAGAAGGAAGATTCAAGACTGTTGAGCAGTTATTAGAAAAGGAATACAAAGATGGTATTCAAAGATTAAATGATGAATTCAAGGTGGATAGGAACAGGATATTAGCTGAGTATAAAGGTAATACTCAAGTTAAAGAGGAACATTGCAGGGTCCTGTCATCTCGGTGGATGGAAAAAGGTAATGCTTTAGAAGAAAGTTACTTTGTTAAATTTGAAACACTAGAAGAGCAATTTAAGGCAGCTAAACAAAGATTACAGCAGCAAGCCAAATCATTGAAAGATCAAGCTAAGTCTACGGAGGAGAGACATGAGGCTGCACTTGGTACAGATCCATTAGATTGGGAGAAGGAACCTTTAGATGCTCAAATGCAGTATAGGAGGGCGAAGATGAAGGATGCTACATCTGTTGCCAAGAAAGCAGTACTTGAAGAGACTGAAGCGTCAAGGAAGGAAGTGTGGAAGACTGTGATCGATGGTCTGAAAGGAAATTGTGTTGGAGTTACAGACCAGTTAGAGTTAATATTATCTTTCAATTTCAAAAATAGATACATGGATAAAGGAAAAGAGCCATTGAAGTTGTTAATGTTCAACGCCATCAAAAAGTTACCACCAGATAAGTGGGACATAAGTGATCTGTTTGCTCTACTAAAGATACTGTGCTATTTGGAAATACTTTTCTGATCGTGGTAATGATGATGATGGAGTCTAGATTGAAAATAGTTTTGATGTTAGTTGGAAGAGATTGGTACTTGTTATGACTCAGCATGAGAGGTTAATTGTTACTGTGCATAGAACAAGGCTGAAAGCTAAGAGATTGCTACTTGTTATGACTCAGCATGAGAGGTTAATTGTTACTGTGCATACAACAAGGCTGAAAGCTATAACTTTTCAAGAGACGGTTGTCTAGAGAGACTTAATAACTTTCAAGAATGGAAATTTGACAGAGTGTATATAAACAACAAATAGTGAACAGGTGTACAGTACAAGTCAGTAAAACTAGGTGTTTTAGATTGACTTATTTCATTAACTAAAGTAGTAAAGCTTAATTGGGAGGTACAGGGTGTAGTATCTAAGGTCGCTGATCATGAAGACATATGAAATGGGTATATCATCCCTTAATTGATTATTTTGTCACCCCACTGGGAATGTTTAGTGGAATGGGGGTGGACATAGAAGGGTATGTAATGTGGCATAATGTGATACAAATTTTCCAAGGCAAATGATTTTATTCTTGCACAATTTTGTTTATCCATAGGAAAGTATGCTGTGCCATGAGACACCAGTGTTGTTGGTGGAATTGTCTATCATTACAGCAGCTGATGGGTGGTCATCAGCAGGCTTGCTCACCGATACCTCTTCTTAGTGAGACATCAGTCCGTTGGTCTGGTTTTGGAGCAATTGAAACATGAGTCACAGATGAAATTCAGCATTTAGAATAGATTATTTATATTTATGAATTACATTTGTGTTAGCTTGATAAGTTGTAAGTGTTAACTTATAATGTAATTATATTATTTAATGAACAATGCTGATGTACATTTTGGTTCACCCATGTATTTTTGTATGGTGAATCCACGTATGATTTGGTTAATATATTAATTGATGCACACATTGTTAGATTTGCATCCAACAAAGTTTAAGGTTGTATAGGATGGAATTGTGTTTGGTTTGCCAGTAGAGTATGATTGCTAAGGCAAAGCCTACATCACCCTTCATGTGCTACTGTTGATGTGGTAACCTTTTGGTTCATCAATATAGTTCCATCCTTCTTTTGTTGTTTAGTATGACTTAACATATTTCACCGACCTTACACTTTGGTTTGAAGTAATGTTTAAAAAAAAATGATATCATTTTTTTCCCCGGGGGTCGGTGTGAACTGTTAAGTCATATTCGAAGTTACAGTTAGGTGTTAAGGATTTTGGTGTACGGGGCTGGAATTTGTTAGTAAGTAGGTTAAGGTCATGAGATACATGACGTGTATATACATGTGTGTGGGTAGAGAATTGTGTAACTCTGTTTAGAGTGTATTTTTATTGAAGTATGCAAGCTTGGAATGTGACATTTAAAAGTTCACTGTTAGAAGCACGTAGAGTATGGTTGAAGAATACTTAGGGGCGTTCATGTGTGAATTGAGGTTTACAGGACATGAGAAAAGCGTGCGAAGTGAATGAAGTTAGCATACGTGTCAGAGAAGAATACTGAGTTGTTACAGGGGAGTTTGTGGCCATCCGTCGTGGGAGACGGTCAGTGTTTCTGGAGTATGTGAATAGTGTATGTGATTTTCATTATAATATATTGGATGTGACGCGATGATGTACCGCGTAAGGTGTATTTACAAGGCCTTTATATATTATTATTTATAAGCGCGTTGTGGGTTTCCCGCGCTGTTAAGTTCTGGAGGAACTTGGATGCCTGGTGATTAGACCAGAGATAGAGATATATGTGCGAGGAGTGAATGCCGCACTTACATTGAAAGTAGGACCACAGAGATATATGTGCGAGGGGTGAATTCCGCACTTACATTGTATACAGACCATATAGAGATTTATGTGCGAGGAGTGAATGCCGCACTTACATTGAATATAGATCAGAGATAGAGATTTATGTGCGAGGGGTGAATGCCGCACTTACACTGAATGCAGTTGTTACCAGTACGTAAGGATGACTGTACTACATATTCTAATTATGCAAGTATTTGTACTATTGTTGCTGATGTCCAGGACTATGCTGTTGAGATTATATGTATGGAACTGTGACCCAGACTTCTGTGTACTTATTTCATTTACGTACCCACTGTTATTCTACAGTGGTGGCCAGTATAGTTATCACTAACCCTTTATGCTTTTGCATTAAATGTAGCTCAAAAATAGCTCAAAATCTCGGACGTGCAAGCCATTTATTGTCGTAATTTTCTTTGAGAGAATTCTGGTGGATAGTGGTCCCGTTAGAGTGTAGAATGATAGTGAAGGCTCTGTGAGAATAAGGATTTAGGAAAGAAAGATAGTTGATTCACAAGTGCTGTTAAGAGTAAGGACAGTCTCTTATTACGACAATATTTGTCTCTCAACACTACTCCTACCACTCTTCTGAACAAACGATTGTTTGCCAGTCTCCAGTCACTCAGGTCCCAACGGGCTGATCACCCGTTTGCCAGTCACTTTCATTACGGAAACAACAACAAACGGATTTATTTGTCGTTGCCCTAAAGACGCCATTAGGCGTGATGGGAACAACGGCAAAGAAAATCTATTCGCTGTTGCCCTTAAGACGCCACTAGGCGTAATGGCCACTGACTGCTTTGCCGGTCGTTGGCTAAGGACGGAAGAAGAAGAAGTCACTCAGGTGCACACCGATTTGGTGATTCTGACACACAACGGACGTGAATATAGACTACGATAACGAATATGGGTAAGTTATGTTGGTTGTGGGCCAGCCGACACGAATGCTAAAAATTTTATTACTTTTATTTAGCATAAAATTACTTCACAAACAATTATCAATTTACATGCAGAAATCAAATGTTACAAAACTACAAATGACACGGTGGGGAGGGGTTTTGGAGGAGACGTATCCAATACACCTTTCCCGCTTGCATTTAACAATAAAAGCCCGGTCCCAAAGAAAGGGGGGGGGGGGGAGGGACGATGATCAGAGAGAGACAATTTAACCCGACGGTAAATTTAGTACTCTGGGACGAAGGGTTACAGTAATAAGGGGAGTAGAGAAAAAACTAGGGGTCTCAAATGTTTTCCCTGTATTCTACAGATTTACGGGAGGGGGAAATAAACACAGTTAATAAATCCCGCTAGGAGAAATCCCATGTAATGAATACAGTACAAAATCAATGCTAGGTCGAACTAATTAAATGGTAGCAAGATCAAATCTCCTTTCATTCAAAAAAAAACACGCTTGTGAAGGCCTACACACAGTCACGCTCACAGACTTACCGAATCGTGGCTTCTGACCCTTCATAGGAATTACACCAAAAAAACAGCACTAAACATTGGCTTAGGTAAATGTATTTTCTTCCGTGTACAGCCCCAGATTAGCGGGTTGTTGAAGTTAACAAACTGTCCCGAAATCGCTGGACGTTGAAGTCTAACGGTACTGTTTGTTTATTTGATAAAGTTCCTAATGAATGGCACAGGCACTTTGCTAGGTGTGAGGGATGGTGTGGTTCCTAAGATTCGCACAGCTGGTGGTGATAACTTTCTTTTTGGCGTAATGTGACAGACTAAAACCATGAGGTAAGTTCTTCGGATGGGAGGGGTGGGGGGGGGGGGGGGGGGGGGAAAGTCCGATGAGAATACTAGGCAGACAGTGTTCAGGTAAATCTGTGTTCTCTTTCACAACTAGAGCATTAAATAAAATATTGACAGGCAACTGTTCTGCTCCAGTTTAACTTTAACAGACTTAAATCTCATGTAAAATTCAGATAGCAAGACTCATAACAAGTCGCCACAAGTTTAATTTTAAAATGTTCATAAGTCACTGGAGTTATCGACTGTGTTTGGCAGAACTCTGTCTATATTTAACTGCTTGGATGCCAGGTTTAGTGATCATTCTGTATGAAAGAATGAAAAAACATGAAATGCAATAAAATCATATAAAATCTGACGCGCGATAAATTTTACAGTTAGCCTATTTTCTGCACGCTCGTCTTCAATTATATAAATTCAAGAAAAGCTCCCCCGAGCACAATCTATATATATATATAGAGACCTAGACTGCATAAAATAGTTATAACTTCCTTTAACGACTGCAAAATTAATTTACGCGTCTATTGTATTAGGAAATTAACATATAGAGGTAACATTTAGTTTGCACTAGAACTTTGAAAATGGGTTTATTTAATAAGTTTAAATTTACACCACAATCCAGTGAAATAAAAATTAAATAACTAGACCACTGATCACTCGAAGCTAATGTATAAATTACCGTCTGCACAGAAAAGAATTTACTATAATATATATCCGAAAGATCCAGATGGAATCTAGCAGTAATCTGCTATAGGTAATGCTTCTTAAATCTGTCAAAACGAATGATAAAATGCAGTTTTTCAGAGTCTTTATTTATACTAACTGGAATGTAACTTAAAGGGGTCGTGTGAAAATTTCACACCTTTCTTCATCTTGAGAAAAAAATCGAGGTTCTACGCCGTTGTGTTAACCGCGATGCCCCCCTGGCTTCCGAACTCCGTTCGTCTCAGGCTGCTCGCTTGAGGGTGCGAAATCTCTGCGAGAAACTAACTTCGTTAGCTGGGAGTTCCCTGATTCCTCAGATCGTATACCGCTTCTACGTTGATTCTGAAGACCAGCCTGGCTTTGATGGGACCGCTCTCCCGAGACGCTTTGGCAACTCCCACTAGGCGGGGTGACAGCAAGGTAAGGAAAATGAACTGCTGTTAATTGCTCTAGAAACAGGAGTGAGTCTCTGGCCACGTCCCCTTTGGGCCGGCGTTAAGGAAAAGATTGCTATAAATCGTTCTCAGAGATGGTCGTGGGCGTGATTTAACCTCCCATCAAAAGCCATGCGATCTCAAAAGTTCACAGAAGATAGCAGTCTGCATATTAATGATCCAACGTGTAAAATCCTCGTGGAAATGCTGCATGCTTAATTAGCCCAGGTGCAACGTTCTAGACTGATGAAAAGTTACAACAAATGTTCAGGGGTTCTGATGTTATAGAGAGGGAAATACCCTGTCATCTTAATAATTCAGGTCAGCTGAGTTGTCCGTCACAGTGAGTGAGTCGCATACAACAGGCTCTGCAAGCTGAAGTATCCTCGAAGATATTCCATCTTCACCGCACGATTTCTTCTGAGGTAATGATTTAATTAAAATAGAAACCTCCGAGATTGACAGTAAAGGTAATTCTGGAAGGTAGGTTTCGTTTAACCTCGATTGAACGAAATCAGAAGGAGCAGTACAATTTTGTTGCTGATGATTTATTCCTGATGTTCGTGCGATCGACGAGAAGAACTGGCAAAATTCATCAGCATTAATGTTTGTAGCTTACTGTCGGAGGTTATGCCGGCGTACATTTGTGAGAAGGTTAATGGCGCTGCAGATTTTAGATAAGCTCCGGCCGTCGTCAATAATGGATCTGAGGTGCTGTCTTTTAGACTTCCTTAAAATGTACTGCGCTAAGTTTCTATATTTTCTATAGCTTGCATGGTTTCCAATCTTCTTGAAATAGTCTCGCTGTTGCCTAGTTTTTAGGTATTCCAAAGTTATCCATGGAGGCATAATTTTTGACTTGACACGTTTTATGCGCACAGGAGCATGTTTGTTAAGAACTGAAGTGAATGCTGTCAGCCATATTTCTAGGGCTTCAGTCGGGTCAGATACTCCATAGACATTATCAAAAGTTGTCGCTAAGAGATCAGACAGGAACTTGGAGCTATCAAAATTCTTGAATATTCGTGCTTGTATAACCTGGTGACAGAGTTTAGGAATTCGCACTCCCTGTTTGGTCCATGTGCAACATATGGGGTAGTGATCGCTTAGACCACATACGGTTACGCAGACTTTGATGATGTGAGCAGTATTAGTAACATACAGATGATCTATGCAGGTTGATGACTTGTCTGTGACTCGGGTTGGTAGCGATATCAACTGGTTCAGGTTGTACAGGGCATACAAATTATCCCGTTATATAACGTTTCGCTTCAAGGCATCAATATTGAAATCTCCCATTATTAATAGTTCCAAAGAAGTTATCCAGACTTTGTCCATCATGCCCGAGAACTGATCTAGCCATTCTGTTCTGGCATCCGGATTGCGGTATATAAAGCCAATTAATATAGAGGTAGTGTGTGGGAGGCGGACTTCCAGCCACATGCATTCAACTTCAGGACATTCGAGATCAACGCGTCTTATAGCTTTGATGCTTGTGTACACATAGGCAGCCACACCAGTTTCAAATCTAATTGATGGATCCCGACGGAAAATATCATAATTTGCAATTTGCAGTTCTTCATTAAGTCTAGTTTCTGTCAGTCCAAAAATATGAAAGTGTGCATTGTTTTTATAGAGTATTGAAGTAATTTCAGCCAATTTACTCACATTGTAGAGATGACAAACATTCAGATGTCCCAACCTGAGTCCCTGACGATTTGGGTATTCCGTTGTGATTGTGGGAGTTATATTTTGTGAATTGATGATCACTAATATTTCATTGATAACAGGGCTGTTGAAAGTATAAATTAAGTAGATTAGGACGTGAAGGATGATGCACGGGGTAGAATGAGGTTGCGGTATATTCCTGTGTTCTTGTTGTGGGATCGGAGTATGCTGACCAATTTGATCTCCAGGCAAAAGGTGAACAGTCCAAGAGTCTATGGTGTAGCGGGAAATTGGGAAAGGTTGGGTATAGATGTTGATATGTAGGAAGATGGTACAAATGCGGTGACGGGGGTGGGGGTGGGGGGGGGGGGGGGGGGGGGTTTCTTGTAAAGTAAAGACCAGAAAGGAGTAAAACCAGAAAAAAGTACGTACGTATTTCGGGACAATGGTCTAATCATGTAGAAATAGTAGGAATCTCTATAGAGAGCATTACAATCTGATCTATCAGATAGTGTCTCCCAGACGGACAAATACCATGATACTTTTGTTTCCTTCCACCTTTTTATTTATGTCTCACGTTGACATTAAGATGATGGCTGAATTGAATGATGAAAGCGGGGTTTAGCCTCCTATGCCATCTATGGTAAAGGCTCGTTAATTACGAAAGCTTACTTAAAATACTGTGACAGAATTGTCCTTCTCTTTTCCTCGCGTTCATGTTTCTTGCTGACGTTATTGACCTAACGTATAATTTTCTGTACTCAATCATGGATGCCATATATTATTTACGCTTCCTTCCTTAAATTCTTGTCATGTCTGGACTTCATCAACCATCCTTGCTGATTATTGTAATCACTCACTTTCGTCTGAACCCAAATTAACACCTGGATCTGTAGAGTGAAATGTTGTTTACAAATGCGTACCACACCTCCGACCAGATAGGAATGGGAGTGCCCGATTAATATGTAAACAACTTTGAGATGACTGCAGTCATTTGTCTTATAACTGATAATATACTGAAGCACATTAAAAACGCACCACCTGTACAATCCAGGAACAGAGTGTGAAATGTAAATATAAGTGTTTACAAGTTTACATATTTGGAATCTTTATTCATTTTCCTATGAATCCATGCTGGTCATAATTTGTACATTTGATTGTTATGAAATTCATTGCATTCTGTGCAGGCAAAAAAGAAAACCAAAAATGCAACCAATAAAAAAATTCATTCACACTATCCTCAGTATCTGGTATGTCCACCGTGTGCTTGCAAACAAGCTTGGCAGCGGCTCCGCATGGAACGCACAAGTCTCTGAAGGAAATTCCGGGGAATCAAGTCCCATTCACGTGTAAGAGCAGCTTCGAGCTGTTGCAGATTAGCTGGACAACCTTGCCTGTAGACTCTGCGTCCAAGCTCGTCCCACAGATGTTCTATAGGGGACATGTCTGGTGATAGGGCAGGCCAATCAATCGTCACAATGTTCTGCTGCTGTAGATATTGCTGCGTAATGCATGCGGTGTGCGCACGTGCATTATCCTGCTGGAGAAGCTGCAAGTCTGGATAATTTGTGAACGCAGGAGCAACCAATGTATCCGGAACCTCATCTCAACCTTAACATTTCCACGGAAGACGTGAAGAGAAAAGCGATGGTGAAAACTGAAACCTCCCCAAATGTGAATACTGCCACCTCCAAATCGGTTGTGCTGACGAACACAGCAATCTGCAAAGCGCTCTCCACACCGTCGCCAAATCCGCACACGTCCATCAGCAAAGGATATGTTGAATCTGCTCTCGTCTGTGAATAGAACAGCATTCCACTGCAGTCTAGTCCATCTGACGTGTTGCTCTGCCCATTGCAGGCGCTGCTGACGATGTCTGTGAGTCAAGTTTTGCCCAACATAAGGTCGTCTTGCAGTAAGGCCTGTATCTCTGAGTCGTCGTATGACTGTCATTCGAGAGACTTGCCCACGTCTACCCACTATTGCTCTTGCTGTTTGACTTGCCGGGAGAGAACGATTCCTTATGTGACTCAGCACAATATGACGATCTTGAGCAGTGGTAGTAACTCGTGGTTGGCCACTCCGAAGTCTATCCCGGGCACTGGCAGTGGTTCCGTAACGTTCATTGAGATGCACAATAGTGCTGTGGTGGCAATTCATCCTTCTGGCAATGGCCCGCGAGCTCATTCCGGTCTCCAACATACCAATGGCTCGTTGGCGGTCGTTTTCAGATAGTCGTGGCATTTCAAGCACATGTACTGGGTGTTTTGTCTCAACGGCCTTTTTATACCGCCACAACGCGTACACATTTTCAGGGTCATAGCTGTTGGGAATCGTGTTGCACGTGTACCTTTCATTGTTTTCATGTAGTCTGTACACAAACCCGTGGGTTGAATCATGCACTTTCCATTCCAGCAGCCATTCGCTCTCTACCTCATGACAAACACGGGGAAAATCCATTCCCACACTTTTTTTTCCAGCTTCTCGGCATCAGTATATATAATAGTGGTGCGTTTTTAATGTGCTTCAGTACATTTTTATGTCTGGCCAGGTTGTTGCTTGAAAGTTGTTTGCTGGACCAGGTAAATGATATAATCATTTCCGTACAGACTTGTTGTAGGCAATGGTTACGATAAGTTATCCATCTTGACAGAGATTATGTGTGATAGATCTATGAAGTTGTGAGTGCAAACATGATGGAAACCAATGGAAGACGAAATACCTTACCTTGGAAGTGACTTGTAAAAATCAAATTTTATGTGTTATGCAGGAGTTTTCTATGAGAGGGTAGTGGGAATATACACATACCAATATACGCAAATTTAATGCTATTGGTTTGGCATTTGAGATGTTAAAATACAACACTTCTGGTTGGAGCCTTGTCATATAGTAGCATAGTGGAAGCGTGGGCCGTATGTTGCCTTATCTTCTTATTCTTCTTCCGTCCTTAGCCACCGACCGTCAAAGCAGTCAGTGGCCATTACGCCTAGTGGCGTCTTAGGGCAACAGCAGATAGGTTTTCTTTGCCATTGTTTCCCATCACGCCTATTGGCGTCTTTAGGGCAACGGCAAATCAATCCATTTGCTGTTGTTTCCGTAATCGAAGTAACTGGCAAACGGGTGATCAGCCCGTTGGTATGTTGCCTTATGATGATAGGAAACTCTTTACAGAGCGATACAACAGGAAGCAATCTGATCATCAGAAGAAGTCCCCCCATCCGACAAGTGTTTCGGCCCGATTACTCCTTTACACTCTAAGGGGGGGGCCCACTTGGGTCATGACTCCCAAGCGTCTCAGCTTCCTGTTGTCTTGTATCGAAAATGAACCCATTTCACTTACGGTAGCAACTTTTAATCCACAACGCCAGCCGTGGGGGCAATTGTGAAAGTAACAAAGAGGAGACAAATTATTCCGTTCGTTCCGTCGCCCTTCACAACTAAGGACACACACTGAGACACGAGCGCGCAGCCGACGAGTCTTAGCCACTGCGCGTTGCAAGAAACTGAAATTCTGTACCTGACACACTCCCTATAGTATACATCGCCTGTTGCCCCAGAGTCGCAGCCCTTTTATTAGTACACCAGAAAAACTCAGCGCTGTGAACTTAGAAAAATTTTGGTGTTTTGTACCGCAGCGTTTTTTGAGTCTACGGGACTAATAAATTCAACTCATGAAGACAGTCAGACAAGCCAGAAGGAGGAATAGGATCAGGATTCCAATTAAAGGACCAGCCAACGTTTTTGAGCATCTTGTGCACTTACACACCAAGAAAACTCTACCTTTATTAATACGTGTCGTAAAGTTGTTAGTAAACCAGCTGCTTAGTTAAATACACTATGTTAGGTCGCTAAACAGGTATTCCAACAAGAAAATCGATATACAAATATGCACTGACAATCCGCGCTCAAGGATTCACGCAAAATGGCCGGCAGACACTGAGACAGAATAAATTACGCGAAGTCGCGGTATCACGCAAGATGGCGGCAGATAGCATAAATTATGCATAAAACACTGTTGGTTTGGAACTCTGAAAAAACGAAAAGTAATAAAACGCAAAAAACCAATCAGCGGTGTCCCTGCAATCGAAAAAGACTAAAACGCAGCGAACCAATCAACGGGGTCCCTTACGCATTCGCGTCTACCTGCGTCTACCTATATATATATATATATATATATATATATATATATATATATATATATATATATATATATATATATATATATATATGTGTGTGTGTGTGTAAAAGCAGCGGCTGGGAGACTTTTTCAGGCCATAAATCGTCGATTCCTCAGCAAGAAAGAGGTTGGTAAGAAAACAAAGATGGCTGTATACCGCTCCACCTATGTCCCAGTCTTGACATATGGATGCGAGTCGTGGGCAATGACTACAACCCACAAAAGCCAGATCCAAACCTCAGAAATGAGGTATCTGAGGAAAGTGGTTGAAGTATCAAGAAGAGACATGGTCCGCAACCAGACGATCCGTCAAGGCCTAAAATCCCATCCGCTGCAGACCCAAATAGAACAGTCCCAACTAAGATGGTTTGGCCATGTCTGCAGAATGGGAGAAGATCGGCTACCACGACAAGCATGGGAAACAAAGAGCCAGGGATCCAGACCTACAGGACGACCCAGAGTCCGCTGGGAGGACAACATTAGACAATCTTTGAAGGACCGAGGACTAGAATGGAACCAGGCCAGGAAGAAGACAGCTGATAGAATGGTCTGGCGCTCTCTCTTCCAAACCTCTACACCTCACGGTAGAAGGGGAACGACTAAGTAAGTAAGTAAGTATATATATATATATATATATATATATATATATATATATATATATATATATATATATATATATATATATATATATATATATGAGTGCGTTTTTATTCAAATCTACACACAAACACGAAGACCAGCCAGAACGATAGACTAGAGAAGAGAAAGCTGCCAAGACTGATTCCTGCTTACATGCATGCCGGGCAGACTTGCTTCACTAAGTCGAGACAAAATGTGGCTTGTATTAATCTTAGAGGGTTCATTCGTGTCATCCAATCTTCGCAGGATTCTCAGGATCAACTGGCGTGATAGAGTATCTAATTCTGAGGTCCTCAACAGAGCACATATCTCAAGCATCTACACATTGCTGCAGAGGGCCCTAATTAGATGGGCCAGACATGTTGTTTGCATGCCCGAAAAACGCTCCCAAAGCAGTTGATGTATACGAACTCTCCATGGGTAAGCAAACAGTAGGGGGACAAAAGAAACGCTTCAAAGACACACTAAAAGCACCGTTGAGAAGCTTCAAAATTGATGTCTCCTCCTTGGAGACTATCGCACAGGATCGCTCTGCCTGGCGGACAAGCATTTCTCAAAGCGCTCGCATTGCAGAACATAATTTAGCTGATAAGGCAGAAGACAAGCCTGCTGCAAGAAAGGTCAGAATACACAGGAACACTACTATCGACTCTAACCATGTGTGCCCCGTGTGTGGCTGGGACTGTAGGCCAAAATAGGATTAATTTGCCACATGGGATCACGGCACAGATGTGTCACAACTCAAGTCTGAAGCTGTCGCCATCTTCACTTGCGATGGGCAACTATTATTATTGTTATTTTTCGTGTCATCAAACATGAGGTCGTATGAACAGGTTAATCCTGCTGCCTGGGACTTTGCAGGAGTATAGTGGTTGTATCGGAGCTACATCCTTAGCCCCCCTCAGTCTTGGGTGGGCTAAAAGAACGATCATCAGCGAAGAAGTGTTGTGTGCATCAATTAAGAAGGACAGAACTGTTTTAAGAGATGAGTACACATTAGTACCATTTCCGTCGGCAAGTGTGAGCAATTAACTGTCCGTGAAGACAAAATGATTTAGCGTAGTCAGAGACAAGATTAACAGCATAGCTGTTACAATTTTCTATAATTGATTAACAGCACAGCTGATATAATTTTTTTCCTATAATTGGAAGAAGGACTTGTTGTAATGTATATATATATATATATATATATATATATAAATATATAAATATATATATATATATATATATATATATATATATATATATATATATATATATATATATATATATATATATATATATATATATATATATATATATAAATATATATATATATATATATATATATCATCTGTAAACTTACAAATCCACTGCATTCCATCTTCCAACATCCACCCTTCAGCACAAGAGTAGATATCGTATATACTTAATAAATAAGGAAATTGTATTTCAACGACTTGTCAGGTTTATAATTGTTAAGTGTAATCTGGTTCCTTGTTTTAATATCACAATTAGTTACCCAGCGGGGTGGCATTTTATGACTGTCTCCATTTTACGAAATTTTTGAGATCAGATCATTCACAGCCGTAACTAAGTTGTGATACCAGTGGTTCTCTCATACACTGGGACTTCACCAATTTCCTGCAGAAATTATATTTCTGTATTGTCAGTACTATTCTGATTCTATATGCAATAAAAACCTCACGCTACACTGGGGGCTCGTTCCGGGGATGTTTCTATATATCTTGAGCCATACTTAGTCTATTCATCTATCTACTAACTCTATCTTGTGCCAATTATATATAATAAAAGGAAAAGTTTTGGAGAAAAAAAAATCCTTAAATACGATTTTTTTTTCGTTATGAGTACTTTAGTACTCAGTAAATAGTTGATGCTCACAAAGTTGCACATAAATTTTTTGTTCAGTTAAATTAATTAAGTTTAATTAAAATAATTTGGTTACAGTAAAATTACATACTCTCTTTAAGTAACATCATGGCTGATCTAGTGAAGTTCAGAACTGCGATCATGCAGATGGGTAAGGAATTAGATTTGACATGTGATGCTCGTATTCAGTATGTCACAACAGAAGTGGACAAATACATGGATAGAGAGGAAAGGAAATTGCAAAGAGAAGCTGAGAGAGAAGCCAAAAGACTGAAAGCTGAGAGAGAAGCCAAAAGACTGGAAGTTGAGAGAGAAACCAAGAAATTAGAAGTGGAAGAAAGGAAATTAGCAGCTGAGGCTAAAGCCAAGAAATTGGAGGCTGAAAATGAGGCAAAGAAAATTTAAGCTAAGGAAAGGAAATTACAAGCAGAGAGAGACCATCAGTTGAGATTGAAAGAGCTTGAAATTCAGGGAACTGCTGGCAATAATGGTGGTAGCTCACCTCACTCTGAGAGTAGCTCCATCCAGAGCACCTCAAGTGGGGCCATGCATTTTTAGCTGGAACCATTTGTTGAGAAAAAAGACGCCATTGAGTCGTACCTGGCTAGATTTGAGAGAATTGCCACTACTTATGGCTTAGCGAAAGAAAAGTGAAGTCTTAAAATATCTCAGGGATTGAGAGGTGTGGCATATGATGTGTATTTGAAGCTCTCAAGAGATGACCAGGAAGATTATGAAATCCTGAAGCAGGCACTGCTTGTGAGATATGAAAAGTACTCAGAATCATATAGAAAGAAATTCTGAACAGCTAAACTTCTTCCAGGAGAAAACTATCACCAATTCTCTGCTAGATTGGAAACTTATTTGGCAAAATGGAATAGTTTAGGAAAGTGTCAGGATATGAAAGAAATGATAATGATGGAGCAAGTGAAAGAGTCCATGCCTCAAGAAATGAGAAAGTTTCTTATGGAACAAGGAGCAGAGAGATTGGAAGATATTGTAACTGTTCCTGAGTGATATCAAACAGCTCAGACAGAATTATTAGGAAATAAGAAGAAGCAGGGTGAAAACTTCAAATCATCACAAAACTATGCCAAATATGAACAAAAGGACCATACCACAAGGAACAAACAAAGATTTGACCAAAATGACAAAAACTCTCTAAGATCGGATAAGACACCTTACAGGAAGGAAGGAAAGTGGTGTAAAACTTATCAAATGAGTAACCACAATACAGCGGACTGCAGAAGGAAGAATCCTCCTTATCACGCTGCATGTCTTACAACAGAGAAGCAGGGATGGAAGGAACTGGCAGTAAGTCAGAAGGACATCATCCCCCTGTCTAAGAGGAAGAGACCTTGAATGGCACTCAAGAACTGTGTTTATATGACACAAGATTGGACTTTGATTCGCTAGTGTGTTCTTCTCTAGTGAGTCCTGACCAGATAACCACAGAAACAGAGTACCGTTCAAGGGAGCAAGAACCATGACACTACCCATAGCCAGAATCAACATAAGATCTCGCTATGTGGATGGAAAAATCAAAGCAGCAGTGATGGACGACCCTAATTACCCTTTGATTTAGGGGTGTAGGTATGTTTTCCTTGGAGAGCCTAAAAAACTTGTAGTTATGGCAACAGTCCAGAACAGGGAAAGTTCCAGGAAAATGGAGGAAAATCCTATCAATACTCATCCAGAAGAGATGAAAAAAGGCTAAACAAAGGCTTGAAGCCTTGTTTTGCAAATTACCTAAAGCACATAACCCTCCAGAGAAAGGAGACTTTTACATGAAGAATGGCCTACTCTACAGAAAAGCTGGAACAGGACCTAAAGGGCATGGACAGCTAATAGTGCCAAAATCTTACAGGGAGAAGGTTATGACGCTAGGACATGCTATACCCCTCAGTTGACAAATGGGAATAGGGGCCACTGGACAAAGGATAGCCTGTCACTACCTTTGGCCAGGAATCACAGAGGATTTAAAACGATATGCACGATCATGTCCAGAATGCTAAAGAGTAGCTCCTAAGCATAGGACTGCACCAGCAACACTGTGAGAAATGCCTATTATGGAAACACCTTTTGAACGTGGTGCAGTGGATATTGTTGGACCCCTCACTAGGACCAAGAAGAGAAATGCTTACATCTTAACCATGGTTAATACTTGCCCTATGTGGGGAGAAGCAGTGGTCATGTCAGCTATAGATTCAAACATGTGGCAGAGACCCTGTTGACAATATTCACCCGATTAGGTTTCCCACATCAGATATTGACTGACAATCGTTCTCAGTTTAAGGGAAAGCTAATACAAGAAGTATTCAGGATATTTCAAGCCACTGTAGTCCCTGCCATGCACAAGAGAATGGTCAAGTAGAGCGGTTTAATAGTATGCTAATTTCAATCCTTAGAAAGCTGGCAAGTCAAAAACCTGATACTTGAGATACATACTTACCCGCTGCACTTTTTGCATATAGGGAAGTACCCCATAATTCAACTGAATTGGCTCCAGCTACATTCTTGTTTGGAAGACCAATAAAAGGTCCACTGGAAGCATTGCTGCGGACATGGACTGATGAAAAAGCAGAGTAAACAGGGACTTCCTCATACCAGTACGCCAACGAGTTGACATCTCGATTGAAAACAGGTTGGAAACTGGCAAATGATAACTTAAGAAGGCCAGGAGGAAGCATGCTGCTTACTACAACAAAAAGGCAAAGGATAGGGAACTGGAGCTGGGTTAGAAGGTGCTATTTCTGTTGCCAAGCAGCAATAATACATTGCATATTGGACTGCAGGGACCCTATGTCATACTGGAAAATCTTTCCAGGACCAATTATAAGATTGACAAGAAAGGAAAGGAGAAGGTGTATCATGTTAATCTTCTTAAAAAGTACTATGACAAGGAATCATCAGAAGTTGCACATATCATGACCCTAGCCATTGCAACAGAAATGCAAGGTGAACCACTTCATTCTATGGAATATCCACTCACAACTATAGAGGATTATGCTCAAGTAAACATTAGTGAACATTTAACTCCGGAGCAGAAGAAGATGGTTCAGAAAGTGTTGGAAACCCATGCTGATGTGCTCACAGATAAACCAGGTCGTACGAATCTGTTAGAGTACGACAGGAAGGTTACTGACCCTACACGAGTATGCATGAGAACATACACTCTACCCTATGCGAAAGCACAAGCACTAAGGGAGGAAGTTGATTATCTGTTGAAGGAGAAAATTATCTCAAAGTCAGACTCTCCTTATAGCTCAAGTGGGGTGCTATTAAGAAACTCGAGTGGTTAACACAGGTTATGTATTGACTACAGAAAGCTAAATGCTATCACAGAATCTCATGTGGACCCATTACCAGACAACAACCAGCTGTTCTCTACACTGAGTAAAGCTAGGTATTTATCGAAAGTAGATCTAAGCGAAGGATACTACTAAATACCAGTGAAACCAGAAGTTAGGAAAATGCTGGCATTTAGTACATCAGACGGACACTACGAGTTTAATGTACTACCCTTTGGACTGAAAAATGCTCCAAGTATCTTTTCAAGACTGATGAGGAGATTGTTGGAACCTCTACAAAATTCCCATATCACTAACTTTATGGATGACATTTGAAGAGCATATAGTAGCTCTCTCCATGTTGTTTGACAGACTTAGAGAAACTGGATTGACTGCACGTCCAACCAAGTGCTATATCGGTTGTAAGGAGTTGGAATTCCTTGGTCACACTATTTCTACAGGTCATATGTCTCTTGACCCCAAGAATATAGAGAAGTTAAAGAAGGCACCCAGACTTCAAACGAAGAAAGATGTAAGATCATTTGTGTCATTATGTGGGCTCTATCAGAAATACATACCCCACTTTAACTCTCTGTGTGCACCATTAACTAACTTAACTAAGAAAGGACAGCCTGATAAAATCCAATGAAATGCTGATTGCGAAAAAGCTTACACAGAGCTATAAGCAAAACTCACCAGCAAATCCATCCTTAGGCTACCCGATATCACACATGAATTTGTATTAAGAACGGACGCTAGCAGTATAGGTATTGGTGCAAATCTCTTGCAGCAATCAAAAGCCCAGCCGGCGGAACTTTTACCCGTCGCCTACGCCAGTAGGAAGCTGAATGCAGCTGAGTTGAAGTACTCGACGATAGAGAAATAATGTTTGGCTCTAATTTGGTCCATCGACAAATTTTCACCATACCTTTATGTAAAACACTTCATTGTCCAAAGCGATCACCAGCCTTTAACATTCTTGGCTGCATCTAGAAAGAAAAATTCGAGATTGTTACGGTGGAGTCCTGTTATGACGCCTTATTCCTTTACAGTAAATTACATTCCGGGAAGAGAAAATGTAAGAGCTGATTTTTTTTAAGTCGACACCCTATTACTATGGAAGGACAGACGAGAAACGATTAACTACAGCAGGTGTTTACACATAAGCTATGACAGGTCACAGCTACGAAAGGATGGGGTTACGTCGTAAAGTTGTTTGTAAACGCGCTGCTTAGTTAAATACACTATGTTAGGTCGCTACTCAGGTATGCCAACAAAAAAATCTATATACAAAAATGCACAGACAATCCGCGCTCAAGGATTCACGCAAGATGGCCGACAGACACTGAGACAGAATAAATTACGTGAAATCACGGTATCACTCAAGATGGCGGCAGACAGAATAAATTATGCATAAAACACAATTGGTTCGGAACTCTGAAAAAAACGAAAAGTACTAAAACGTAAGTAACCAATCAGCGGTGTCCCTGCAATCGAAAAAAGACTAAAACGCAGCGAACCAATCATCGGGGTCCCTTACGTATTCGCATCTACCTGCGTCTACCTATATATATATATATATAATGTGTACTCATCTCTTAAAACAGTTCTGTCCTTCTTAATTGATGCACACACCATTCGCTGATGATCGTTCCTTTAGCTCATCCAAGACTGAGGGCGACTAAGGATGTAGCTCCGATACAACCACTATGCTCATACGAAGTTCCAGGCAGCAGGATTGACCTGAACATACGACCTCAGGTTTGATGACACGAATAACCACTATAAGATTAATAATACAAGCCAGATTTTGACTCGACTTAGTGAAGCAAGTCTGCCCGGCATGCATGTAAGCAGGAATCAGTCTTGACAGCTTTCTGTTTTCATCATGTCTATCGTTCTGGCTAGTCTTCGTGTTTGTGTGTAGATTTGAATAAAAACGCACTCATATATATAGAAGAGAATACACCACACTTCTATATACAGACTGAACACTTTACAGTGTGAGAGAACTTTACATGCTTTGACGGTCGGTGGCTAAGGACGGAAGAAGAAGAAGAAGATATATATATATATATATATATATATATATATATATATATATATATATATATATATATATATATATATATATATATATATATATATATATATATATATATATATATCTGTTAAGTCATGTTTTCGAGTGGGAGTTAAGTGGTTGGGATTTTCACGTGCGGG
Organism: Oreohelix idahoensis; assembly: GCA_024509875.1. NCBI lineage: Eukaryota > Metazoa > Mollusca > Gastropoda > Stylommatophora > Oreohelicidae > Oreohelix > Oreohelix idahoensis. Next base: position 813,959 of record JAMPIV010014838.1, on the reverse strand, counting down.
TCTAGTTTTTTATGGACACACATGTGAGCACATCTAAAGTTATGAGATGGTTAATTATTTGCGTGCCTTTGTGCACTATATTTGAACATAATAGCTCAACTGGATATGTTTTATTTTTAAAGAAAGAGTTTGGGAGCCGCGCTGGTGTAATGGCTACGACGTTGTACTGGCGACCAGGTGTTCATGGTTCAAACCCGGCCGTCGGAGTTTGAAGAAATGTTTACGACCGGAAATTTGACTGAATAATCTGAACGGCTCCTGCACATAAATCCCGTGTGGATGGGAAGGAGCGAAGCTCCTGACCGGGTTGGAAGGAAAGTCCACTGACCCCCCAGCCTCGCAATGACATGTCATTGGGCCGAAAGAGCTGAAGCGAGAGAAACTATAATCTGGGGGGCATTGAGTATATGGCAGTGCTTCGGCACGGTTAGTTATGGCGTGCCGCTAGTGTGTCCAGGGTTTTTTTGGGTATGAAGGATAACACATTGTACCTTCATGGAAGACATTCGATATTATTCAAAGTCTTGATAATGAAGAAACTAGGAATATAAGAACTCGTCACGGTAGAGCTTCCACCGTCATTGAGATGACGGCGGGTAGTGAGTCCAATCGAATTCAATATGGATTATTTGTATCAACGTGCATATATCTGCTATTATAACTTTTGATGATTTGCTGTTTATGACGTCGAATTCAATATGGATTATTTGTATCAACGTGCATATATTAGCTATTATAACCTGTGATGATTTGCTTTCTATGATGTCGATGTTCCTGTCGTCAATAAACTGTGAATGATGTGGAAACTTATTCATCTTACCCGTTGGTCCATTTCATGACCCTAACGTTACTGGTGTGTAGGTTGCATCACATTTAAACAAATCTAAGGGACCCACGACATTCACTCATATATTAAACACCTGTCGGCACTATCAGTAAGCCCGACATTGCTGACATCAACCTTCTCAGCTGTGCCAGTCAGCAGCACTAAAACACAGCACCCCAGTACATCAGTAACAATATTATATATATATATATATATATATATATATATATATATATATATATATATATATATATATATATATATATATATATATATATATATATATATATATACGAGTTTACAAATCCATTGCATTCCATCTTCCAACATCCACCCTTCAGCACAAGAGTATATAGTGTATATACTTAATAAATAAGGAAATTGTATTTGAACGACTTGTCAAGTTTATAATTGTTAAGTGTAATCTGTTTCCTTGTTTTAATATCACAGTTATCGGGGTGGCATTTTATGACTGTCTCCACTTCACGAAGTTTTCAAGATCAGATCATTCACAGCCGTAACTAAGTTGTGATACCACTGGTTCTCTCATACACTGGGACTTCATCATTTTCCTGCAGAAATTCTATTTCTGTATTGTCAGTACTATACTGATCCTATATACAATAAAAACCTCACGCTACAATACGGAAAGCCCTTAATCCTAGTAACCTGAACACTAATTCATAGTAGCATTCTATTTGCAAAGCAATACCCCAGACCACGTGTAAAAGGCATCTTAACTAAGTAGCCGAAACTATTTCTCTGAGCCAGAAGTCTGTATTACCCAAAAATATATTTGGGGTAAGTTATACATTTTATCATTCTATATTCTGCAATATTAATATGTGAAAATTGCTAGTAGATGTCCAAGTCAACCTCAGTATATAGAATGATGGTTTCGTGAACTACCACTGCAAGGGCTGGTTACTGCTTTATGCAGGTTTCTTATAGAGAACCAAAAGCAGAGGTAGTCCAGTTTCATATGGAGCAGAGAGTGAATGATGAGAGAAATGATGTACATACTTATTATATTGTTAACTTTTTCAACCAATGTAGAGGTAAATGTAAACCTATTCAATCTAAATGTGATGAAAATTTTCCGCTCCCTGGGATTAAGATTAATTCTCAGAGAGGGTAAAGTTCTGAGGTAGATGGGATGGTGGAATGAAAAGGGGGTGGGGGGGGGGGCACTCGAGTGTGCGTCAGGAAAACTCAATACTCAGGAAGGTATTTGTTCTCTTCTTTTGTGACTGTTTCATGCGGGTATGTCACCAAGAACAAAAAGCAGAGGTAGTCCCAAGTTTCCATGGAGCAGGGAGTGGATTATCACAGAAGTGATGTACATACTTATTATACTAACCTTTTCAACCAATGGATATGTAAATTTAAACATATTTTATATAAATGCAATGGGTGTTTTCCGCTCACTGGGATTAACATTAATGCTCAGAGAGGGTAAAGTTCTGAGGCAGATGGGATGGTGGAATGAAAGGGAGGAACACCTGATTTTCGTGTCAGGAGACCCAATACTGAGGAGGTTATTTGTTTCTCTCTTATTTCATGATACTAATCAGTGGCATCAACTGGTGATACTAGTCTGTGGAACAAGTGTGTGGTATAAGTGGCCTTCCAAAAAGCTAGATGCGAATATCAGACGGGTCTTAACAGACGCTGGACCGTCTTCATAATTATCCCACGATACTACAAAGGACGTGCTCCGATCACCAGATTTGACCAGTGACGAGAAGAACTAGTCCACAACCTGCAAAGAACAGCATAGGCTGGAACAGAAGCCAACCGACATCTTACTGGCAGGTTAAGTACCCATTCAGATCTGCCAAGTGAACTCTTTTCCTTAAGAAAATTTGTCAACACCATATCCAGATCATCACCAGTGATGAATCTTTAAGGATTATTCCTAATTCACCCCACCTTTATTTATTTTACATTGGTAACTATAATTGATTATTAAATTTTTTTATGAATATATATATAAATATAATTTACAGTTGATTTATTCATTTTGAGTGAACTGCACTCGTATGTCTTGGTCATTTTAAATACCTATAACAAAGCTATTGAAGTAATATTTTACTGATTTAAATCAGTTGGGGGCTCCAGTGTAAACATGTGTAAATGGATAATCTGATTCTTCTCTTGAGTTAGGGAAGGCCAAGACAGCGAGGAAGGGGACCGGTCATCCACCTCATAAAGCTGAAAGCTAATATATTCAAGTCTTTTATGTTTCACTACCCTACGGCTTTGGGACTAAATGTACATGTGCGTGGAAACGTTTGAGAACCACAGTTCTGCTACTCAAATGTTCTTCATCTTAATCCATTCGGCCATTGCCGGCACGTTGGAAAAAAAATTGCTGTAAACCTTTTATGAACGCATCTCTTATGTGCGGCTTTCGGAAATAACTGACGAATTGTGTTGGTGCCAAAATTGTGATCTGCAGTGGGGTTATGTAAAATTAGCGATCCTGACCGTTTTTTTTTTTGCGGTCGCTAGAATAGTAAAGTCTCCAACACTTCACTTCCCTACGGAAGTACCTGCTATGGGACTACCATTATCTTTTTTTTAGGTGATGGCACAGTCTTTGCTGACACTTGTGTGGGGGTAACTGTGTATTGCTCTCCTCATACTGTTCTATTGTTTTGGCGACTTTTTATGCTGTATCTACTAGTACATAATTCGTCGTACAAGGCGACTAATGTAATGTACATGGGGCTAGCAAACTCATGATGTAAACCGTATTGCCACAGGAACCACTAACGAAAGAACAGGCGTTTGTTTGGTGCAGGCTTCTTGCTAGGAGATCGCCTGCTGTGGTGACACCATGCTCCATAAGCATCGCAAAGGAAAATGATGATGAGGATATACATAATTCGTAAGGACCGGACAACCAGCATTATAGGACCACCCACTCACACTATTAGACCATTCATAGGAGATATGTATATATATATATATATATATATATATATATATATATATATATATATATATATATATATAATATATATATATATATATATATATATATATATATATATATATATATATATATATATATATATATATATATATATATATATATATATATATATATATATATATATATATATATATATATATATATATATATATATATATATATATATATATGTATGTATGTATGTATGTATGTATGTATGTATGTATGTATGTATGTATGTATGTATGTATGTATGTATGTATGTATGTATGTATGTATGTATGTATGTATGTATGTATGTATGTATGTATGTGTGTATGTATGTATGTATGTATGTATGTATGTATGTATGTATGTATGTATGTATGTATGTATGTATGTATGTATGTATGTATGTATGTATGTATGTATGTATGTATGTATGTATGTATGTATGTATGTATGTATGTATGTATGTATGTATGTGTGTATGTGTGTATGTGTGTATGTGTGTATGTGTGTATGTGTGTATGTGTGTATGTGTGTATGTGTGTATGTGTGTATGTGTGTATGTGTGTATGTGTGTATGTGTGTATGTGTGTATGTGTGTATGTGTGTATGTGTGTGTGTGTGTATGTGTGTATGTGTGTATATATGTGTATATATGTGTATATATATACATATACGAGGGGCGTTCAGAAAGTAATGCATCACATCGTTTTTCTCAGGAGCTGTTTATTCAAAAAGCATGAAATTTATACACAATATACATGGATATGTCATGTAAACATCGGTATTATTCAACATAATCACCATCAACTTGTACGGCTTTATGCCAGCGCGAAACAAGTGCATGTATTCCTAGCCCGTACCAGATTTTGTCTTGATCATGTAGCCATTTCTTCGCTGCATGAATCACTCCTTCATCATCTTCAAACCTTGTCCCCAACGGAGTGCATCTTTAAGTGGACCAAATAGATGAAAATCAGAGGGTGCCAAATCGGGACTATATGGTGGATGGGGTAGTACAGTCCAACCCAATTTGGTGATTGCTTCCCGTGTTGCCAGACTTGTGTGAGGTCGCGCATTGTCGTGAAGGAGAAGCAGGTCCGCTGGATTCTTGTGCGGCCGAACTCTGCGAAAACGTTGATTGAGTTTTTTCAATGTCTTAATGTAAGCTTGCGAATTGATTGTCTCTCCTCTTGGCATAACGTCCACAGGAATCACACCTTCAATGTCCCAAAAGACAATAATCATGACCTTTCCAACTGAAGGAATTGTCTTCATTTTCTTTCTTCGTGGTGATTGAGGATGAGGCCACTCCATTGACTGTCTTTTTGTTTCAGGTTCAAAATGATGTGCCCAGGTTGCGTCACCTGTAACGATCTTAGCCAAAAAGCTCTCTCCATCAGCATTGAAACGCTCCAACAATTCAGAAGAAATTGCTTTCCTTTGCAATCGGTGGTCATTTGTGAGACTTCGAGGAACCCATCTTGCGCAAACCTTAGAAAATCCGAGAGTTTTTATAACTGCATTTGCACTACAAATGCTGAATGACAGCTGTAAGGCCAATTGTTGAGTAGTGATTTGCCTATCAGTAAGAATAATGCCCTCAGCGCATTTCAACATTTCTGCGTTGGTGGCTGTGGCAGGACGTCCACAGCGCGGCCAATCAAGCAGCTCCGTATCTCCACTTCCTGATTCTTTGATTCTCTGAACGCAGCGACTGACTGTACTCCTGTCGACTGCAAAACTTCCATACACATCACATAGACGCTTGTGAATGTTCACAACAGTTTCCTTCTCTGCAACGAGAAATTCTATCACAATTCGCTGTTTATAACGCAAGTTGCTAACACGCTCCATTTCAACGGTTTAGGGCAGCCGTATTATTTGGCCGGTAGCGGTGCAATTTGGTGCACACAATTGGCACATGCCATCTTTGAAGTGTGCAAAATTTCATGCTTCTATCTTCATTATTAGCTGAGAAAAACGACGTGGTGCATTACCTTCTGAACGCCCCTCGTATATATATATATTTTTTTTAAGTAGCCCATTCAACCCTTGATGGGTTATAATTAGGACATTTGGTGCACTAATTCAAGAAAATAAAGTCAGATTTCCAATACCTAAATTTAGTACCTTCTTCCACCCTCCATTCAGTCTAAATAGAGTAAATCCAAACCAAATTTGCGTGATTGTTTTTGTACGTGGGCTACTCTTCCCAAAAAACAAATAAAAACAAACAAAAATAAAATGAAGTCTCTCATAACGGCCCTGTTGTTAACAAGGTGAGAAGGGGTGAGAAAGCCTGAGGGTGTCCGAGATTACATCAAATCCACCAATAATTATCTGCCATCAGCCATACAAGCACTCCATCAGACTACCCCTTTTCCTCACACCATCATTGATTTTTATACATTATTGTTAGTTCTTGTTATATACTGTTTTACTATACTGTGCAATTCTCTAGGTCTATCTATTCTCAACACCTGCTCCACAGTAATGGATGAATTATGCAAAAGAAATTTTACAGTACCGCATTTCTCCCAATACGACAGGGTATTTCCTGCGATAACCCCGCCACAAATGATCCCGAAGTATTTAAGGAAAGGGTTTTTCCAGATATGCACATAAATAAATATACGGCTTACACGTCTGTAAGCAATAACCTCGTAATTAACTGTCTAGTTTTACACAGTCTGGAAAGATGTGGTCAGACTATACTGTATTTATTCGCTGCCTTCCTTCATTCATTTCTCACATGTGTCATCGGGTACAGGTGTACCTGTTTGTTTTTCTAACCTTTGGCATCTTTTTGCCAAGATTTTCCCAAACTTTGTCCTCAAAGATCAACGCAGAAAATAATGCACCCAGACAGAGAAGCGTTATGTTTTAAACTGGAAGATAAAAATAAAATTAGCTCCTAAAACCCGACAGACAAAATAGTCTTATATTTTATGTCACGACGACGCAGGTTTTCCCTGAAAGTTTGAAGTGGCGCACAAACGTGAGTTACCAGAGTCCGAAAGAAACGCAAAGAATTGTAAAACCGTAATTAACCACGTATGACGTAAAAAAAAAGGACCAAAGAGGGTTGCTCATGGGACAGCTGCCCCATCTTATAGAAATTTAAGGCCACAAAAAAAAAAAAATCGTCAACAAGGCAATGTGGACAAGTCAAATAAAGAAAATAAATTAAGTCAACCATCAAAGACAGAAGAAAGTCCTTGGGCAAGGAGACTCATGACGCGATCCAGAGAAAGTCAGAAGAAGTCTGGGTTGCTGAGTCACCTTTTTTTTTTCTTCTCCGAGATTTTCCTTGTACTGGAATCTCTAGGGAAAGACGTAGAAGAAAACCAAAGATCACAGGTAGAAGAGAACCAGAGACAGACATGAACGAGATGAGGAATACATGAAAAGAATTTGAGAGGATGGCACGGGGCAGGAAGACAGCTTAAGTTTGTTGAGGCCGGATGCTAATAATGACATCATCTTCAATTCTTAATTTGAAGGAACACTTTGCTATGGGGCCGATCACAAATTAGGTAACGCAAAAAAGGGAGGAGTGTTGCTGAGGTGTTACGCTTTGTTACAAGGGGGTGTCACAAAATGGATTGGGGCGACCTCTTCTCGATCTCTTCTCCACTGCGGCAGTACTCATTTTCAATTGAAGTGAGGACTGATTACCTGGAATTTCCGGGTCGCCACCTTTTTCTTTGTCTGCAATGTAGTAAATATTTTGTATTTTCAACATTCTTACACTCCTCTCAGCGATAAGTCGTCATGTCTGTTTAGTTACCCGTTCCCTCCCGCCTGGGGAAGGAACGGATGAGATAATATTAATCGACAACCATGTTGGTTAATCTCGGGTGTGGCCGACATCAGACTACAAATTAACACGAAAATCGCCCAGCGCATTTGTTTAATCGCTGATAAGGCCAGGATGCGTTCTTCTCCAAGATGGTAATACGCTGAAAGTTTGATGGCCTTTACGGGGAGACACCTTATGGACAGACATGAATGACATAATCGTTTCCTGTCCGACTTTCACGAACAGATTACTTTATGGGAAATTAATATGTTACATCTTACACACATTGCTGAGAGAGTGTACGGATGGGTGTTAAATGCAATTTTATAAATGTTAAGGTGAGTTTGTAGATGTTAAATGGTGTTTCCGTGGCCAGTAGTAATGTGAACGAGCCGTCTCTTAAGTGTGCATAGGCTCGACAAGGTAAACAGTCCTGACCGTCGCTGTATGCGTTGAAGCGTGACATAAATAGCGAAGGTACAGCCTGGCCAATGTAAATATTAAATGTAGAATGTACACGAATGACCAGTAGCAGTATAAATATGGATCAGCTCAATACAGGCTGACATGAGCGGTACAGTCCTTGGTTGGACGCAACAATGCTGGCATTCGTGCAGCTTGTCTTAATGTGTTGTCTTGAGTGAATCTCAATGTTTTGTTTGCGAATGCGTTGTGGTAAAGTGGGATGATATTAATATTTATAGGGGACTTAGTGTACTGACTGAGATCAGCTGTGAAGGTATCTGTATCTAATAAGTGTGGTGTATTACAGATGACCTTACTTGCTACCACATTTATACCTCAGTCAGAATTATTCTGGAATATTGTGATGACTACGTTGAATGTCTAGGGTTAAGAAAATGATGAAAAGTAAGTCACAACAACAACAGACAGATAAACATATAACACTCTATATTATCTTAAATTTGTATTTCCACAATCACTTTATTCAGAACGTTGTCTCCATTACTGTGACACTTAAGTCACACAAAGACAAGTTCATCTCTGTGAACCGTCGTCTAGGTCGACCCCTTCCCCTTTTTCCAGGGACCATGCTTCCATCACTGTTTTTTCCAGACCGAAAAATTTCATTCCTTATTGCGATGGTATTTAGGAGCCAATGTTCCTGTACGTTTAGTGAGTGCAGTACTTCTCTGTTGGTCTTTTTTTCTGTCCAGGGTATTCTCAACATTCTGTAGCATTTCATTTCGAATGATGTAATCTTTTTTGCAACTGTTTTATTGAGTGTCCAAGTCTCGCAGCCGTATGTCAAACATATATGTAATAATTCCTTTCATTAATAGATATCCTGATTCAACTACACAGTGAACCAGGAATCACAATCAAATGTAATCACAATTTATAAATATGATCTTGGTATTGACATAATTTATTAGTATTATCCTATGTGTGTAAGTTGTGAAGTAGTACTATGAGGTAATACTGGCTTGTTCAAGCTTGGTTGTTGTTTTTCATCATGACTTCAAGTGTTTGATTATCGTGGAAATAGTATTGGGAAAAGTTCACAGTTCCTGTCATTTGAAACAATTTATTGTCCCTTTTTAATTAATCTACTGTCAAATTTTGAGGGGGGGGGGGCACATAGGATTGAGCTACTCTGACCACAGAAGCTTATCTTTCGTGATGGCGGCAGGAAAAGACTCCTCTGCTCGATTGCTTCACTGTGTTCTGGAGACACCTCACTGGTCGCTATCTGGACCAAGGAGTATGCTGTCAGCCTCTGGATTCAGCAAAACTCATACCAGGTGCTGCTTCAATAACTTAGGACCACGGTCCCTGAAACAAGAAGGTTGTACCTCCTACTTCAGAACTAATTTATAATCTATTTCCACACTGAACACAATACATAACAAACACTGAGTTCAGAGCGGTAGGCCAACTGCTAGCTTCATCTGAAACAATTTACACCAGTATACTCCTCCCTAATGGTTACTACGCCTCTGCAATTCCAGCATTAGTTCTATCTAGTCAATAAGATAGGTGTCAGTGTACTGTTTGGCAATTCCATGCAGTTTTACTTTTCTCCGACACGTCCTGTTCAGGTTGGAGCAGTATCTAGGCCTTGCCTCATGTTTGCTACTGAACCACACACATATACAGACATAAATTATCAATTTACATTCAATTTTCATTAAAAAGATATCAAATATGTCAAGCTTACCACAATTCATGGAAATAATACACAAATACGTTGACTGGCGATGAATATGGCACAAATTCCGATCTGCCTCTGTCCCAGGCTTTTATTTAGAAAAAATATAAGCTGGTTCTCAACGCACTGTTTCTGAGTAAGTTTATTTTAAAATGTGGCACTGAACTGACGCTCCTAATTGACTATATTGGCGGGTCTAACCAATCGGGCCATGTTTACACAGCTTTTCAAAAAAAGTACCCCAACTACCGTTTCCCCTAACAACAAAAAATTAGTATTTGTAGTCCGACTAATCGTATTTCGCCTTACATTTACTTCTATCCAATCAAATAGGATTTAACATGGTGGCCTATTTCCCGTAAAATGGTGGTTTCAAAACATGCCACTGTGCGATTATTATTTGGTGTTGTCTGACACCCTCACTATTTTCTTTTGGCTATAATTTGTTAATTCCTAGACTATTTGCGTAACACTTAACATATTCTTTGTCAGCAAGTCCTAAGGAACCCAAATATATAAGTTTTGTGGGGCTAAGGGGCTGCGTTCAAAATATGCATTTTCTTCTACCTCCCGTTCACTTCGATACGATGTGGTGTCTGGGTACTGTCAGGCTTTCAAACGTAAACCAGTATAATGTCATATTTCCTAATAAGAATTTTTCAGGTTTTTAAACCTAACTCTCGTATGGGTAGTGTTTTTTATCACTGTCTATTTGAAAAAAAGTTAGTGCTTCATGCCTTTCGCGTGTTGGGGGTGGCATTAATATTAATCGCGAGACGCGTGTTAGTGTTGCCGGCGTTCCTGCTTTCAGCCCTCCCTCTCTCTATCCTAATTCCATCTGTCTTTTCATTACGCAGTGTATAAAATGAAATTAATGCTAGTATTAATTTAGGTCATTAAGCAGCTTGCGTATCTCAAGGTTTTCTAAGAAATACAGTACACGTTTTATTGTTTTGTGGAAACGCGTGTATGCTGCTATAGGCTTTACTATCAACGTGGAAACGTTACAATTTGCAGACGAAGTAGAAAAAGGGGGATCTCGAGTACAGTCATTGTGACAGCACTGTTCTTTACCATTCTTCTTTCCTTTTATTGTATTAATTCGTTAGGCTTTACATTTACCTTTTAATTTATATATGTGGATTTAGAATGTTTCACGACATGCGTGTTGAAAGTTCGTGGAAGTAGAAAGTAAGCATCAAAATGGACATCACACTCTATATCTAGACATGTAGCAATTCATAGAGTGGTGGAACATCTCTAACGTTTACAGGACTTTATTTACGCCACAAGCGGCAGGTATGCCGACATTAATATCAACAGTCATTGAACAGGTCATTATATATTAATACAGTTCATCATCCAGCTATGCATGTGTCTAATAAAGCTGATCTCGTACAATGTTCTCAATCATCAGCTTCAGGGAAGATATATCCCATATGTGAGTTTAAACAAACTCCACTCTGACATTAGTAAGTCAGACATTAGATGACTCCGACCGGCCGTGCAAAATGGCGGACTTACGGTTCAAATGGCCTCCGGGTGATTCTTCATCAAACAAGGGGAATCCCACCTTGTATAATTAGTATCGCCGCAATGCGGGATACAGAACAATATGCATAAGTACTTCGGGCATGCACCAGCCTAGCGCATAATCAGAATACATAGAGAGTTTCCTTTCAAGGATACGTAGGTGGTACGTTTTCCCCCTCAGGGAAAGAATCATAAACTATCGATAATACGAGTCATGAAGATTCTATCAATAAGGGAAACAGTTCAAAGAGTCAATTACCTTCTGTCCCTTCAGAATAAATATAACCACACTCACATCGCCTCAAAGGCGCTGAGAATACACATTAAATAATATACGACATCTTATCGAACCACAGAGGACTTATTAAGAGACATCTTGACTCTCTTAAACACCGCCCGATACTCTAGTCGGTAATGGCTTCTTCAAGATCGCGCCACAAGTCATGCATGCGCACTGAGACGCAACTTTTTGAGCATCGCTCAAAGTAGACGGTTTGAAACCATATCAGGCAAAACTGACATCGGTTTTCAAAACAGACCACAGACATAACAGACAAGTGAGATCACTACCCTGTGAACAATCATCCCAACAAAACCTGGATTAATGCCCTTAGACTAGGAAATACAAAATAATATCCCCAGTTTTTAATCAGGCACTTTTACATGGAGAGGCTCAGCAAACTGATCGCTACAATGGGTCACTTCCATATATGGGAGAGGGGACCTTTTGCATCACGCACATTATTTCAGGCGGAAATAATTTTGAAATTACACCACAAAACACGCATGTTTGAAATGATTGGCGCTCTGCTTAGCCTCGTAACAAACAAATGCGGGGTAAGACTTGCAATATAATCTGACATTTTTTGCAAGTCTAGTTCACCGTGAGAATCGCTTGCCAAGACGACAACGAGACCTTGCCAGAGTAAAGACTAGAATCAAGATTCTTATATCTGAACCGGGCCCTTGTTTGAGCAATTTTGAGGACTTCAGAGCCCAGAATAAACTCTACCATTTAACAAGGATAGCCGGAAATCTGAGGAATCAAAAGCACAGAGTCACAGTGGGAATTCATGGTTAAAATAATGACCCCCAAGAACACGTGTAAGAGGCCTAATCAAGTGCCTTTATTCCTCTGAGCAAACAGTCTGTGACCCAAGATTGGCGTACGTTGTGCATTTTACATTCTATATTTTTCATTACTAACATGTGAACTAATATGTAAATATTGCCATGTGAATGTTAATATGTGAAAATTGCTAGTGGATGTCCAAGTCATTTGAGGCTGGCAACCTCAGTGTGTAGAATGATGACTTCATGAACCACCACAGCAAGGGCTGGTAACTGCTTTATTGCTAGTTTCTTAAAGAGAAATAAAAGCATAAGTATTCCCAAGTTCCATAAGGAGCAGGGAGGGAAAGATGAAAGAAATGATATACTTGTACATTCTAATTATAATATTTACATTTATAAACCAGTGTAAATGTCTATGTAAACATAGTCACTTTAAAATTAATGAAAGTTTTCAAGCTTTTCAACCAGTGTAAATGTAAATGAAAATATATCCCATCTATATTGTGAACATTTTCCAACCAGTCTTGATGTAACTGAAAACATATTAAATTTATATTGTGAACATTTTCCAACCAGTGGAGATGTAAATGTAAACATATTCTATCTATGCTACTAACCTTTTCATTTGAATATAAAGTAAATATAAAGCTATTCAATTTAAATGTTAAGAACGTTTTCTCTCGAGGGATTAAGCTTAATTCTCATCGACGGTAAATTCTGAGGTAGATGGGATGGAGAAATAGGGAGAAGGGGACCCATAACTATGGGTTGGAAAACGCAATACGCAGGAAGGCGTTTTTTTTCTATTCGTTTACCATAGTTATTGGTGGTACCAGTTGCGAGTACTAATCTCTGGAACAAAGTGAGGATAGAAGTGGACTGACGACGAACTAGACACCATCATCAGAGGGTCTCAGAGACGAGGGATCAGCTTTGCAGTTACTCCTTGATCTTACTTGGAACGTGCTGCGCCTTTAATCGTGACCAGAGACGCAAGAACTCCAGTGACCTAGCTGCACAGAACCCAAAAATCCCAGCGGGAGGAGAAACTACCATTTGCAGCTAAGTAAAACTTAAAATCTGCCAAGTGATTTCTTTCATAAAACACTACCATCGCTCGATGATGAGTATTTTCTGTTAAAGATTATTCAATTTTTTTAAACAGTTAAATCTTAGTTGATTATTAAATTTGTTATTTGTACATATAAAAATTTAACGTCGATTGAATCATTTTGAATGTACTGCATGTTTGTCTCAGTCAATTTACTAAATACACTCTAAACAGAGCTATATCAGAATAATAAGCTTTCCACTGAGTAAATCAGGGTGGGGACTTGAACGAGCTGAAATTAATAATTGCTTAATTCTTCATAAAAGGCGGCGGATCAGATATAAGTTAACAATTGCCCTGCCCAATGCAGCATTGTTCTTGACTTCGGAAATATCTTATGAAAATTACCTTGAGATAGAAGCATCATTATCCTTCTATGTACAACACTTGCAAGAATAATCTTGTGCGAAGGTAGACACCTTTGAAGACCCATTTTAGATACTCTTGAGTTTTGGCCACTGTTGGACCACAACTGCAGAGCTAAGGGGAGGCAATCCGTGACAGGGGTGAAGTGTGGGTGTGGTTAAAATGTTGTTTTATAACGCAGGAAAAAGGCATTGATAGTTCATAAGAAACAGGCTGTACAAAGTTTCTGCTTTCCGTACATAAGACTGTGTTAGTCATTGACAAGAGCGAACATTCAGTGCACTGAGGTTGCTTATTTACCAAGTTATGAAGTCAGCATAGAATTTTTATATCTATCGAAGTCAGCCTGAGTCTGATTTATAGCAATTTATGCTGACTACGTCAGTATTTTTGTCCGTCTTGTATTTTATGTGTGCATTTGATTAAATTGCGGACATACTATTACAATTTAGCTGTCGAGAACTAGTAATTTGTAAATCTGTTTACGTGGAGTTTTAATCAAGCCTACTGTCATGAAATGAACGTGTTTTTCATTTTATCGTGTTCTACCTGTCTTTTTCTCCACATTGTGCCTTCCTTTTATTTATTTCTAACCCGTATTTTCTCTCACTATTGAAACGCATGATCCGTTTCGCGTTATGATTTTTGCATGATCAATCCTGGGTAGAGATAACGTTAATAAACCCAGCTGGGAACGGGCAGATAAATCTGCCTTACCTATGTTTAAACAAACCCAAGGGCGTATCTCGCTCACACCAAGCTTCTTATTCATACTTCTAGTATGGTTAATCAAAAGATAAGCTGCGAATGAACTTTCTGTGGGGCATGATATTAGGTCACATTTCCGCGGGTGGACTCATACTTGTTAGCATTTATAATAACAAATTAAACTGAAGGGTTTGTTATGAATTACAGACATGAATCATCTAAAACGCGGTAGTGTCAATACTTTATATGGGAGAGGCTTGAAATTGCTCGTTGTCGTGTCAATGAATGGGGGAGAAGATGTATACTAAAGTCAAACGTTTAAATCTGTTTGGTCTAGCCAAAATATATTAAACTAGACTACGTTTGATTGGCGACTTTCTCCACGTAGAAAGCTAGGAGAGCGTGGGCGAAAAGCCCCATATATTGTAGCACAATTTTAGACTCCTACACTGTGTTCCATTGAGTCAAGAATGTTTCCAAATTGGTAGCTTGTGTGCTGTATATAATGGCGTAGCTTTGATATTGCGTTTATGGGGTCTGCTCTTATCTTTGTTTTGACTGTCTCTACAAAGTTGCTTCGCTTCAGTCTTCCCCTTCCAAGTCCATTTATTCTCTGACGCATTGGGTGGTCTATCAGCCTACCGAATTTCTCGGCTTGTTGCTGGCCTCTGCTATCTCTTCTATCAACCATAGGCTGGAGGTGAGTAATCTTTTCCAACTCTGTATTAGTGATGGAATAACACAGGGATATATACTGAAATTCCGTAGCTCAAACACATGCGTCCACTCGCCATGACACACAATGGTAGAAGATCCAGCAGACGATCCCTTAACTTCTGCTTTTTTTAGTTTCACGTCTGCCAAACAACCATATCGGCATGACGTCACTTCCTGTATTAATAAGTGACTCCGTATAAAATAAACAAACAAGGAGCCCTGTTGAGCTACCCACCACACCGACACAATCGTGATGAAATGTAATCATAACAGACAGCTTAGTCCAGAATTCTAGCAAGGCGACTATCAGCAGTGGGGACTCGATGCTACATAAGAAGTGCAAAGGAAAATGGATTAATTAAATTATTTTTTTTTTTATTAATAGGAGGTTTACTTCGGTTCGGCGAGG
Organism: Oreohelix idahoensis; assembly: GCA_024509875.1. Taxonomy (NCBI): domain Eukaryota; kingdom Metazoa; phylum Mollusca; class Gastropoda; order Stylommatophora; family Oreohelicidae; genus Oreohelix; species Oreohelix idahoensis. The sequence continues at coordinate 798,269 of JAMPIV010014838.1, read as the reverse complement.
CGCGATCCGTTCAACCTAGACACAAAGTCGGCCAGTTTTATTAGGGCGCAAGCCCAAATATAAAAGACCAAATAGTCTGAATCATCAATTGGGTACCAGAACAACTCTGAGAAGGTTTAGGCGGCCGGCGTGATGCTTACCACATCACCCCTAGTGTGCCGATGGTCAAGAAAATATGGGTCAAACACCGTATTCCCAATATGCCTCAATAGACGTGTAACGGATCCTTTAACTTACCTTTACCATGGTCTTTTAAAGTATGAATTAATGAACGCCATTAAGGCAAGGGAAGTAATTAACTGAGAAATTACTAAGAGAAATGAAAGGAAATGATTCAAGTTTCATTGAAGGTCTCAACAATACGAACTTATCTGCCTATAGATATTTGATGTATTTTAACAAACTTCAAACTTTTATGAGATATTCATTCGAAAGACAATGAAAATCAGGGAGGAAAACACAAAGGCGGAAGACAGAAACGTAGAAAGAAGCAGACCAAAGTAAAACATTAGTTGAGAGAGGAAGAATAATTTTTAATCATAAACTTTGATTATAAATTGAAACAAAATGGCAATAAAACAAATTACAAGTGCAAATAATGTTTTTGTAAAAGATTTGACAAACTACTGGTATATGAAGAACAAAAAATGATTTTGTAAAAGATATGACACATTACTGATTAATGATAACTGACTATCCACTTTTATGTAGACTGTATGAAAAATGATTTATCTATTTTTATTGCATTTGGCAACAGCAGTAAAAGTGGATCCCTTAAACGTGTTCTTCCCACTCCCCCTTTTTTTTTAAACTTATTTTCAACTACATTAAACAAGAGTGGGCGACCCGGATTTTGTTCAACAACAAGATAATTATATTAGCGCGCGATTCTGGGTCGGGGTTTTCCTGCTGTTAAGTCTGACCTAGGACGTTCCACTACTGACATGAAAAAAAAAACCCGTTCAAACATATTACGCCAGTTTGTACCTGTTCTCACTACCACTGCCAAGCACTTTTCACGTCTGCTCTTAAACATATCTCAACCCCACACGAAGAAATCACCGGGTAAATTTCGGTAAATTGCTCCGTCTAGACGAAACGTTTAGCCCCTTTTGAGACATTCCCTACCACAGCAGTCAGGGTAAGAAAAACACATGAACAAAATAAAAAAATGTCTGTTTTGCGCCAATTTTTGCTCAACAGAAAATAAAACCGCCATTGGTGGTTGAATCGTTTAGATCAGCAGATTATTTGGTTGTGAGTCGTCTTTGTCAAGTTAGGTAGTGCAGTGGCGTACAAAAAGGGGTGCGAGGGGGCGGTCCCGCACCATGTTATAAAAAAGGGTAAAGGATCCTGTTACACGCCCATTGAGGCATATTGGGAATATGGTGTTAGGCCCATATTTTCTTGACCGTCGGCACACTAGGGGTGATGTGGTCAGCATCACGCCGGCCGCCTTAACCTTCCCAGAGTTGCTCTGGTACCCAATTGGGGCTGGGTCAACCCAGGAGCCGTTTGCGGCCTAAAAAAAATCCCACTTCATCTGGGCATCGAACCATAGACCACTGAGCTAGGAAGCCAGTGCACTAACCACTATGCTACCGCGGCTCCCACCGTGTTATAGCCAAGAGAAAAAAAGGGGAAGGGGTTGCGATCAGACACTAATATGGAAGTACTGTAGAGTTTAAGAATCTACTTGCAAGCATAATGTATTTTTATGTATGTTTACTTACGGGGTGGAAAAGGAGGAGAGGTGCCAAATTAAGGATCCGCCTGTAGCCCCTTATGGTGGATGCAATTATGCATAAGATGCAAGACGCACTCTATAACCCGCGACAAGAAAAAACAGCACCAAAGCTGATCTTAGTGTTGAGGACAGACTTCCAGCGATCTTTATCTAGGTGTTTTATCTGGAGAACTGTTTCTCAAATTGTGACCGTGGATTTGCAATCGTAAGAGGATCGGCATAACATTTTGATTCATCAGCATCACTGGCAGTCCTCTTCGTGACAGGGACGCATTAGTCACAAAGCGTTAGTGAAACTTTACTATCGAAGGATTACTACTAGGCCTTCTCAAGTTTAGAAGGCCATCTGTCGTATCAGATAGGTTTGAAAGTTATTTATGGTCCCGTCTGAGTAGAGTGGATGGTGATAAGGACGTGAGAAATAAAGGTGTGAGAAATAGATTTCACGGGTGGATAGCTTAAGGAGAAGATCTGTCTCTGGAATGAGTAAGTTTCTCTAGTTCATCCTATCTATACGACTATAATTTAGTACAAGACAATCTTTCCCTCCCCATACATATAAATATGAGTTTAACTACACACTCACACTCAGCTATGTGACGACAAGACACACAAACGTGAAAAAAACTACGGTAAATTGGGTATGGGTCTGACCAACACACAAAGTTAAGTTTCTTTTGTTGTTTATTATCATTATACTTGACAACACCAAATATCTAAAGACAAATCAAATAAAATCAGATTTACATACATAGGAAAATAACTGAATAACTGTGCCCTCCCCCTCTTGAGAAAAAGAACCCAAAAAGTTAATAACCCAAAGGTCAAAGGTTAGCACTATGTTACAGCATAGAAGGTAAAGAAAAAAAAACAAAGGTCCTACTAAATGATATCCAGTAAAGTAAACAATTTTTAAGCAAAATCCAGGTTAGTACGATCCTGTAACAAAGCTGACATACAGTGGCCACTCAATCACGATTACCTAATCTTGGTGATATCCCTTGGAATTACAATGGTTCCTGAATATACAAAATGTCAGGTGTATTACCCAAATTGGTCCCAGTCCATCCTTCAATAAATAAGATTAACAAGGTGGACGCCTAATTTGGTGGTTTATTCCAGCATAGACAAATGTCACTTCGAATGGTTAGTGTAGAAACCGAGATCTTGGGTTCACAGTAAGCAGAGGAAAAATACTTCCAGTATTGGGAAACATCTGGTTGCTAAAACTGTTACAATTGATAACTGATGGTAATCCTATCGGCTGGCTCTATGTGAGTGCCGATTCTGAAACAGCGTAACTCTTCTGGATAAAATCCACTTGGATACGACTGTTAAAAGTCGGGAGTAATGTTATTTGTTTTACACCCCAGTGGGCTGATAAAATTGAACAAAATATTTCTGTGTTTTATAAGTCCAGTTAAATTTACCAGTTAAATGTTTATTTATCTGTGACCGTGTGCCCTGTGTTGTTGAAGACTGGTCCAAAAGGCACCAACTAGGATATCATGTGACCGAGCTAGTGATGGTCCCTGTCCAGTCCTAACTATAACTAGGTGACTGAGGCAGGCCTAGTTATCTATCATTCACTTTTTTATCTTTCCTCCAAGTGAGACTATTTCTCTTACTGGCCCCTTTGTTCCGCCAGAGATGATGATTCCTGGATGAGAATAGGTTCGTCTTTGTTTCTACCCAGACCACGTTCTTCCCTCCTTGGTGGTGAGCAGCGACTGATGCGTATAGGGTGTTTTAAGGCTATATATGTTATATAGGTTTAACTCTTTCTCACATACCCACTCCACATCCTTTTATTGATTAAACCAACTTGAGTGCTGTATTTCCAAATATAATAACTTTTATTTACATAACATGTTCCACAATCCTTTTTCATAAAGGTACATTCCAATCTCCATTTTATATCCAGGCATCCAGACCTAGGCTCTATGTATTTTCCCAAAGATGTTATTATTATATTCCTTACTGTAGTCTCTTGACTAAAGGGCTATAACCTGTCAGGCCTGGCTCAATTGCATGCATCAATATCAATTCATAAATTACATATAAAATTATAATGTCAGGTGTAGCTGTGGAGGCATCTTCATACTTACTCTTTAGTGAGAGCGCATGAGTTGTTTCTCAGTAATCTAATTCACCATTTACTCTTCTGTCCTCTCATCTGTTTCAACCTGATCAGTCTTATACCCTGTTAAGAAGCATCTCAAACAAAACCAACTTATTTTGTAAATCCAACGTCGACAAGTGTTGTAGTATCTGGCTTCGATACTTACGTTGGCGAGAGAGCGCATAACCATACGACAGTGTTGCAAAACTCTATGCAATTTTCTTGTTTAATAACAATGTCTCATCTTCTTTGTATGACAGCCCAACCTGGCTATCTGATAATAAAAGTTATTCACTTTTTTTAAGCTTTAAGTTAATATTCATAGTTATTCCCCTTAGCACTTTTTACCTTAGTTTCATTAATCCTTCTATATCTTTACTAAAACTAGTCTAATATGCAAATTTGGTAAACTCTAATGATATATACTTAGATTACTTTAAGGTCTAAAAGGTTCCCTCCCTTACAAAAAACACTACATTTTCATTCTTTTATCTCCCATGTTAAGAACAAATAAGTTATCACTTAGATTATTCTGATTTTCTAACCCATTTTTATATACTCTTTCGGGAGCCGCGCTGGTGTAATGGCTTCGGCGTTGTACTGGCGACCAGGTGTTCATGGTTCAAACCCGGGCGTCGGCGTTTGAAGAAATGTTTACGGCCGGAAATTTGACTGAATAGCCTGAACGGCTCCTGTGATAAACCCTCTGTGGATGGGAAGGAGCGAAGCTCCTAACCGGGTTGGAAGGAAAGTCCTCAGGTTCCCCAGCCTCGCAATGACATATCATTGGGCCGAAGGGCTGAAATCCCAAGTGCCGCTGGCTAAGAAAAAAAAAAAAAAAAAAAAAAAAAAAAAAAAAAATATACTCTTTCATCTTGTTAACCCCAAATAACTGTTCGACTGACTTAAACTGCAGCGTATTTTACGCTGTACAACCCAATGCCTAGAATCCGGCTTTTGGCTGGGATCATGTGTCTACACACAGGGACCGGTACAGTGACATTCATGTGTCATTAGGTCCCTTGTGTGAGAACACAGAGGATCACTACAGTGACACAGTTTGTCATTGGGTCTTCTTGTGTTGGGACATGTGGTCTTGACCAGAGCCGGGTTTGGGCGGGGACAATGCGACCTCATGCGAGGAAAAAAATATGCGACCTCAAGCGAGGAAAAAAAAAAAAAAAAAGAATCCGGCTTTTGGCTGGGATCATGTGTCTAGACACGGGGACCAATACAGTGACATTCATGTGTCATTAGGTCTCTTGTGTGAGAACACAGAGGATCACTACAGTGACACGTGTTGTCATTGGGTCTTCTTGTGTTGGGACATGTGGTCTTGACCAGGGCCGGGTTTGGGCGGGGAAAATGCGACCTCATGCGAGGAAAAAATATGCGACCTCAAGCGAGGAAAAAAAAAAAAAAAAAAAAAAAAAAAAAACATGTCTCTTTGGCCAATCCTGTTCACAAATGAACTTGGGGACGCACCCGCCAAGAAAAAAGACAACATTCACCAATCAGTCAATGAAGAAAGGAGGTAAGACCGCTGGACGCCCTTTGATCAGGTCTGCGAGAAATAAGCAAAAAATGTTATGGAAAAATGCTGCTATTATATATCTACATATATGCACACGGACGGGGACAAGACGATCTCTTATCCAGTCCGTCAGTCCTGACTAAAGTTAAAAGGCACACGGTGTTTTTAGCCTATCCTATCGCGCGTCGCTTTTCGCCCGCGCTGCAATTTCAGGTCGGATGAAGGTATGCAACCCTCCCGCGCCTCTTTGCGCGCGTTAACGATCCGCGTACAATAACAATTATTATTCATTTATCCATACACGCACTTAGATAAATATCCTGTCGTTAATCGCTATCAAATTGTCGGCGTCTGTTGGTCATCGTATGGTATTAAATAATAGTCACTTACTATAAATACACACAATGAAATATAACATGAATCCTATTCTGTCACTATCCGTTGCGCCTAGCACATACTCAGTCAACTAAAACGTCTCTTCTTGTGTGAGAAAGCGGGTGGTAAAATGACAATTAAACTGAACCTCTGGTATAAAATAGCTACGCGTTATTATTATTTCACTGCTCTTAACAGCTAGAACCCTAAGTGAATTGTTATGGTAAAAGCTTTAACACTTTAACACTTGGCACTAATTTCTATTACCAGAAAATCCTCATGAAAAGATCCCCACGAATGCTATTAACACATTTAGCGAAATCGTTCAAGCTACTGCGTGCTTAGACTATTCCAAAAATTCTGAGTGACTACTGATAGCTGGTTTAGGAAGACACAGCTTATATATCATCATGAATGTATGATCTATAGATGATGCTACTTTTCACGTTACCGTGTGTATCGAGAGAATCAGAAACCTAAGTTTCCCAGATAAAAGGCTTTCACGGTCGCTCTGTCGGGCGTTGCTAATCGGTATCAGAGACTTAAAACCGTGTAACGGGGTTCTCTGAGATTTTCCCCGCTTCTGAAGATCAAAGCGTTAACTCCCCTCTGTGTACGAACTTCAAATGGTACTCGGAGAAATATTTTTGCCCGTGCGACTACTTCAAAAAGGTCCGGTGTTTTTCCACGTGCAGTCTGTCAGATATCCGATGATTGACATATCAGCTCGCGTGAGAAACTTGATAAATAACCGTGATTTGCTCCCTGTTATGACTGGCAGGTCGCGAATATTGGTAAACAACTTCGTTTGTTTATGTTCAAGGAAAAGAGGCGTGGGTGAAAATTAAGCTTGTGTGAGTAAGACAGGCAGAAAAGTGCATGGTTTAGCTTGCAAATCATAGCGCTAACGGGATTACAAGACTGTCAGATTACTGTAGGCTATATGTCCATTATGCGTCACACCATCCAACTTCTGCGCGTTTAGTTCTATCTCTTTTTGACGTTCCTTCTCTTTTCAATTCTGCTCAAAAGTTCATCCTCATAAATCTTCGGATTTAGCTTACTTTGCCATGTATGCTCACACTGAGGTCAAGAGATTGTTTTGCATGTCTTTTTTTTAATTAAATCGCTGTAAAATGAAATGTTCGGCAACAATAATGTTGTTATATAAAACGATTGTTGAACAGGACATAGTGTTCTGGGGTCAGCGTGAGGAAGACTTAAAACCACTGAAACAGAGAAAATAGTACAGCATTGACTGAGCTAGCAAATGCCTGACACCCTCCAAAAAAAAAATGGAGTGTTCTGATTCTAACTGTGCACTCTAGAATCTCGGTGAAGAGCTTATCAAAATATTTTAAGGAGGGAGATCTCAGATTTCCGCATGGTGCGGGGGAAGCAGAAATTTCACACTGGAAGTTGTCCATCAAAACCAACAACATTTATTTTTAAGAATGTCTACAGTTTCACTTGAAATAATTTCGCGCGGGGACCTTCAGTACATTTAGCGCGTCCAAGAGTTCGTGTTATTGATAATTTCACACCTCTCCGAACCAAAGCTCTTTTTAACCGTCCTGTGAATCAGTTTGAAAGTATTAATTTATTTGGGAACTAAAGCAACTAAAACTAACCCGTGTAACACAAGATTAAAAGTAATGTTTTGTTGGGCTTTCCTCAAAAGGTTGCCGAATACCTTCATATAATTAATAATCATATGGTCAGATAAGAAGACATTTAAAAGGTTGCCGAATACCTTCATATAATCGACCTGCATCAGCCAAAGGCAGAGGAAAGAAAAAAAAAAAAGTAAGAAATAAAGACAGACAGAAAGAAAGCTGATCCAGCAGCATGGAAGTGTGTTAGATGCTTCACTACACTAGGTCTCAGCTTTATTGGGGGAGGGGGGGGGGGGGGGGGGGGGTGTATGTGTGTGTGTGTGTGTGTTACCTGTTTTCTTCCTCTCTGCTTTTACTTTCCCCACTCAAGAGCAGAGTCAAGTATCCACTTACTCTTGGGTAGACAGACTGAAGCGCGGTGGTGCCTGGTTTCTAAACCGGCAACTTTGTCTCGGACAGCAAACACTTAAACCAACTGCCCAGCAATGCTCAATGAGTAAATGTAAGGGTTTAACAAAATATTGCATCTGTGCTATTAAAAATTGACCTCTACACCTCACGGTAGAAGGGGAACGACTAAGTAAGTAAGCTATTAAAAATTATGTAAGTATAAGATTTTATTCTTCATACATTCAACAAAACTGGACACTAACTAGTGATTCTCATGGGACGTCAACAGGACAAAAACTAATTGGAGGATGACACATAGGAAACATGACTAAGATTCTATTAAGATTTTATTAAAAATGTAAACGTTTAAAGGCATATCTGCCCTGTGTGGTTCCCAAGGGTCTTTGACGGGACAAAGAAAGAAAAGGACTCTGCTCTCTCGGGCAAACGTACCAGACGTCTAATAGGAGATTGTACATGGGGCTGGAATATCATGACGTAAAACTAATTGCTACAGAATCCACTACTGCGAAAGCATATGAATGTTCGGTGCAGGGTTCCTGCAAGGTGATCAGCTGAATTAGTGGTTCCTTACTCCATTAGGAGCGAGATAGTTTTCCATTTGGTGATGAAAGGCATACGTTTCACTACAACCTTCTTCTTCTTGCGATCGCATCTTTGATGTTTACACCGTCAGATGAGTTCTCGTGATGAATTCGACTGTTGTCTGGAGTTCCTCTTTTGCTCCATACAGCTTTGAGTTTAGTGTTGAGTCATTGGGCTAGTATATCTTTCTTAACTGGTCGTACAGAGGACAATCTTGTAGAACATGCTCAGCAGTTTGTTCGTTTAATCCACATGTGCACAGTGGTGAAGCAGACAATCGTAGTTTGTACATGTGTTTATTCAGTTTGTTATGCCCTGTCCTGAGGCGAAAAATGGTGATCTGTCCCTGCCGGTCAAGAGTGTGGTATTCGTCGTTGGGTTGATTCTGTTCTCTTCTGATAGTCTGGATAGCTCTCTTTTTCTCAAAGTATGTGATTTCATTATCTTCTTGTTCACATTCTCCTCCCTTTTTAGCAAGTTTATCTGCCTTTTCATTTCCGGGTAACCGCAATGGGATGGTACCCACTGAAGTATGGTTCGCTTTTTGGCAGCTACCTTGCTTAGTTCATTTCTCAGATGCGGGAGTTTACCACTCTTGACAGCTTGCGGTACAGACAGTGCATCTGTGAGGATGACTACCTGTTGGCAGTCAGAGTTGGTGTTATAAATCATATTTGCAGCTTGCTCTAAAGCTTGAACCTCAGCTGTATAGTTGGAACAGAATTTACCAGTGGGAATATGCCTAGTCTCATAGTGGTTGTCAGGATATGAGATAAAGATACCGGCGTCTCCATTCTTTACAGCACTTGTTGCTGATCCATCTGTGTAGGCATGTATCCATGATTGTTCGGGATAGCTTTCTTGGATCATACTCAATGTAGCAGTTCGTTTTTGCAGATCATTATACTCATATCCAATTGTGAGACCACTGATTGATGTATTAATCTGGAGGTTACTGTTGGTCTGTTCCCATGGTACAGAGTATAGGGTGGGCTTCAGCGATGTTGTCTTCGTGGATAGATCTTCTTGATGCTGTCTTTTAAGTCTTTTTCCCCGATGGACAAAGCTGCCACGTTTTAGACGTCCCAATGCCAGATCATCTAGTCTTGCCTTCATTGGGTGCGTTGGCATACTGTTGTACTTTTCCATCTGGATCATGCTTTTGGTGTCTCTTCTATAGGACAATGTCTGTAGTCTAGCAGCTTTCTGCATCTCTGATATTGGCGTAGTTTTCATGGCTCCTGTAATGAGCCTGAGGGCTTGATTTTGCACCTTGTCCAATGACTGCAGATGTGTGTTAGCAGCTGATGACCATGCTGTTGAGCTGAACTCTAAGTGTGGTTTTATTACTCCATTATAAATCTTCTTTAGAGTTCGTTCATTTGCTCCCCAATTGGTACCTGCTAGTTTTCTGGGTATGCCTAGTCGTCTTCGGGCCTTTCCTTCTGCATTTTCAATATGCTTATTCCATGTAAGCTTTTGGTCAAATGTCACCCCAAGATAGGTGGGGTAGTTTTCTTCCTTGATCATGGTTGTCCCTAGGTTTATGTTAGCTGCTTTATCCTTGGGGGAGAGGGAGAACAGCGTTATGGAGGTTTTGTCTGTGTTTATTGTGATAAGCCATTCCTCTGCCCATGACACCCATGACATTAGCCTGTCTGCTGCCCGCTGCATTCTATAATTTGCTGTGGTGACGTATTCATCGGCGCACCAGAGTACTAAGTCGTCTGCATATAAGGCAGCTTTCACTCCAGCGGGGAGGTCTTTTACCACTACAACCGATTCGGTCGAAGGTGTCAATTCGTTTGAACATCTATTATTGTTATTGCCATCTTTACTTTTAAACGCTTACGTTTTTAAAAGATCATACATTTTTTTTTCCATATTGAATTGCTCTATCAAATAACATACATATAGTTTTTAAAAAGTTTCTTTTTCTCTAATGATTACTTCAGAAAAATTGTAGAAACTACACTCTGCATCAAGTATAGATAGGCAGAAAATTAAGTGGTTTGGCCATCTCATGAGAATGGATCCTGATAAATTACCGTTACGCGCATACAACAGTAGAAAATCTGGCTTCAGGGCACGGGGAAGTCCAAGAGACAGATCGACAGACAACGTAACAAAAATCCTATAACAACCTGTGCAAGACACTTGGCTCAAGAACGCAGACTGCAGTTCCCCACTACGCTTCACGAGCTACAGTCGCTTCACGGCTACAGTCGCTTCACGGCTACAGTCGCTTCACGGCTACAGTCGAACGAAAAACGTAAAGTAAAAGAATAGTTTATTCTTTTTCTCTGAGATTGAACGCTTTGTTATACATGTAATAACAAATTCATAAAATGTCTTTGCATTCAAGATAAGCAAACGGACGCGGGTATTTAATAAAATCAAAGTTGTGAATTCTGATTCAGAGACTCGTTTAGAAGTGTAGAAATAAAAATATAGCACCAAAAAAAAAATAAAAATAAAAAATAAAAAAAACAACGGGTGAGTGGCAATTTATGACACTTCAGATCTAGTTTTACAACACTTCAAACTGCGGAAGACAGTACAAAAGCAGCTTTCAGTTTTGCGAACAATGTATGTGAGCACGGGAAAACTCTATACACCTGCGTTGACGAAGTCAAAGTGTGGTTGAAAAACGAGCGGGAAAATGGTTATGACTGCACACGTATTTTCAATGGTGATCTTTCTGATCTGCAGTATATTTGTTTTTTCATCTACCGGCTCTGCAGTCCGTAAGGTAAGGTAACTTTTTTTTTTTTTTTTTTGCTAATAATCGGCATTATTCAGAATGATCATTTGATAACATCATTAGAGAGTAGAACAAAGTGGAGGGGAGAGCTGAATAGGAACTTTTTTCATGTGTTGCCGACAGACGAAAGCAATAATGTCTGTCCACAATATCTGGCCCTTTATTAAGCGTTTTGCATGCCATGGTGTTAAACTGTCCAGAACCTTCTATTTTTATCTTTTTTTGTTTTATTTCTATCCCCGTCAGTTTTGTCGGTTGTCACAATATTTTTTAATCTTCTGACTTTTCATTTATTTTTTTTTTAAATCCTAATTAAAGCAAACAGCTTCTGCTGTGCGCGATAAGCCATTTTTCACGATGCTTTCTGTCAGGACTATCTTACTAGTAATGCTTGCCTTCCGTGATTCATAAAACTCTTCCTATAAGCCACATCTCAGAGTCATCCAGCGATTTCCTTTTTATTTTACGAATTATCCAAAAACTGACAGTGATTAGCTTTAACATAATAGTGTATTGAGAACTCCCTTACTGCCTCTTACAAGTCTGTAGCAACTTGTTTTATCTAATGAGGTTGGTAGCCCCCCCCTTCCCCCCCCCCCCCTTTCCCCTTTTTTGTACAGCCTCAACTTAGTTGTTTCTTACATCATGTACGGGGGTCAGTGGTCAGATACTGTATTTATCTCCATAGAGACCATCGGTAATCATACCGAGGAGATCTACAAATTAAGAATAGTAGATGGTGGTGCATAAACTAGACGCGGAGAAAATTGGAGAATAAAATTATGCGATAATCGTTGACACAGAACCCGTAGAGGATAAGGAGAACGAATATGACGAAGAGCTATTTAAAAAAAAAAAAAAACATTATTTTCACTCAAGTTTTTTTTTTTTTTTTAAGCTTTTAATTTCTACAAGACTATTCGCCGTGCACACGCCCAACCCTCTTTTTTCTCTTTCTACGACATGTCTGCAGGTTACAATGTTACTATTCTGTGCTTACGTTTCGGGCCGCGGTAACACACAGGCAAGACAATGGGCAAGAAAGACCTCGAGACAGGAAGGGCGTGACGTGAATTTGTTGAAGACATGTGCTCCAATTGGAGCTAGATGGTAATGAATGAATTTACTTGCCCAAAAGCTATAGATCAAAATGTCGCCTCTCAAACGTTACTGGTCCCCTCTACCGTGTCTCCCCCTTGGCTAGGTAGATATGCGTGTGCGTCCCCATGACTCCTAGAGCTATGCCGGCGGTAGCACATCTACCAAGCCGAATAGGCTGAAAGGTAGTTACCATCGAAGAGACACACACACCTGTTGCCCTGCAGGCAGGCGAGAGACAGTCAAGGGCTAAGGAAGGCAACCCAACAGAAATGCCTGTTGAAATCGGATGCACTGGGCCAGTCTTAACGAAACAGAACAACGTACTTCGCTTAATGATGACGAATAGCCCCAAGCTGACCACTGCTTTGTTTGAACATATTCAAGTTGACGTCTGACAATGTACGAAGAAGAAGAAGAAACGTGACTGGCGAACGAAGAAGTATGTATATGCGTAAACTACAAAGATTAATCAAAGTCATTGTTCTGGACTATATTCTTTGATAACGTCATATGTGTGCACCTATTCTCTTATGACAACCATTAGCATTGTCTTTGCAAAGCTTTCTTCGCGCAGAGAAATGTTATCTCGCGAACGAAAGTGACAATTTAAATAAGAAATCATGGTGTACCGGCTTCTCTGAGTGGGTAAGGGCGCTTTAATTACGTATTCAAGAAAATCTTAGCTCACCTCTGCTCATCTTTGGAACATTCTTCTATAGGACCTGAAAAACACATACTGGGTTCCTCTTACATATACTGTACGAATACTCCATCAATGCTGATTATAAGCCACTCTCATCTGATCATGATTCAAATCATTATCTAGCATGCTGTATGGAAGAAGGGTTTGACGATTTCTTTTTCTTTTCCACATACTATATTCCTTGATTGTGATTGGATACTGTAAATGTATAATTTTACAGTGTCGCGTGCCTTTAGATTAATACTTAAAATACTTAATACGAGGGTGCTTCAAATGAAAACCTTAAATATTTTTTTTCCTAGATTTATTGTCGTAGATTTTCGATAGGGGAATTAAGACATAGATTGGTCCCTTCTGAATAGAAATAGAACAGGTGATAGCTCAGTGAGAGGTAATGTACAGAAAATAGATTTTCACGAGTGAGATGGTGGAAACTAATTAGAATCTGTCCCTGAAATCGAGAATCTTCTCTCTTTCAGCCTATCTCTACAACAGAACTAGTTTAGTCAGACAGTCTATTAGAACATATATAGTAATCTATATATACCACACTCACGACTTACTAAAAGAATAATAGACCCATAGGTGTAATTCTTTCCCCCTCTGTTTAGCCCACGATCCCGTTAGAAGAAAAGTTATAGCCCCCAAAGAGTCACAGATTTATACGCTGTGGTCTAGTATTTCCCTCTATAGTTTAAGAACAGAGTTGATACCTTAATCTATTCTAAGAGGAAAACAGCATTAGCAACAAACTTGCATAATGAAATTACAAAGTGGGTGCATAAATCATACCATAAAGGAATCACTCAGTCCTGCTTTCTCTCTGTTCATTCACCCGTGGCCATGGACGTACTTTCTTACTTACAAATTGATGTCTTTCACCTTCAGGCGCAAGCTTTAGGACACACAAACAGTGAATCTGTATTCTTTTGATAAAGCGAATCCCAGCTCTGCAGATACAGGTTTCATCCAATGTTCCGGGGAGCGTTCGCTTTACAACTATATTTTAAGATTACTGTTAATGTCACTTGAATCAGTTCAGGTAAGAAATTATAAACGGGCTCACAAGGTCAGAATCTCGAGGTTTCCAGTACTTAGGAAAAGGCAGGTTGGTAACTTCTCTCAGTATAGAATTATTGGTCACACCACAATTGGTCAAACGTCGGAAATGTTACTGTTTGTAATTTTTTTTTCTCGCCACAGGGGCTGAATGTACATGCGATTTAGGGAAGAAATATAATCTGGCTCTATAGGCCCAGTTACATCATTTAGTCTTAAAGTTTGTGAGATGGGTACTCTGTCAATTACTGGATGCAAACACAATGCCAGACCGGTTTTAACTTGTAAACCCACGTATTTAAGTACAAAAAAATGTTTCTTCTAGGTTATTCTCATATATACTGGAAAAACCGCTGGTAGATTTTAGGTTTGATCCAGATACTGTATAAGGAAGAGAAAAACATAAATACTCAACCCTAATATTATACAATCCTACGCGTAAATAGAATATGTTCACTTCGGTTATTTAATTTAAATTATAAACCGCAAACTTAAAGCTTGACTTATCGTTTAAAACTCCCGTGACATAAGTTCTAGTCTTTACAAAAATCAATCATCATGAATTAGAAATACATACATATTTCGTCAATACTCAATGATGAATCAGTGCATTAATTTAGATGGTAAAACTATTCTCTGACTGGTTGCTAGCAATTTAATTACATTTATTAATAGCCGAATGAGGTAGCTAGAAATTATAATTTATTTGCTATCCACTGTAACACAGTAAACTTTAGAGAATTATAACTGAATTATCATTCAATCACTCTGCACAGAAATAACTAGTGAAATGTAATTCGAACTAACAATTATATCACTCGACAATACTAGTCAACATTTATATTTTACCTTCACACAAACTTCTAAGATTATCTCCACGAGAAACTAAGAACTTCTCTTTATATAATGTATTCTAGAACTCAGCTAGATGTCTCTAACGAGAAACTAAGAACTTCACTTATACAACGTGTTCTAGAACTACGAGCTAGATGTCTCTCTAAAGCTGTGGCAGTACTGAATGAATAAAGTTAGATTTCTGTGGTATATATCTCTCTGAAATCAAAGGAAAATATTACGTCTAAAACCCGAAAACCAGACTCATTTGCCAGATGTAGCACCTACGTCCAGATTTACATATTTCCTTACTCATTCTACGAATCAGAGGGATTTCTCACACAGAAACCGAAACCAGACTTAACACCTACAGTAATTTCTCTCGATCTGATCAGACATCGACAATAAAACTTCCAGTGTGCGTTTTACACCTTCTGCTTCATATGGCCATTCCCAGCGATCAATGTCTTTCATCTCAAATCTTTCACCGAGAATAATTAACTATAGGCGAAACAGATCAGAGAAAAGTGATAGACGATAGTCTTTCTTCTTATCCCTGTCGAGAACGAATTAACACGATTCGATCTCTCATCAAAGGACTTAGCTTAACAGCAATATAATGCGTTGCTAAATAAGAAAGGAAAAGACAAAGGTTTGAATGGGAGAGTATTCGTTAACAATCAAGCGTATGCAAAAAATAAAGAGCGAAAGAAAGGTAAAAGACACGTGTAGAATAAAGAAAAGATATAGAAATTTATTAATCATAAATCTCTGCCACATTTATTAAGAAAGAGTGACAAATAACTGTTTCGTTTTTCGACGAGGTCACCATTGCGTTCTATACAAGTCTCCCAGCGCCTACAAAGTGCATGGATTCCTCTAGAAAATAATTCTTTTAGTCGCGTGTGCAGCCACTCATGCACCACCTGCTGCACCTCTTCATCCGACCTGAAAGTCTTTCCTCCCATCGACTCTTTGAATGGTCCAAAGACGTGGTAATCACTTGGGTCTAGGTCTGGATGTGGAAGACACTCATAGTGTAGGTCCTTGATGTGCTTCGGAAAACTTCTTCGGTTTCGGTGAGGAGGTATGGCGCCATTCCTTGCTCGCTCTCTTGGGTTCTGGCTGGTGGTAAAGCGCCGCAAAAGTTATTGACAGGCATCAACACATCGTTGTTTCAATTTTGGAGTAAGCTGCCGTGGCACCCACTTTGCAGAGACTTTGTGGAACTGGAGCAGATCATGGATGATGTGGTATGCTGAACCTTGACTGATGTCCAGAAGTGCGGCTATTTCATTCACAGTCACTCGGCCATTTTCCATCACGGTGCGTTCAACTGCTGCAATTGACTCTGGGGTCACTACTCGGTGTGCCTGACCCGGTCGAGAACAGTCTGTCACAGAATACACGCCGTTTCGGAATTCCCTACTCCACTCGTACACTTGCTGGAGTGACAGGCATGCATCACCGTACTGGACCTTCATTCGCCGATGAATTTCTTTAGGTTTCACCCCTTCGCTGCTCAAAAAACGGATAACAGGACGCTGCTCCGCTTTGGTGCATGTCACTAGTGGGGCGGCCATCTTTAAACTCCTACTGTGACGTCATGTGGTTCGTCTGCACTGTGATGCCACCTGCAGGACACTCTTGACGTCCTTATCAACAATACTGCCAACTTACATGACAATGGCACGGTGTTTCGAATTTCTATCGCAAATTTAAGGTTTTCATTTGTAGCCCCGTCGTACATGTGAGGGTGAATAGATACAGTTAAAGAGATGAGAGAAAGTAAGGTCAGAATGTTAGACAGTCCTGCGCGCCCAATTCTCAACCCTTGGAAAATAAAGTTAGTTCTTTTGCTCTCCCTGCCGAAGGACGTGGAACAAGTTAAATGTTTTCATCAACATTCTTTTATAATTCATAAACGTTAAAGTGCATAATATGTTTAGCTTTTTACCATTAATATTCTGTTAAACTTACAGGCCGACAATATACAATCATGTGGAAAAAAGATTATCAAAACAAAAACTGAAACGTCTTCAAAACTGACTTTCAGCCAATTATGATTATTACAAGAATTAAATAATAAACTGATTAATAGACATCTACTTCAGGCAATGACAGTCTAATTAGAGAGAAATGCAGCCTCAACTTTCGTAGTTAATTACTTGAGAGCTGCATTATTTATGCTCACTGTTTACATACATTAAGATATTTATATCTTCACTGTAATTTTTTTGTTGCAAATAGAAACAGGCAGTCGTTAATTCGGGTAGGCGGAAACATAGACGGACATAAACAGAGACACCTAGACGTATAGATAAATAAATAGACAGAATGACGGACAGACACACATGTAAGCAGACAGGTTGGTAAGTAGGTATGTAGGTAGGCAAGCAGGCAGGCAGGCAAGCAGATAGATAGATAGATAGATAGATAGATAGATAGATAGATAGATAGATAGATAGATAGATAGATAGATAGATAGATAGATAGATAGATAGATAGATAGATAGATAGATAGATAGATAGATAGATAGATAGATAGATAGATAGATAGATAGATAGATAGATAGAAGTAATTTGACCACTTCTCCTGCTCTTTCAGCGACAGGAATGGGGCAATATTGAAGCCCTGTTGAACAACAGAAATCTGACAGTTGTAATACCAACCACGCCACACCCTGACAACGTCAACTGCTACGTTGAAGTTCAAATAGTAAGTGCCGATTATTTTGAAACTTGAGTACTAAAAAATTAATAGTGGTTGAATACGTTGTTTTTGGTCCCAGAGAATGTTATAATGGATTTCAGTACGCTGGGATCCATCGTCACTGCAACCATAATGGACCTCTTTGTCGCAGGTTTTTTTTTTCTTTGTAAATTCTTTACAGCCATTGAAACTTATTACAAAGGAAAGTCTCGACTAAGTTCTTACAAAGGACAGTCCCGACTAAGTTCTTACAAAGGAAAGTCTCGACTAAGTTCTTGCAAAGGAAGGTCTCGATAAAGTTCTTACAAAGGACAGTCCCGACTAAGTTCTTACAAAGGAAGGTCTCGATAAAGATCTTACAAAGGAAAGTCTCGACTAAGTTCTTACAAAGGAAGGTCTCGATAAAGTTCTTGCAAAGGAAAGTCTCGACTATGTTCTTACAAAGGTACGTCTCAACAAAGTTCTTACAAAGGAAAGTCTCGACAAAGTTCTTACAAAGGAAAGTCTTGACAAAGTTCTTACAAAAGAAGGTCTGGACAAAGTTCTTGCAAAGGGAGGTCCCAGAGCGTATTGTAGAGTATTTCAGTTCCGTGGCATCCTGCGTTACGGAAACCAATATGGGCATCCTTGTCCCCGTGTTTGCAATAACTTTATAGCCATTGACAGTTCTTACAAAGGAAGGTCTCAACAAAGTTCTTATAAAGGAAAGTCTCGACAAATTTCTTACAAAGGTAGGTCTCAACAAAGTTACAAAGGTAATTCTCAACAAAGTTCTTGTAAAGGAAAGTCTCGGCAAAGTTCTTATAAAGGATGGTCTCGACAAATTTCTTACAAAGGTAGGTCTCAACAAAGTTACAAAGGTAGGTCTCAACAAAGTTCTTGTAAAGGAAAGTCTCGGCAAAGTTCTTATAAAGGATGGTCTCGACAAATTTCTTACAAAGGTAGGTCTCAACAAAGTTACAAAGGTAGGTCTCAACAAAGTTCTTGTAAAGGAAAGTCTCGGCAAAGTTCTTATAAAGGGTGGTCTCAACAAAGTTCTTACAAAGAAAGATCTCGGAAATTTTTTTTCAAAGTAAGGTCTCGACAAAGTTCTTACGAAAGAAGGTCTCGATAAAGTTCTTACAAAGGACGGTCTTGACAAAGTTCTTACAAAGGAAGGTCTCTAGAGAATGTAGTACTGTATATTTTGTAGTGGCATTACTGGCTCAGACGTTCATTGTCGTCGTTTTTTACCAAGCTAATTTGTTTATCATCACCATTACCATCACATTTCAATTGACCAAGTATCATATGCCTTCAATAATGTCTTGTGCCATCAGTTCAATGTCTTTCGATGTCTTCTTCATATCTTTCATTTCTGGCTCCAGTTCTCTTCTCCGTGTGTTCCCTGATCTCGCTCTGCGGGGGTCGTCGAAAATACCGGATTCGGGGATCGAAACCTGGAAGTCATGGTCCAGTCTACCCAGCTATAAATGGATACCTGGCTCTACGCTTGAGTTCGAGGAGCAAATGGTAGCGAGGAAAGGAGCAGGTCATCCTACCTCATCAAAAAGCTTGACGTATTATGGTGAATTCTCTAACACTTCACTTCACCACTGCAGTGTCTGCTCTGGGACAACCTTTACCATTGTTACTCTTTTTTCACATGAAGATTTCACTAAAGGATATGCCTGGTTATACTGGTTCATCTGTTCCTGAGGGCATGTCCTAACTACCTCAACTCTCTTTCACTGCAGTTGGCTGTTGCCTGGCTCTTTTCCACACGTCTGTCATCTTGGCATTTTGTAAATCGGATGCGATTCAGGGCATCTGTTAATGAATGTCTACAGTTTGGACCTGATAAGTTTGGTAATATGCTGTGTCTCTGAGCCATATGGTGAGATAAATGAACATCTGTGTTGAACAGTCTAATGTAGAGGTCGGCAATCGGTCGGTCGCTACTGCCAGTAGATCCCAATGGATGATTTAGTAAATCTCCGGTGGCCGAGAGGGAAAGACGGAAGAATGTTGAAGCTAGAAATATTTAGGATTAACCCTCTCCAGTCGACATTTAAAAGCTCGATGTCAAAGGGTTGAAGGTACTTCTCTGCTTTCCTTGTGAAAACTACTGAGCTAGTTTACTAAAATTCACTTTATTCGTTTACTGTATAAGGTAGGAAAGCGATCTTTTCTTTGAAGTGATGTTTACTTTGGGTAAAATACTATTTAATTAGAATTGTCCACTGCTCTGTTGATGGAACCGCAGTGTGACAAATCAAATCTTCGATCGTTGCATTTTTGTGTGATCTCCTTTAACTTTCTCCTTTTCCCTTCCCTTTCTTTTTTCTCACATGCTCCTTATCGCATTTTTTCGCTTTCATCATTCAAAGGTTTCTTATCACACCTTGTCACACCTCTCACCCACCCCTCTCTCCTGGTTATTTTCTTCTTTATTATCCGCGACGCGTAGCTAAAGAGCGAACACCACATTGACTTTCCACTTACCGCCAGCTCCAGACGGAGTAAGAATCTACACTGAGCGACATGGTACTTGTGCGTTAATTCACCGGTTAAATCAAATTGTGGATATTTATTACCCAAACCGATCACCGTACTCTTTCTTGAATGAAAAAGTGTCATTGTCCTCTCCCCCCTCCCCCGTTGCTTAGAATTTTTTTTAAAACACGCCTGCCGTTCGTAAGGTTCTAGTCACGTAGCACATTCTGCCGTAGGGGAGTGAAGTGTTATAGACTTCGATGTACTGGGTCCTAGCTTTATGAGGTGGGGTGGCCTATTCCCTTCCTCGCTGCCGTTGCCTTCTCTAACTCAAGATCAGAGGCAGGTACCCTTTTACAGCTGGTTAGACTGATGCGTGACACCTGTTCCCTTTCTCGCTGCCGTTGCCTTCTCTAACTCAAGATCAGAGGCAGGTACCCTTTTACAGCTGGTTTGACTGATGCGTGACACCTGTTCCCTTCCTCGCTTCCGTTGCCTTCTCTAACTCAGGATCAGAGTAAGGTACCCATTTACAGCTGTTATGGAGTGTTAGAGACTTCACCATACTAGGTCCAGCATCGAGAGATGGGGTCTACCTAGCTATAAATGGGTACTTAACTTTGAGTTAGGGAAGGAAAAGACAGCGAGGAAGGAAACTGGTCTCCCCACCTCTCGATGCTGGACCTAGTATGGTGAAGTCTCTAACACTCCATAACCAGCTGTAAATGGGTACCTGACTCTGATCCTGAGTTAGAGAAGGCAACGGCAGCGAGGAAGGGAACATGTGTCATGCATCAGTCAAACCAGCTGTAAAAGGGTACCTGCCTCTGATCTTGAGTTAGAGAAGGCAACGGCAGCGATTTCCCTTGTTTCCTTTGTACCGTTAACTTGTAGAACTGATTCAATTCCGTTCTATTGGTTTATAAACTTTTTTTTAAAAATACGGGGGGAAAGGGGGGGGTGGATGGCGGGTCTGTCGTAAGCGTGTCAACTATGAATGCAAGAGAAACGCTTTTTTTTTTAACTTGCCTCCCAAATCACAATGTGAAATCAACATTTTTCAGTCAAGAAAAAGTACGATTCTCAGTTTTGGTAATAAATTTCCAGAATTTGATTTAACCGGTGAATAAACGCACAAGAACCAGCGACATTCCTATTGTTGACTCAGACTCTTTGTCTGGAGAAAATACAGGACACCATGTTGTCTCAGTGTTTCAATGTGGATGACAATCTTGTTGAAGATTAAGACACGGACAGTGATGTAATACTTCCAGCAGATGAACTTTGTTGCAATTAACAATTACAAGAAAATAACAATTTGGAGGAGATTATAATGTTAGATCTGTGAAGGTGTGAGTTTGTAAACATGGCAGGCGAAACGGAAGAATCAAGACTTTGTATGTTTATGGAGTTTTAAAATCACATCGTATGTAGTCATGTAGCAATGTTCTACATGAGAAGGAGGGGAATAGGCCTCTATCAAAATCAGACACTTATTCGCAATTGGTTTGGCGTTTGAGATGCTTTGGTAGACTGCTCCTGCTTGGACTTCCCCTCTAAGTAGTAGCCTTGGAGCGTAAGCAGAGATTGTTATTGTTATTGTTAATCAGAATCGATCTCACTGCACTCCGGGGAAACCAATAGGTGCTCAGTCTCCCTCAGCAAATGTCGAAGAGTTATTGTTAATCAGAATCGATCTCACTTCGATGGTGTCGCAGACTCGATACATTTTTCGTGTGAGAACCCGCTCGCAGTTCAGTCGTCAGACACCAGGTCATGCCCCAAGATATTTATGGCGTTAGGAGAAGGAGTCAGTTTATGCTCAGTGAATGTAATGACTTTTTGTTAAGGGACTGCACGAACCCACCGTGTTAGTTCTTTCGAAGACCTGCAGATGTTCTAATTAAAAGTAGGATCTTATTAATTTGGAAGAAATCGTAAATCTTACACTTTTTACTAGAATAATGGGACGTCTGATTCAGTCTCACGAAACGCAAACTCTAATAGATAGCCATGTAATTGCAAGCGAAAATCTGTGTAGGAAAAACTCTTTATATTGGGAGACAAAACTAACATTCTTCACTACTGCTTTTCCAAGTCTGGGGTAAAATTCATCGAATAGGCACAAGATACAGAGAACATTTATTAAATCTCTGGGCCAGCCATTAGACAGAATTCCTTGCTGAGTGGGTAAGTTTTTGTTTTATTTTATTTTTTTAATATTATGTATAATTCATATATGACTTGTGATTTATAACCTTTGTGGTATAATTGATACTTACATGTTGTATACGAGTTATACCCCAATAACGTTGTGGCGAGAGGTTTTATTTTGGCTCTTGGATCAGTATAGTACTGACAATTACAGAAATAGGATTTCTGCAGAAAATGGTGAAGTCCCAGTGTCTGAGAGGACTACTGGTATCACAAATTAGTTACGGCTGTGAATGATCTGATCTCGAAACAATAGTATAGAGGAGACCGACATAAAGCGCCACCTCTGCTGTGTAACCAATTGTGATATTAAACAAAGCAAGGAAACAGATTTTTACTTAACAATGATAAAATTGACAAGTCGTTCAAAATACAATTTCCTTATATTTTATTTAGTATATATACACTATCTACTCTTGTGCTGAAAGGTGAATGTTGCAAAAAAAATGGAATGAAATGAATTGGTAAGTTTACATATGATTTACAAATATTTATATTTATAAATATTACAACACGTTTTCCAATTATAGGAACAAAAAATTATATCAGCTGTGCTGTTAATTAAGGATATAACGTTTATCAGCTATGCTGTTATTTACGTATAATTTATCCACTATGATCTTATTATTGTCTCTTGCTACGCTAATTCACGTTTTCTTCATTGACAGTTCTATGCTCACAATGCCGACAGAAATGGTACTAATGTGTACTCATCTCTCTTAAGTCTGTTCTTCTTTGTTTGGTTCACACCACCGGCAGAGTATCGTTCCTTTAGCCCACCCAAGACTGAGGGGGACCAAAGATGTAGAGTCTGGTCAACCTCTATGCTCCTGCGGAGTTCCAGGCAGCGGGATTGACTCGAACATACGACCTCAGGTTTTTAGGACACAATTAAACCTGTAACAAAGCAAAAATAGGGGCTAATTTCTGTCCTCAAGCCCACCTATTTCTAGTGTGAGTGAAATGAGCGTGTCTCCGATGTATGCATGTGGGATGAATGACAACATGGCTCAGTATGATTTAGCAATAGCGAGACAAGACAGGTGTCTACTTGCAAAACATTCTTTCTGATAAACTAATACATGGATACATTCAATAATATAGATTCAATACATGAATACATTTTATACATGAATACATCCCATAATATAAATCAATACATGAATAAATCCAATAATATGTACACCTAGGTGTGATACAACAATGTCCTTCCCCCTATACTATATCACGCCCTCTCTGACAATAGCTGGTAACATATATCCTAACAATATTGTTATGTTCTTATGATAGGAGTATATGAGACGAGGACTGGTTGGTGATATATCAGGTTGGAGTTATAGGAGACAATAGATTGGAGTTAGATGCGACAATAGAATGAGTCCTGACAAGGACTGTTTTGGTTATATTGGAGTTAGTCTTATCTGAGACAATAGATTGAGTTATAGGAGACAATAGATTGAGTCCTAACAAGGACTGTTTTGGTTATATTGCAGTTGGTCTTATCTGAGACAATAGATTGAGTTATAGGAGACAATATTTACAGTTTGGAATTATCAGAGACAATAGACTGAAGTTATAGACTGACAATAGATTGAAGTATAGGAGACAATAGGTTGAAGTATGAGTCCTATTAGTCTTCGTCTATTCAATCATAATAGGAAATACAATCATTATACTTAATTCCCCCCAAGATACAATCAGTAACCTGATAGGTAGTATAAATGACACACAACAAATACCAACGGTTATCGTAAAAATATTTACCCTCCTAAGATTTTAAACTGGCCAGGTTTTGACGCGACTTAGTGAAGTAGGTTGCAGGTCGATGCCCTCAGGTAAGTTACCATAAATCAAGGTGACAGCTTCTCCCTCTTCAGTCTGTATCTCTGGCGTCAAGTTCGGGGTTGCGTGGTTAGCATAAAATCCGCCCGATTATATAGTCAAGTAACTACTTGAGGAAAGCTTTCGGTTGGTTCCTGGCGGAGCAAGTTGATTGGTTTCCTCCGGTTTTGTACCTGGTCTCATAGCCTAATTTTATTCAGTTTTCATCGGCCATCTTGCGTGAACAAGATGGCCGTTAATTTATTCTGTCTCAGAGACTGGTGAACGTTGATCGTTGATTGGTTGAAGCAAATCTGTATCTCGACATAGTGATTAACAAAGTAGTGGGTTACACTTCGTTTCACGACATAGCCCCCTCCTTTCCTAGCTGTGACTTGTCATAGCTGACGTGTAAACCCCTGCTGTGGTTAATCCTTTTGCGTCTGTCCTTCCAGAGTACTAGGGTGTCGACTTAAAAAATCAGCTCCTACATTGTCTCTTCCCGGAATGTAATTCACGGTAAAGGAATAAGGCGCCAGAAGCAGACTCCACCTTAACAATCTCGAATTTAGCTTTTTAGATGCAGCCAAGAATGTTAAAGGTTGGTGATCGCTTTGGACAATGAAGTGTGTCCCATACAGATAAGGTGAAAATTTGTTGATGGACCAAATTAGAGCTAAACATTCCTTCTCTATGGTCGAGTAGTTCAACTCAGCTGCATTCAGCTTCCTACTGGCGTAGGCGACTGGTAAAAGTTCCTCCGGCTGGGCTTTTGATTTCTGCAAGAGAGTTGCACCTATCCCTATACTGCTAGCGTCCGTCCTTAATACAAATTCCTGTGTGATATCGGGTAGTGTAAGGATTGGTTTGCTGGTGAGTTTTGCTTTTAGCTCTGTGTAAGCTTTTTCACAATCAGCATTCCATTTGATTTTGTCAGGCTGTCCTTTCTTCGTTAAGTTAGTTAATGGTGCACACAGAGAGTTAAAATGGGGTATGTACTTCTGATAGAACCCACATAAAGACACGAATGATCTCACATCTTTCTTCGTTTGAGGTCTGGGTGCCTTCTTTAGCTTCTCTATATTCTTTGGGTCAGGAGACATATGACCTGTAGAAATAGTGTGACCTAAGAATTCCAACTCCTTACAACCGATATAGCACTTGGTTGGACGTGCAGTCAATCCAGTTTCTCTCAGTCTGTCGAACAACATGGAGAGCGCTACTATATGCTCTTCAAATGTGTTTGTTGCAACAAGAATGTCATCCATAAAGTTAGTGATATGGGGATTTTGTAGAGGTTCCAATAATTTCCTCATCATTCTTGAAAAGATACTTGGAGCATTTTTCAGCCCAAAGGGTAGTACATTAAACTCGTAGTGTCCGTCCGATGTACTAAATGCCAGCATTTTCCTAACTTCTGGTTTCACTGGTATTTGGTAGTATCCCTTGCTTAGATCTACCTTCGATAAATACCTAGCCTTACTCAGTGTAGAGAACAGCTGGTTGGTGTCAGGTAATGGGTCCACCTGAGATTCTGTGATCGCATTTAGCTTCTTGTAGTAAATACATAACCTGTGTTCACCACTCGGTTTTCTCAATAGCACCACACTTGAGCTATAGGGAGATTCAGACTTTGAAATAATTCTCTTTTAAGAGATAGTCAATCTCATCCTTGAGTGTTTGTGCTTGCTATTGTTCAGTCCATGTCCGCAGCAATGCTTCCAGTGGACTGTGTATGGGGACGGCAATACAACAACGTTGCCGGACCCACACCTATTTCTATTGTAAGGGGCAGTATACCGAAGTGGGGCCTGTCTCCATCAACTGTTTGGTACAGCCCTGGTTCCTACCTCCTATGGTTCGGGTTTGTTTCTGCAGCTTTTTTAATACTGGTTGCTGACTTTCCAAATGATCCAGGCCATGGTGTTCCGACAAATATCTAGTCGGGGTGGGATGTCTCTCGTCCCCTCTCTGTACAATACGGAGAGTTGCCATGGTTACTGGTGTAACAGTAGACTTGTTGTGATTTCGTTTTCTCGTTATCACTGCTTCTACCTGTTGTTTTCTCTTGTGTATCTTCTTTGTGGGCCTACGTCCGCAACAATGCTTCCCTAGGTCCTGTAACTGGTCTACGCTTCTGAATGAGGTTACCTGGTTACATTCTGAACAGGATTTCATATACCGACTTATGTCTTCAATTATTCCTGGCCAGTAATATCGCAATGCTATATTTTGACCAGTGGCTCCTTTTCCTCTGTGACCACTGTCTGATGTAGCATGCTCTTGCTCCATAATTTCCTCCCTATAGAATTTTGGCACTACCAGCTGTCCATGCCCTTTAGGTCCTTTTCCAGCTTGTCTGTAGAGTAGGCCATTTTCCATATAGTAGTCTCCTTTCTCTGGAGGGTTATGGGCCTTTGGCAATTTGCCAAAACAAGGCTTCAATGTGCTATCTGCTGTTTGAGCCTTTTTCATCTTTGTACGATGAATGTTTATTGGATCTCCCTCTTCCTTTTTGGTGCTCGACCTGGTATGGTTTGCTGCCATGACAACAGGTTTTATTGGGTCACCCAAAAAGACATATTTACATCCTATTACCAGCGGGTATATAGGATCATCACTTACTGCTGCTCTTATCACTCCTTCTACATAGCGAGTTCTCACGTTGATCCTTGCTATGGGAAGTGTCATGGTGCCGGTTCCCTGCATTGCCCCTTGTATGTCCACTGTTTCTGTGGTAAGTTGATCAGGGTGCACTAGGGCTGCACTCACGACTGAGTCGAATTCCAATCCGGAATCATATAAGCACTGAATTTTAGTGCCATTACATGTCACTTCCTCACAGACAGGGGGATGGTGGAGGTCATTCTGACTAACTGCCAGTTCCTTCCTTCCCTTGTTCCCTGTTGTGAGACACGCAGCGTAATAAGGAGGGTTCTTCCTTCTGCAGTCCGCAGTATTGTGGTTACTCATTAGACAAGTTTTACACCACTTTCCTTCCTTCCGGTAAGGTGTCTTATCCGATCTTAGAGGGTTTTTGTCCTTTTGGTCAAATCTTTGTTTGTTCCTTGTGGTATGGTCATTTTGTTCATATTTGGTATAGTTTTGTGATGATTGGAAGTTTTCACCCTGCTTCTTCTTATTTCCTAATAATTCTGCCTGAGCTGCTTGATATCTCTCAGCAACAGTTACAATATCTTCCAATCTCTCTGCTCCTTGTTCCATGATAAACTTCCTCATTTCTTGAGGCATGGACTCTTTCACTTGCTCCATCATTATCATTTCTTTCAGATCCTGACACTTTCCTAAACTACTCCATTTTTCCAAATAGGTTTCCAGTCTAGCAGAGAATTGGTGATAGTTTTCTCCTGGAAGAAGTTTAGCTGTTCGGAATTTCTTTCTATATGATTCTGAGTTCTTTTCATATCTCACAAGCAGTGCCTGCTTCAGGATTTCATAATCTTCCTGGTCATCTCTTGAGAGCTTCAAATACACATCGTAGGCCACACCTCTCAATCCCTGAGATAGTTTAAGACTCCATTTTTCTTTCACTAAGCCATAGGTAGTGGCTAGTCTTTCGTATCTATCCAGGTACGACTCAATGGCGTCTTCTTTCTCAACAAATGGGTCCAGATGAAAATTCATGGCCCCACTTGAGGTGCTCTGGCTGGAGCTACTCTCAGAGTGAGGTGAGCTACCACCATTATTGCCAGTATTTGCCTGAATTTCAAGCTCTTTTAATCTCAACTGATGGTCTCTCTCTGCTTGTAATTTCCTTTCCTCAGCTTCTAACCTTTTAGTTTCTCTTTCAGCTTCCAGTCTTTTGTCTTCTCTCTCAGCTTCCAGTCTTTTGTCTTCTCTCTCAGCTTCCAGTCTTTTGTCTTCTCTCTCAGCTTGCAACCTCCTTTCTTCAGCCTCAAATTTCTTTGCTTCTCTATCAGCCTCTAATTTCTTTGCTTCAGTCTCTAATTGCAACTTTCTTTCTTCCCTATCCATGTGTTTGTCCACTTCTGTTGTGACATACTGAGTGAGAGCATCACCTGTCAAATTTAATTCCTTACCCATCTGCATGATCGCAGTTATGAACTTCACTAGATCAGCCATGGCGTTGCTTAGAGAGGGTATGTAAATTTACTATAACCAAATTATTGTAATTAAACTTAATTAATTTAAATGAACAAAAAATTTCCGTGCAACTTTGTGAGCATCAACTATTTACTGAGTACTAAATGGTACTCCTCCTAAGAAAATATTGTTTTAAAAATCCTAAAATAGAATTTTTTTTCAAAAAATAAAAATTTATTTTCTTATGTTACCTATGGGTGGCACAAGATAGAGTGTAGATAGATGAATAGACTAAGTATGGCTCAAGATATACAGAAATATCCCAGGAACGAGCCCCCAGTGTGGCGAGAGGTTTTATTTTGGCTCTTGGATCAGTATAGTACTGACAATTACAGAAATAGGATTTCTGCAGAAAATGGTGAAGTCCCAGTGTCTGAGAGGACTACTGGTATCACAAATTAGTTACGGCTGTGAATGATCTGATCTCGAAACAATAGTATAGAGGAGACCGACATAAAGCGCCACCTCTGCTGTGTAACCAATTGTGATATTAAACAAAGCAAGGAAACAGATTTTTACTTAACAATGATAAAATTGACAAGTCGTTCAAAATACAATTTCCTTATATTTTATTTAGTATATATACACTATCTACTCTTGTGCTGAAAGGTGAATGTTGCAAAAAAAAATGGAATGAAATGAATTGGTAAGTTTACATATGATTTACAAATATTTATATTTATAAATATTACAACACGTTTTCCAATTATAGGAACAAAAAATTATATCAGCTGTGCTGTTAATTAAGGATATAACGTTTATCAGCTATGCTGTTATTTACGTATAATTTATCCACTATGATCTTATTATTGTCTCTTGCTACGCTAATTCACGTTTTCTTCATTGACAGTTCTATGCTCACAATGCCGACAGAAATGGTACTAATGTGTACTCATCTCTCTTAAGTCTGTTCTTCTTTGTTTGGTTCACACCACCGGCAGAGTATCGTTCCTTTAGCCCACCCAAGACTGAGGGGGACCAAAGATGTAGAGTCTGGTCAACCTCTATGCTCCTGCGGAGTTCCAGGCAGCGGGATTGACTCGAACATACGACCTCAGGTTTTTTAGGACACAATTAAACCTGTAACAAAGCAAAAATAGGGGCTAATTTCTGTCCTCAAGCCCACCTATTTCTAGTGTGAGTGAAATGAGCGTGTCTCCGATGTATGCATGTGGGATGAATGACAACATGGCTCAGTATGATTTAGCAATAGCGAGACAAGACAGGTGTCTACTTGCAAAACATTCTTTCTGATAAACTAATACATGGATACATTCAATAATATAGATTCAATACATGAATACATTTTATACATGAATACATCCCATAATATAAATCAATACATGAATAAATCCAATAATATGTACACCTAGGTGTGATACAACAATGTCCTTCCCCCTATACTATATCACGCCCTCTCTGACAATAGCTGGTAACATATATCCTAACAATATTGTTATGTTCTTATGATAGGAGTATATGAGACGAGGACTGGTTGGTGATATATCAGGTTGGAGTTATAGGAGACAATAGATTGGAGTTAGATGCGACAATAGAATGAGTCCTGACAAGGACTGTTTTGGTTATATTGGAGTTAGTCTTATCTGAGACAATAGATTGAGTTATAGGAGACAATAGATTGAGTCCTAACAAGGACTGTTTTGGTTATATTTACAGTTTGGAATTATCAGAGACAATAGACTGAAGTTATAGACTGACAATAGATTGAAGTATAGGAGACAATAGGTTGAAGTATGAGTCCTATTAGTCTTCGTCTATTCAATCATAATAGGAAATACAATCATTATACTTAATTCCCCCCAAGATACAATCAGTAACCTGATAGGTAGTATAAATGACACACAACAAATACCAACGGTTATCGTAAAAATATTTACCCTCCTAAGATTTTAAACTGGCCAGGTTTTGACGCGACTTAGTGAAGTAGGTTGCAGGTCGATGCCCTCAGGTAAGTTACCATAAATCAAGGTGACAGCTTCTCCCTCTTCAGTCTGTATCTCTGGCGTCAAGTTCGGGGTTGCGTGGTTAGCATAAAATCCGCCCGATTATATAGTCAAGTAACTACTTGAGGAAAGCTTTCGGTTGGTTCCTGGCGGAGCAAGTTGATTGGTTTCCTCCGGTTTTGTACCTGGTCTCATACAGCCTAATTTTATTCAGTTTTCATCGGCCATCTTGCGTGAACAAGATGGCCGTTAATTTATTCTGTCTCAGAGACTGGTGAACGTTGATCGTTGATTGGTTGAAGCAAATCTGTATCTCGACATAGTGATTAACAAAGTAGTGGGTTACACTTCGTTTCACGACAAACGTATGGCATCTAAGTCGATGTACATGCCGGCATCGCATTACTTTATTGTACGAGTAATCAGGAAAATGACTAATGTTACCTGACGTAATTTAAATTAATAAATGTGGGATTTATTGCTATCACCTATCGCTATTTTACGGCAGGCATAACAGGCACGTTAACCAGGATTATTAGTTATTAGATTCACCTCTGTTTAGGATGTACATTTGTTGATACACTTTTTATATTGTTGTGCTCACAATGGAGCAGAAGCGTTAGTGTCAAGATAATAACTGTGAAGGTAGTGGCAGTTAAACAGAGATTGTGCAAGAAAAAGAACAATTTAGGATATGAACAGACATTTTCAGAGCACTACTGCAAATTGGTTGCCAATGAAACCAGAAGCATAATATGGTATTGTCACTAATTTGTATTTTAATATCTGAATTATGGTAGAAATGGATAGGGCGTACAACCCGTCTTAAAGATGGGAGTACTTACGGCGCCTTGTTGTTTCTTGTTATTCCCTATCAAGTTCGAACCAGGAAAGACAAGATCTCCATTAATCCTGTGGTTAAAGGGATGAGCTGGGACGGCCTGAGCCTGATCTTGTTTCCTGAACCAGCGGGCAACCTCAATTGACTTTGGCACGTGGAGCATAGTCCCAGTGACCTGTTCTAACATCACCAAGATACCACACTATACATTATGCAGATTCGACGCTGGACATTTCTGCTAAGTTGATATCTGCACTGGAACCCATCACTCTCCTACACATAATTATGATGAAACAGTAGTGACACAAAAATTCTGTTAAATTAAAAACTGACACTATCGTTTGTGAAAGATACTTGCACACATCACTTGTTTATTCACTCAAAATTTTTAACTTCATTCATTCATTCAGTACACTTCCATTCATTAATAAACACCGTTTCTTTGTAATTTTCACTGCACCTTCCGTGTTCAGTGTATAGTACATTGATTGTTGTTATTGGTTGAGGTTTGTGTCTGATTGGTTGTTTTGTATTATTTTATGGGGCTTACTTTATTAACTTATTTTCAACACTTATCAGAAGAATCTAGGTGGCCAGCAGACCTAATCCCCTCTTGAAATTATCACTGCTTCACTCTTATGCAGGAGGAATTTAAGTTGCTGTAGTTTCTTCCATATCTTTCTTTTGAAACTCACTATTAGGGAAACTTTCGCCCAATATTACGAGCCATATTCAGTGAGTCATTCAGGGAAAGTTTTGATACGTTCTTTAATACTTTCTATTTCTGCTGTCATTCTATTCCTTTAAACGGCCAGCCACAGGTGGTTACCCGCATATATGCGTTTGCCTGGGCCATTGCACATCTGGATCTAATCGACAGCAATCCGAGCATGTATCTCTGTCATAAAACTAGTTGCCCAAAACTAGTCGCATCCCTTCATTTTGAAAGCGTTCCAGTCGTTCACATTGTGACACCGACAGCGTGAGTATTCCTAGCCCTACTCATTACTGAAATCACGAGCTGATGATACAGGATAAACAATAGTCTCTGTTCCAAGCGCTTACACTTCTGTATGAAGAAGACATGATACTTGAATGATAGCCCACGATCAAACGTTACTTCCAGATACCTTGTCTTGCCTTTCAATGTTCTTTTGAAAGTGATGTCTGGAAGGTTTGCGTTCATATCACATAGGCCTTGTTGGGATTGAACCTTTGATCCGCTTTCATTGTTTTTAAGGCTCACGCCATTTTGAACGATAGCCCACGATCAAACGTTACTTCCAGATACTCAGCCTGTAGCCTTTCAATGTTCTCTTTGTAAGTGATGGACTGGATTGCGTTCATATGGAGTTGTTCAAAGTCTTGTCTTGACCTTTGATCCGCTTTTCACGCCATTCTTGTAGTGTCTCTTGTAAGCACCATAAGTGAGCCAGTTCTGTACATAAGTATGTCATCTGCGAACGTTAATGTTCGTCCCAGTCCTGTTGGCTGCAAGGTTGCTACTTTTGCTGTGTAGATGTTAAACAGCACTGATGATAGTGGAGAACCCTGGGGTAGTCCCGGGCAAATGCGCATTGGTTCTGATGTTCAAGTTTCCAAGCGAAATGCAACTGATCTCTCCGTTAAGGCAGCTTCTATCCACCTTGTTATCCAAGGGTTTACCCCACGTGCCATTAAACAGTCTATTAGGGTTGCAAAGTCCACACCGTTATAAGCATCCTATAGGTCAATTGCGACAGCCACCGTTTCTCTTTTACCCTGGAATCTCTCGTACACATCGTACGCAAACGTTCCAGCGTTACCCCATGTTGTTTTCATAGGCCTATTGCTACCCATGGTATCAAGAAGGATGTGTGCATTTTCGAAGTCGCTCATTACTTGTCTTGCAACTACCTTTTCATAGACATTCTGTAGTGTGATAATTCGATAGCTGTTGAGCAGTGTGGGGTCTTTACCAGGTTTAGGAAGTGGCCGAAGGTAACTGTGTAGCCAGTCTTCCGGCACCTCGGCATTCTGTATGCTGGTATTGAAATCCGAATGGCTGTGTTGTCGAGCTGTTTAATGTAATGTATATTGTACCTAGCCCGGAGCCAGTACTCATTCCTCTTTAGAAATGAGATCGAATCACGAGCTGATGATGTCCTTTTATTTTCAGGGCACTGATGTCAACAATAGTCTCTGTTCCAAGCGAGCTTTTATATTGCTGTTAATATTAATGATATTAAAGAGTAACACCACTCCCTTCTCTTCGAGCAGCCATTGTTTTTAAGGCACTTTTTCCATTCATTCTTTGATGTAAGGACTTGCATTCTTCCGTGTGGTGACAGTTCGACTTTATATTTCATAGGGCACTTGTCACTGACTTTATCAGCTGTGAGCCACATATCGATTGAAAATGTTTACTTCCTTCTTGCTACCGTCTATATAGTCCTTCAGAATTTTTGAATTAGGGATGTGTTGACTACTTGCACTTTTTCTATTCATTGTTTGATGTAAGCCAACATTAGGGTTTTTTCCACTGCCCCACTGTGGTGAAGTGGGATGTTACTGGACTTAGGTCACTGACTTTCAGCGTGTATCATTTTTCTATTAAGAGTAGTGTTCAAATCAAAGAGCTACCATATCACATAGGCAAGTATATTACAGACTTGGATTGACCTTTGATCCGCTTTCTTCCTACGCCATTTAGTGTAAACATGAACAGACCGCTTTAATTTTAGTGTCTCTTGTAAGCATGGACCTCATACATGCTCTGTCTATCTGAAGCCAGTTCTGTATTAAGACATAAGTATGTCATCTGCGAAAGTTAATGTTCGATCCAAAGGAACCAGTCCAAATCAGCTGTTTAATTACAAGGCTGCAAGGTTTGCTAAATTTGGGCTGTGACACATAGATATTAAAAAAGCACTGATGATAGTGGTAATATGAGGTACCCTGGGGTTTTGTCCCGGGCAAAAATGCGCATTGGTTCTGATGTTAAGTTTGTTGAGCTCAGCTGGCCAAATCCAAGCGAAATGCAAACCTCACTGATCTCTCCGTTAAGGCAAGACCACGGTCTAGGATCCTTCTACTTCATAAACTAATTGATACTTGTTAATACAACACAAACATTGAGTTCAGAGCGTTAGGCCAACTGTCAGCTTCATCTGAAATACTTTATACCAGTATTTACCTCCTTAATGGTTACCACGCCTCTGCACTTCCAGCATTATTTCTGTCTAATCAATCATCCAGGTGTCAGTGTACTATTTGGACATTCCATGCCGTTTTACTTCCCTCCGACACCCTCTGTTCAGGCTGGAGCATTATAGGCTTTATCTCCTGTTTGCCACTGAACTACACATATATATACAGGCATAAATTAACAATTTACATTCAATTTTCATTAAAAGATACTGAATGGTTCAAGCTTACCACAATTTCATGGTAATAAACACAGATACGTTGATTAGCAATGAATTCTGGCACAATTACTGGCACAAATTCCCATCTGCTTATGTTCCAGGCTTTTATTTAGCAAAAATATGAGCTGGCTTCAACGCACTGATGCTTTATCAAGCTTATTTAAACAAGTGGTTTCGAACTAACGCTCCTAAGTGATTATATCAGCGAGTCTAGCCAATGAGGCCCCGTTTCGACAAGTGTTTGAAAAAATGTTACCTTTCCCCGTCTCCCCTAACAACCAAGATAGTATTTATAGCCCGACCAATCGTGGTTAGTCTTTCATTTGTTGCGCTCCAATCAATTTGGAGTTTACATGGTAGGCTAATTCTGTAACGTAAGATTTTTTTCAAACACGTTATAAAAAAATTTTATGAGCAGAAATAATTCCATGCTGTCAGGCATCCCCACTATTTTATAATTGGGTATGTTTGTCGAGCCTGTTTTTGCATATTCTTTGTATGTTTTTTAAAAGAGTGGCTACTAATGGTATTGTTTGTCACACCCATCAGGAACCCAAATGTCCAAATTTAAAAGAGCTACGTGGCTGCGTTCAAAATATGTATTTTCTACCTCCTGTTTCGAAGATGTGCTGTCTGGGTACTGTTATGTTTTCAACCGTAAACCCATCTATTGTTATCTTTCCTAATAAGCGTTTTTTGTGATTTTAAAACCTAACTCTGGGAAGGGTAATGAATTTATCACTGTCCGTCCGAAAAAGTTAGTGCTTGTAGTCCTTACACGGTGATATAGTTTTGTGTATCGCGCGACGCGGGTGGCATTAATAGCGAGACGCGTGTTTAATTTTGCATGCGTTCGGCTTTATTCGCCCCTCTCTTCTCGCTATCCTTTAGTCCATCTGTCTTTTGTTTTTGGTAACATAGTGTAGAAAAAGACATGAATGGAATTTAAAATTTAGGTCAACTTGCATATCTCAAGGTTTTTCTTAGAAAGGCAGCACATTTTATTGTGTGTTTGGGAAACGCGTGTATGTTGCAGAAGGCCTTTAATATCAACGTGAAACGTTACAATTTGCATACGCAGTAGAAAACAAGGGGATTTCGAGTACAGTCATTGTGACAGCACTGTTCTTTACCATTCTTCTTCCTTTATTTATTATATGTATTTATTAGGCTTTATATTTACTTGATAATTTATATATGTGGATTAGAATATTCCACGACACCCACCTGTGTCACAATGTCCTCCCACACTTCATCCTTGGCCTCCCTTGCCAAGCTCTTGAGTCTATTAAAGGCTCTTTGCTTTTTCTCCTTCATCTCTTCAACCTCTCCCTCATTCATCATTCTTCTGTTTCGTTCTTTACGCCATTCCATTGTTGCTCTTTACTTTTCTATCCATGCTTATTCCACGAGGGAGGTTGGGTCAAAGGTGTTCATGCTGTCTTTTGTTTGGCATTGTGACGCAATGTATGTAAAGGGTTGTTATAGTCGAGTGGGCCTGTAGGATACTTGAAGGTCTGTTTATGTTTCCTGTTTCTAGAGGTCCTACCCTTTGCAATGAGTATGTCGCAAGGTATGTGATCACTTTCCTGTGCACCTAATACATCACAACGTGCCATGGTGGTGGCAGCATTAGAGATGAATGCCAGATCTGTGACACCATTTGTATCCCCAGGTTTAGTAGCCAGTCTAGTTGGGTGTCCATCATTCAAGATGCAAGGTTCATGTTAAGTAAAGCCTGGCTCAAAGCTATACCCTGCCTTTT
Source organism: Oreohelix idahoensis (assembly GCA_024509875.1). Taxonomy (NCBI): domain Eukaryota; kingdom Metazoa; phylum Mollusca; class Gastropoda; order Stylommatophora; family Oreohelicidae; genus Oreohelix; species Oreohelix idahoensis. The sequence continues at coordinate 762,093 of JAMPIV010014838.1, read as the reverse complement.
TCCGTGATGTTCCCCCACTCCTTGGATCTATCAATGAAATCGCCAGCAATTAAACACCTTATGTTAGAATCTTCAGACAATTGCGCCAGAAAATTCCAATCACTCTCTGCCGTAAGATGGTCGACATGAGCATTTCAATTGTAGACTCGCCACTCCTGACCACCTATATTCACAGCAATCCCCTGCAATTCCGCATCCTCACTAGTTTGGGAACTTGTATCCAGCCACGTATGAGGGAGCTCATGTTTTACATATATAGCTTGCCCTCGTCTACCAGGCCCACATGGATTGGAGTAACATCTGTAGCCTGGGCAATTGATAACATTATTGGCTTTTTAAATTTGTCTCCTGGATCATGAGGATATCGAAATTGTAGATGATTGTTTGTATAATGGCTGCACGTTGATTGGCACTTCGACAATTCCAGTATCTTATGCACATATATAATCGAAATGCGATCTGCTTTCTTTCTGAACCTTCTCTTTCCTGCCTTTCTTTTTCTCTATCTCCTCTTCTCTCCTCTACCTCTCCTTCAGCATTTGTATTTCCTCATTTCATTTGCTGCAGGTATCGACGACGGGGCACGATCTCCGTAGCTCACGCGATGATTCTGGATAGTTAAAATTCTCATGGTGTATTTACAATAAATAGTGAAAATATTCAGTCACCCTGGCATAGCCACCATACCAGGGAAGATGCAAGGGATGTCCTTACGGAGTCCATCTGCCTAGTGCCGCCCCGCTCGCCCTCCAGGCAGCTAATGTTTGCGACTGCTTACCCAGCAGCCATTCAGTCTCTCGGCACATTGGTCCACCTTAGACTTATTGTCGCTTATATGCTACAGCGTTGTAAGACTACTTCCCTGACTTCCAATTGCTTCAAGAAGTGATCATAGACAGCCAGGAATACGGAATATAAGGACACAAATATAGGACAGGCCATAGGACTGGACGTGAATTCTAAGATTAGAAGAGAGTAACCCCAGAGACATAATTTTGCGCCTAAGTTCTAGGATCCATCATCAAGTGATTTAAGTTAGACACCTAACTCACCTGAAAGAGACGGCATCTTAAATCAGTTGCCCGACAATATTCGGACGTTTCCTGTGCAAAAGGTATGTGTTCACCCGAAACAATCTGGGTAAGGTGTAATATATATACATTCTATCATTTTATTTTTGCATTTTAACATGTAAAATTTGCTTGTAGATGTATAGTTTCATTTGAGGTTAAGAACCTCATAACTGCAAATAAACCGACACATGACCCATCACTGCAAGAGCTGGTGACTGCTTCGTGTGGGTTTCCTCACAAGGAACCAACAGCAGAGGTGGTCTCAGGCTTTATAGAGAGCAAGGAGTGGATGATGATATCATGTGTGTGTGTATATATATATATATATATATATATATATATATATATATACTGAAGCACATTAAAAACGCACCACTATTATATATACTGATGCTGAGAAGCTGAAAAAAATTGTGGGAATGGATTTTCCCCGTGTTTGTCACGAGGTAGAGAGCGAATGGCTGCTGGAATGGAAAGTGCATGATTCAACCCACGGGTTTGTGTACAAACTAAAAGATAACAATGAAAGTTACACGTGCAACACGATTCCCAACAGCTATGACCCTGAAAATGTGTACGCGTTGTGGCAGTATACTCGGTATGAAAAGGCCGTTGAGACAAAACACCCAGTACATGTGCTTGAAATGCCACGACTATCTGAAAACGACCGCTAACGAGCCATTGGTATGTTGGAGACCGGAATGAGCTCGCGGGCCATTGCCAGAAGGATGAATTGCCACCACAGCACTATTGTACGTCTCAATGAACGTTACGGAACCATTGGCAGTGCCCGGGATAGACTTCGGAGTGGCCAACCACGAGTTACTACCCCTGCGCAAGATCGTCATATTGTGCTGAGTCACCTAAGGAATCGTTCTCTCCCGGCAAGTCAAACAGCAAGAGCAATAGTGGGTAGACGTGGGCAAGTCTCTCGAATGACAGTCATACGACGACTCAGAGATACAGTCCTTACTGCAAGACGACCTTATGTTGGGCCAAACTTGACTCACAGACATTGTCAGCAGCACCTGCAATGGGCAGAGCAACATGTCAGATGAACTAGACTGCAGTGGAATGCTGTCCTATTCACAGACGAGAGCAGATTCAACATATTCTTTGCTGATGGACGTATGCGGATTTGGCGACGGTGTGGAGAGCGCTTTGCAGATTGCTGTGTTCGTCAGCACAACCGATTTGGAGGTGGCAGTATTCACATTTGGGGAGGATTCGGTTTAACCATCGCTTGCCTCTTCACGTCTTCCGTGGAAATGTTAATGCTGTGACATATCGAGATGAGGTTCTGGATGCATTGGTTGCTCCTGCGTTCACAAATTATCCAGACTTGCAGCTTCTCCAGCAGGATAACGCACGTGCACACACCGCATGCATTACGCAGCAATATCTACAGCAGCAGAACATTGTGACGATTTATTGGCCTGCCCTATCACCAGACATATTTCATCATTTCATCAAACACTATAGAACATCTGTGGGACGAGCTTGGACGCAGAGTCTACAGGCAAGGTTCTCCAGCTAATCTGCAACAGCTCGAAGCTGCTCTTACACGTGAATGGGACTTGATTCCCCGGAATTTCCTTCAGAGACTTGTGCGTTCCCTGCGGAGCGCTGCCAAGCTTGTTTGCAAGCACACGGTGGACATACCAGATACTGAGGATAGTGTGAATGAATTTTTTTATTGGTTGCATTTTTAGTTTTCTCCCTTGCCTGCACAGAATGCAATGAATTTCATAACAATCAAATGTACAAATTAATGACCAGCATGGATTTATAGGAAATATATTTACATTTCACACTCTGTTCCTGGATTATACAGGTGGTGCGTTTTTAATGTGCTTCAGTATATATATATATATATATATATATATATATATATATATATATATATATATATATATATATATATATATATATATATATATATATATATATATATATATATATATATATATATATATATATATATATATATATATATATATATATATATATATATATATATATATATATATATATATATATATATATATATATATAATTTCCAGAGTCTCGGTCCGCTGTCCAAAAGAAAAAGTAAACCGACTCACAAAGGTTAAAATTAACACTCAGGGAGGGTTAAAAGTCTGAGGAAGATGAAATGATGGATGGAAGTGGAGGCTTTTGTTTCCCTCTTAGTTTGTGGTACAAGTTTCCAGCAGTCGACCAGACACCCCAACATCAGACGGGTCTTGAGAAAGCTTGACTTGACTACCTTAGCAATTACCTCGGCCGTGTGCAAGAGACGTGTTGCTGTCCCTATATTTGACTAAAGAAGAGAAGTACAGCCCAAGGCACCTGTGGGAACCAACAGCGGCTGATGCAGACACCAATCGTCCCTGGAAGCGAAGTAGCGTAACAATTCAACCAATGAACAGATTCACCACAGTTTAAATCCTCCGATGATGATATATATCATCGTTTCTTTTTTATAAACAACTTTATTTATTTTACCCTGTTAAACTATATGTGATTAATAAACCTGTATATTTGTAACTTCAAAGCTATAATTTGATTAATCACTCATGAGTGAATTGTATGTCTGCACCCGTATGAATCATACTATTTTAAATACATAAACATAAAGAGATATTAAATTAATAGTTGCTGAATCACCTTCAGGTGCGGACTCAGAAAATACGAGCGAAAATATATTACCTCACAGAAGAGGCAGGAGAATACTAAAGTTCATGACAGCTTAGATGTTCTCAGTTGTTACACTTGCTTTTTATTTAATTTTCTATGACGCTCCCTTAAATAGACGCATTATTCTTCTATTTTTATCTCTGCCAAGAGTAATTTTGAGCGAAGGTAGATACCTTTGAATATCCTCATCATTATACTCTATTCTTTAGCCATTGTTTGACTACTACTGCGGAGCAGGGGAGACAATCACGCCACATGCAGGAAGAGATAGTTACATACTGGCTGTACTTATTCCAAATTCCAAAAAGATGTGGTGGATTTGATGTTAAGAAATGTTGTTATGTACTCTTAGTGTACTGAATGAGGTCAGCTGTGAAGGTCCCTGAATATAACAAATATGATGGTAAGTTTACAGGTACCTTTCTGCTACCAACTCTATGATCTCATTCAGACTTATTCTTTGACTAAAATGTATGATTACTACGTTTGGTGTCTAGGATTATGAATATGTAGTGTAATGTTGCATTAACCAACTAAACATATAAACAATTATTTTATTATCCAACACAACATAACAGTACTACGACAATCACATACAAACTACACTTTAAAAGACTATCGTTAGTAAGTCAGTGGTTGAATTTTGGGTAAAAGTTAAATTTTTACAATTTATTGTCCTGGTTCTAGTTTGTTTTGAATCAGGACTGACAATCAAAAGTGAAATCAAAAGAATTATTTACATCAATTACATAACACCATGGATCTTCTGTCCATAATACAAATGTTATTATATTATAAGTGTGTAGATGTAGTTTTCTAACTTAGGTTAATACTGGTATATAATGGTAGGTTGTTGGTTAACATCACGCACTATTGTTCGTTTTCTTTTCATTTGACACTGGTGGAATTTTTATTAATATTCAGTCTTTATGTTAAACTAGAGGTTGAGCTTCCTGGTGCCGAACAGGCACTTATCTTCGAAGGATAACACCGGTAGATCTGTTCATAGGCTCGCTGGACAATCTGTTTTCCTTCTTGAAAGGCAATGGCATCCAGCATGTTCCCGAAATATGCAAACAGTGTCAGGAATCGAACAGTTTCCACGAGCCTGGTACTACGTTAATGTCAGTACCAAAAAACCCACAAATTTCAATGAAATATACACAAGCGAACGATGACTGGCAAACAGTTTATGGCACACTTTAGATCTGTCTTGTCCAGACTGCTTTCTATAGGTTTGAAAAGCACCAGCCTGCTCTCATCGCTCCTTGTTCATCAGAAACTTTTCTCAAAATGGCAACGAGCAGTCTACGTTTCCGATAATATATAATGTATGGGCCAATGGGACCATGAACTCATTTATTTTGAATCAAACTTTTAAAAAAAAAACTCTCAAACTACTATGTTTACTACTGCAAATATATTTTTAGTTTTAGGTCAACCAATCCTTACTCGCCTTCCTTTAAACTACCGCCAATCAAATTACAGGTACCTGTTAGTCCTTATTTCCCCAAAAACTTTTTTCAAAACATGCTATGAAAAAAATAAGCAGGCATGATTTTTGTTTTCGTAAGTCCGTCTTACAATACATAGTATTTTTGCCAATATCTTGGTTATTTATTGTACTAGTGCGTAACTGACACCATATTATTGCTCAGGAAATCATAAGGCATCCGAATATATAATTTTTATGGCCCTATGTATTATGGTTCATAATCCCATATTTTTTTCTATGTTAGTCGTTCAAATCTAGAAACTGCCACCTGTTCAATTCTTCTTACAACTATTTTCCAACTAAAAACGAGAATCGATCGTAGTCCGTTAGAATTACGTCATTTTTTATAAGAGCTAAGGCTGTCTGCGTGACCAAATTGACGAACATTTTTTAGTTTTTGTATCGTAATTTGAAAATCGCCCAAGGCTATGTCGCTCGAATTGGCTTTTTGAAATCAACGCGAGACGGCATACCCTAGGTTCTGTCTTTCCATTCCCTCCCCTCCTTTTCTTTTATTCTATCACTCTGTCGTCTTGAACTTGCAAAAGTGTTACATTTAATCTCAAGGACGAATTTGAAAAGACAGTACCCTTCATTCGGCTATTAGGCTTATCAAAACCCGCATACCGGCTGGCGTGGGGAAGAAGACGCTGGACTCAAATTTTATTTTCTATCTTATTTTTGACTTATGCACTATAATATTATTTAATTTAGCTATTGTATTTAGAATATCGTCACAGAAGAGATAGTTACATACTGGCTGTACTTATTCCAAATTCCAAGAAAAGATAGTTACATACTGGCTGTACTTATTTTTTATTTATTTATTTCTAAGCACTGCACTTTGGTATTTTTCCCTCGGAAATATCGCTTTCGCCTGCTGCAGGCTTGTCTCTGCTTTTAAAAAAAATCATTATCATTATTTTCATCAAACAACTTATAGCATTCTACAGCAATCTGTCTTTTCCCTTCTCCTTCAATATGTCATCCCTGTAAATATGTACACGATAATAGCTGTTACTTCATGGGCACTATCTTCTTTACATCTGCCAGATGGAGACAGTTGGCGGTCATTGTGTCCGGTTCGGCAGAAGTCGTATCTGGAGCTGTCAGTCGGGCATTCATATGGAACTTAGCCCAGACTGTGAGAGACAGAACCGGCAGAGAGAGCGCAAACGGTGATGGATATGATAGGTGGATGGCCTAGCCTCTTACGTCAAGTTTTTCTACAGTTAGACTGTTATATCTTAGACAAAAAGAAAAACTATGAGTCTGGTACAATTTTTAAAATTTTATTTTGATTTTAATGTTTTGCATTAAACAGCACTGATCAACAATTTCTTTGTTAATTGTTCTTTTTTTTTTTGTGTGAGTAATTTCTCGCATAAAATAATCTCATATGACAGTTTATCTGTAATTGGATCTTAATTTCTTCCATGAAATACTCTAATATATCAGTTTATCTGTAACTGGATTGCAATGTCTTGCATAAAATACTCGTACTATAATATATTAACTCATCTGTAACTGGATTGCAATGTCTTGCATAAAATACTCGTACTATAATGTATTAACTCATCTGTAACTGGATTGCAATGTCTTGCATAAAATACTCGTACTATAATGTATTAACTCATCTGTAACTGGATTGAAATTTCTTGCATAAAATACTCGTACTATAATGTATTAACTCATCTGTAACTGGATTGCAATTTCTTGCATAAAATACTCGTACTATAATATATTAACTCATCTGTAACTGGATTGCAATTTCTTGCATAAAATACTCGTACTATAATGTATTAACTCATCTGTAACTGGATTGCAATTTCTTGCATAAAATACTCGTACTACAATATATTAACTCATCTGTAACTGGATTGAAATTTCTTGCATAAAATACTCGTACTATAATGTATTAACTCATCTGTAACTGGATTGAAATTTCTTGCATAAAATACTCGTACTATAATATATTAACTCATCTGTAACTGGATTGCAATTTCTTGCATAAAATACTCGTACTATAATGTATTAACTCATCTGTAACTGGATTGCAATTTCTTGCATAAAATACTCGTACTATAATATATTAACTCATCTGTAACTGGATTGCAATTTCTTGCATAAAATACTCGTACTATAATGTATTAACTCATCTGTAACTGGATTGCAATTTCTTGCATAAAATACTCGTACTATAATGTATTAACTCATCTGTAACTGGATTGTAATTTCTTGCATAAAATACTCGTACTATAATATATTAACTCATCTGTAACTGGATTGCAATTTCTTGCATAAAATACTCGTACTATAATGTATTAACTCATCTGTAACTGGATTGAAATTTCTTGCATAAAATACTCGTACTATAATATATTAACTCATCTGTAACTGGATTGCAATTTCTTGCATAAAATACTCGTACTATAATATATTAACTCATCTGTAACTGGGTTGCAATTTCTTGCATAAAATACTCGTACTATAATATATTAACTCATCTGTAACTGGATTGCAATTTCTTGCATAAAATACTCGTACTATAATATATTAACTCATCTGTAACTGGATTGTAATTTCTCGCATAAAATAATAAAAATACATCAATTCATCTGCAACTGGAGCCGCGGTAGCGCAGTGGTTAGTGCACTGACTTCCTAGCTCAGTGGTCCATGGTTCGATCCCCAGTTGAGGTGGGATTTTTTAGACCGCAAACGGCTCCGGGGTCGACCCAGCCTCATGAACTGGGTATCAGAGTAACTCTGGGAAGGTTAAGGCGGCCGGCGTGATGCTGACCACATTACCGCTAGTGTGCCGATGGTCAAGAAAATATGGGCCTAACACCATATTCCCAATATGCCTCAATTGGCATTTAACGGGATCCCATCTGCAACTGGGTTATAATTCATCGAAAAATACTATAATGCATCAATTCATCAGCAACTGGACTGTAAGTTATCGCATAAAATACTCTGATATAACAGTTTATCTACAAATGGATTCTAATTTGTTGCGCGCGCACACACACATATACATACACAAACACACTCTCTCTCTCAAACACACACACACACACACACTGATTTGTGCCTGAATTAACATTAACAAGTTACATAAATCTCAAAAAATGATATGCTACACTTGAGGCACATATGATGTAGTCATCACTCATCACTGCTCCAGCCGGAGTCTGGGGTCATCTCTGCTGTCGGGTTTTCCCACACGACTAGCTTGAAACGATCACCAGCACTTGCTGTAGTGGTTTATGAATATACTCTTTTCATATGTTGAGGTTGCCAGCCTCATTTATAACCATTAAGCAAGAAACATGTCAAATTTTACATTTGTAAAATAAATGTTCACAACTTATCCCAAGTTTTTGAGTTATGCAATCTCCTTGCACGGCTTTGGATGGACGCAGCTCTGTATTTGAAGGTTCGAAATCACTTTGGTCTGGGAAATTAGAGTTACTTCCTCTGACGGCGGGTGTTCTGCGAAATCACTTGGCCTGGGAAAACTTGTGTTTAATTCCTCTATGACTTGTGATCCAATTCCTAGGTTTCCAGTCTTGTTATTTTAAAGTCCTGGTCACTTAAGTATCCAGACTCAATATTTATAAAGGCGGGCTTACTTTTTAAGGTTTTCAGTTTCCCAAATACGTCGATCTGTCACTTATAAGTAAGGAATTCTAGGTCAGATCCTTCTCTTTCTGGCTGTTTGGAAGTTGCTCGTTTGAAGTTGCGAAGCTGTCTGTTCTGTGTCTCTGAGTTCGCTAGATTATATTTCCCACTTCTCAGTTCAATCACAGATTGTACTTTCGCCGAATTTTCCAATGGAATTCATTGTTTATTCCTGCATCTCAAATCGAACCAATCAAATCTCTCTAGCACTGGGTTGGGGTATTTTAATTCAAAATATTCCCCACGTGTTTTAAAATATTACATTAATATTCCACGCGTGACCTCTGTCTAATAAGTCGTAATACTCCCGATGGCCTCTTCATACAAACAAATCTGTGACTCATCCCTCGATAGTATATTCCGCCCAGACGGGTTATCTGCAATCTTGATCCAGACAGGGGCCAGAGGAAGCGAATTACGTATTTATCACCTGTGTTTTTCGTCTGTACGCCAGACAAGGTCACCGACAGACAATGTGGCTTTCTGAAAGTCTATCGTGCACTCCCGTCTTGTGCAAACACAGGGATGGTCGCTATCCACCTGGGTCAAATGTTGGACCGTCACGTTCAAAGGGGTCAGCCGGCTTATGTGATAACGTATAATCGGCTGGCCAGTCTAATTACACTGCGCAATGTGAACCCAGTCCGGGATGGTAAACAAGATAAAGACAGTCCCATAGCGGATACTTCCGTACGGGAGTGGAGAGTTAAGAGATTTCACCCTACTAGATTCAGCATAGAGAGTAAAATAATGAATAAAAGGGCATAACAATTATGCCAAATAAAAGCGATCGAAGAGAAAATGAAGAAGAAATGATACTGCCGTAGTGGCTAAAGGTGTGAGAGAGCCACCAAAAGAACACGTACATACGTTTTGTCACAACAAGCTATTATCAACCATTCTGTTTCAAGAGAAACACAAGGCTCAAATTTAGCCCACCAGATACACTGGCCCAATGACTCAACACTAAACTCAAAGCTGTATGGAGCTAAAGAGGAACTCCAGACAGCGGTCAAATACATCATGAGAACTCGTCTGACGGGTAAACATCAAAGATACGATCACAAGAAGAAGAAGAAGCTCACCACAAATGCTTAAATTTGAGCAACTATTTTGGTTCTGACAATGATGTTCTGGTTTAACTAGGAAGTAACTTATCAAGAAATAACGGAAAAGAATTATGGTGGGCGGCTTCTGTTTCTTTCCTTCCAGCCTAACGCCTTCCACCGAGCAATTAAACCCTTCAATACACAAAGACACCTGAAAACTTTAATTAACAAAAACAAATTTATAAAAACTGAAAACATATATGAACTAAATAAAAATAAAAAAAATTGTACATCTGCCGGGATCGAATACAGAACGTTTTCTTGGAGGGCAGTCATTCTAACCTTTAATGTTTTTTCCGATACTCTGTCTCCATTTTTAATAACGAAGAAAAAAGTGGAATCAAAATTATCCTGTTCCTTTTCGCCCCTTGTGGAGCATGAAGTCCCCACTGCAGCTGGTCTTCCTAACATGAAGCTTGCACCAAGAATTCTTATGAACTTGCAGGGATGGTTTCTATAGTAATTTGTTTTACATGATGAGGTAGCCAGCCTTATGCACAACAGTTTATTAGTCTCGTATATGATATATTAGGCTGGGCACCAATGGTCGCACCGCTAAGTTTTAAAGGGGATGACCCATTGAATGTTGTCAAGAAGGTCTCTAGAAATTGGCTCGTAAGAAAGAAAGAGACCTATTGGTGATAAGGACAAGAAGAACAGAAAGCGAATGCTCTCCAATGAATTGTATTTTCTAATAAATCGTGCAAAGTTTTTAATTTCGTTACGACATTAACTTCTTTCCGTGATCACGATAAAGTAAAAGCCCCTAACCTTCTATGTGACGGATTTTACCTACATGTAAATACTTAACACAGACAGCACGAGTGATACATATGATAGTTGTACAGTTTATTAGTTAAATATACACATATATAGGGTTGTCGTAGATTTTGATAGGGGAATTAAGACAATTATGGTCCCGTCCGAATAGAACTAGAACAGGTGATAGCCCAGTGGGAGATAAGTTAAAGAAATAGATTTTTCACGAGTGAAATGGTGAAAGGTAAAGTCTGTCCCTGGATTTGAGAGATAATCTAATCCAGCCTATCGGTCACGACTGAGATTCTTAGATCAGACAGTTTTTCCTATAAATATATATTGGTATATTCAACCACTCACATCTACATACACACAGATAAGTGACGGCAATTAGACGCACAAACGTGAAAACTTTCTTAATGGATGTAGGGATATGTTGGGACGAGCTGACCAACACATGTAAATAAAGTTTATGTAAATTTTATTTATCATAAAAGAACTTCACAACAGCAATATTTTGAATATCAATCAAATACAAATAAACATAAGTTAATGAATTAATTAAAGAGTTAGACTCATAGGTGTAATCTTCCCTCCCTCTGTTGAGACAAGATCCCGTTAGAAGAAAGTTATTAACCCCAAAGAGTCAAAGATTTATACGCTATGGTCTAGTATTTCCCTCTACCGTAAAGAACAGAGTTTATAAGGTAATCTATTCTGAAAGGGACAGCATTAGCAAAAAACTTGCATAAAAAAATATACACCGTGAATAGGTGGATTATACAATAAAAGAATCACTCATTCCTGCTTTCTTTCTTTCCATACATCCGTGGCCACGTACATTCGTTCTTACCTAACACTTGACGTGCACCTTCTGGAACAATCTTTAGGACACACACACACAGAGCAAATCCAGTGTTCTTTTGGCAAAGAAAACCCCAGCTCCTCAAAGATAGATTAAATCCACTTCTCTGGGGAGCGTTCGCTTTGTTACTGTTACTTAGGATTACTGTTTATGTCACTTTAATTAGTCCAGGTAAGAAATTTTAACAATGCTTACAGTGTCAGAAACTTGAAATTTCCAATACATAGGAATGTCAGGTCGGTAACTTCTCTCAGTATAATAATTCCTTGTCAAACCACAAATGGTCAAACGTCAGAAATGTTTGTGATTTCGCCACTACGGGCTGAGTGTAAATGAGATTTGGGAAGGAATATAATCTGGATCTATAGGCCCATTTACAATATTTATTCTTAATGTTCTTTGGGCTGGTACTCTGTCTCTTTCTGGGTGCAAAACACGATGCCAGACAGGTTTACCTTGAAGACCCAGGTATAAAGTACAAAAATGTTCTTTTGTATGGTTATTCTCAGATATATATGGAAGCCGCTGGTAAGGTTTAGGGTTTGACCCAATACTGTGTAAAGGAGAAAAAATACAAATACTTAACCATAATATAGTATTCTCAATCCTATCCTTACCCCGCGTAAAAAATAATAAGTTTATCCACTTCGGTTATTTAACTTAAATTATAACTACAAGCTTAGAGCTTGTCTTATCGTTTAAAACTTCCATGAAATAAATTCTAGTCATTTTAAAAAAAAGATTAATCATCATGAATTAGAAATAATTATATATTTCGTCAATACTCATAATGAACAGTGCATTTACTAGTCGGTTAAAATATTCTCTGACTGGTTACTAGCAATTAATTACATTTATTAATAGCTGGCATAGTTTAGCTAGAAATTATTATTTGTTCTGCTAGCCACTGCAACACAGTAAAACCTAGAGAAATATAAATGACGGACCTATCTAGCAAATCACTCTGCACAGAAAAAACCTAGTAAAATATACTACTCGTCAAAAGTCAAAGGCCATTTAGAAAAACCTTAGTTGAAACCATAAAACAAATCTGATATAAACGTAATTGGTATCAGTCAAATCGGCATTTATTGAATACCAAATTGACATGTCACGTAAAGAAATGGAAACACACATTCAAACGCAATGAAGCTGTGAAGTGTGTCACCCACCTTTTCAAAAGTCACACAATAGATATTGGACAAATAGACATTTCAAAATCGGGAATGACCACCGTTTGCAGCAAGGCATTCAAGACAGCGTAGACGTATCTAGTCCACAAGGGTCCGAAGAGTATCCTGAGGAACAGCTTGCCATTCCTGAAGCAGAAATGCAGTCAGCTGTGCAACATTCATTGGCAGGAGGTGATTTGTTGACAATCTTCGACCAAGGACATCCCAGAGGTGCTGAATCGGAGAAAGGTCAGGTGAATGAGCTGGCCACGCCATCCTGATGATCCCATGTTGCTGAATAAACTCATTCACCACACGAGCTCGATGGGGTCGAGCGTTATCATCTTGGAGGATGGCATTACCACCTATAGCCTCCAGAGCAGGCTGAACAATTGGTCTTAAGATTTCGTTCTGGTATCTTGGGCCGGTCAAGTTGACTTGGATGCTGTAGAGTGGGGTCCTGTCGTGCCTGTGGAAGCCTCCCCAGACCATGACAGAACCTCTACCATAACGATCCACCTCTCGAATTGTGTCATCAGTAAATCGCTCTCCTGGTCGTCTCCAAACTCGAATCCTGTCATCATTGAATGACACAGTGAAGCGAGATTCACCAGTGAAGAGAACTTGACTCCATTGTTGCCTTGTCTATCGGATGTGCTCGCGACACCAAGCAACACGGGCTCTGCGATGAGCAGGAGTAAGAAGGATTCTGACTGCAGGACGTCGAGCAGTCAGTCCAAATTCATGTAAACGTCTGCGAATGGTGCTTTGACTGACATTAACGTTTATAGTTTGTCTCAGCTGACATCTTAGAGTGGAACAAGTCACTGTTTGATGGCGCAGGGCTGACAACAAGAGGTACCTGACATCATGTCTATTGGTGCATCTAGGGCGACCTGGCCGGTGGCGATCCTCCACACTTCCTGTGGCCTGAAATCTCTACAAAATTCTTTGGATAGTAGAGTGTGACACTGCAAGCCGTCTAGCAACCTCACGGACAGATAAACCGCTTTCAACCCACGCTATAGCCCTCATTCTTTGTAAGGTGTCAAGACTTCTTCTCGGTGGCATGGTTTTTGCAAGTGATGAAACTACCCTAAGTCTGCTGATTGTAAAACAAATTAAGAGTGAATTCTGTTCACGAAAAGTCGCCATTGCAAGTGGAATGTCAATCAGCACGATTACGTCACCTGTTTGATTGTACGGAATTTTGAAAAAACAGATTAAAAATGTGAATTTATGGTCAGCAAACCAAATTGCACGTGATCACCATGGTTGTCGGTGAGTTGTTTTTATGCTTAACGTGCATAGAGGACTGTCAGAGGAAGATATTGCACCCATTTTTACTAAAAACTACTTCATTTAATCATTCTATGCGCTTATATAAATATGAAAATAATAGGGTGGCCTTTGACTTTTGACGAGTAGTATATAATTGACGATTTTAACACTTAAATCACTCAAAAATACTAGTAAATATAAATACCTTCACACAAACTTCTAAGACTATCTCCAACGAAAAACTAAGAAACTTCACTAATACAAGGGATTCTAGAAATCGAAGCTAGATGACTTCTGAATCTGTGAAGTACTGAATAATGGATTTTAAAAGGAGAATATATATTAAATTTCCAGAACTTCGCTCACACTTATTACTTTTAACACCTTCGTTTAGATTTCGTCTTTTCCTCGGTTGATCTGCAAATCAGACGAAATATTCACGCCCTTTACCGCTCACAGACCCTGGTCATCGAGCGAAATCGAGCGAAGCCCGTCCTTTGATCTGGCGATTCGCCGTGTTTAAATACCTTTCAAACGAACGATTCAGGGGAAGGTAATAGAAATTGTCTGCCCTTGGTTCAAAATTATCTACTCAAATTATTTCCCCTAATCGCTGTCTAACGAAAAATACGTTTAAACTTATCGCCACCTTCCTCTGTTACGTCTCCCTCTGTCTGATCCTATTACAACGCTTTTCAATCGCTGGCGTTAAAAATTACAGGTAACCGGCTCAGCGTTAGCTAATTAGGTCTGCTGGTAAACCTTCATCAAAGGAAATAGCGAACAGCAATAAAATATGCGTACTAAATTAGAAAAAGAGACAGATCTCTGAGTGTAGGAGGGTTTTTATGTTAACAAACGTGCGTTAAAAAATGTAGATGATGAAATAGATATATGAAAGCTATTATCATAATATGTCACAAGGGTTAGTACAAAGTAAAAATGGTGATGGAGAAAGACAAAATACACACAGATGAAATGTAAAAATGTAGTTAATTAAATATGAGAGTTAAACTAGATAAATAGTGAAATGATGATGTGGTATATTAAGTATTACGACACTAATGACCACTCTATACTGTTCATGAGTCTTTCAAATGTCCTCCACTCTATGAGTATGCACAGAATGCCCGATGTAGACGTCTGTGACCCCGTGTGGGTTATCTAGAACACGAGTAATTATAGCTGAAACTATTGCACATGTTGTAGTGCAAACCTGTAGTATCTAATGTCCCTCGAGGCTTGGAATTCTCTCTAACGTCGACAAACCGTTGACATTTGTCTCAGGAAAATGTCTGCTTTCTGATCTTGAAAAGGCACTGACTAGACTGGAGTTATTCACGAAATGATCTTCTGCTAACATGTGTGTTTCGTGCAATGAAGCTTGCTTGAATGAATTACGTCGTGCAATATACGATTAGAGCGGATGAATTCACTTCATGCACAGACGTATTGAGTAACTGAACTATATATATATATATATATGGAAAACGTCTTGTTGACCTAGCCAAGGAATATGGCATGTCGACATCTACCGTATTTTCTATTATAAAAAATAAAGGCGCAATAAAAAGTGCTAATGTGGCAACAGGTGTTAAAATTCTTGCAAACAAAAGGACACAGCCAATTGAAGACATGGAAAAGTTTTTGTTAGTGTGGATTAATTAAAAACAGTTGGCTGGTGATAGTGTTTCAAAATTAATAATCTGTGAAAAAGCAAGGCAGTTATACAGTGACTTTATTAGTGACAAACCTGGAACCAGTGATGAATTTAAAGCAAGTAGAGGCTGGTTTGAGAAATTTAGAAAAAGAAGTGGGATTCATAGTGTAGTAAGGCATGAAGAGGCTGCAAGTTCTGACCATGAAGCAGCTGAAAATGTTGTTGTTGAATTCAAAAACTATGTAGACATGGGGGAAAATGTCCCTCAACAAGTTTTCAATTGTGATGACACCGGCACATTTTAGAAGAAAATGCCTAAGAGAACGTATATTACCAAAGAAGAGAAAGCATTACCAGGGCACAAGCCTATGAAAAACCGGATAACACTCTTATTTTGCTCTAATGCTAGTGGGGACTGCAAACTAAAACCATTGCTTGTGTACACTTCTAAAAATCCCAGAGTATTTAAACAGCCGAATGTGATAAAAAGTAAACTAAATGCGATGTGGAGGTCTAATACTAATGCTTGGTTAACGAGGCAGTTTTTTACTGAATGGATTCATGAGGTGTTTGGCCTAAGTGTGAAAGCCTATCTAGAGAAAAACAATTTACCATTAAAGGCTCTGTTGCTCATGGACAATGCCCCTGCACACCCCCCAGGCTTGGAAGAAGATTTGATTGGGGAATACAGCTTTATTAAAACGAAATTTTTACCCCCTAACACCACCCCTCTAATCCAACCCATGGATCAGCAGGTGATTGCTAACTTTAAAAAACTGTACACAAAACTCCTGTTTCAAAGATGCTTTGATGTGACCAATGCCTCAATTCTTACCCTCAAAGATTATTGGAAAAACCACTTCAATATCCTCCATTATCTGAGGATAATAGATAAAGCATGGGAAGAGGTTTCTTTGAGGACACTGAACTCTGCCTGGAAGAAATTGTGGCCAGATTGTGTGGAAGGCAGAGACTTCGAGGGTTTAGAGCCCGAGGGTGTGGTGGATGAAATTGTGCAAATAGGCACTCACTTGGGATTGGAGATGAACAATGAAGACGTAGAAGAGTTGTTGAAGGATCAAAGGCAGGAGCTCACCACAGAAGACCTGCAAGCCTTGTACAAGGAGCAGCAAGCAGAAACTGTAGCTGAGATACTTTCTTCTTCAGATGATGATGACAAGGGAGCCAAGGTTTCCACTGGGGAGATTAATGAATTGCTTTTTCATTGGGCTAAAACACAGAACATAGTGGAGAAAAGGCACCCTAATAATGCTGTAGTGAAGCAACAATATGTACGATGACAATGTGATTACACACTTTTTAAAAATTTTGAAAAGTAGGGAGAAACAGTCAACACTTGACAAGTTCTTTACCCCAGCAGAGAGGCAGAAAAGAGCCACAACATCTGAAGGGCAGTTACCTGATGTTTCTATGAAAGGTGACTCCCCTTCCAAACAATAATCTCCCTCCTCCACATCACTTCCTCCTCAACATTATTACTCCTCAGTAAAGGTAAAGTTCATACTAAATTTTCAATTTTATTTGTACAATATTTCATTATTAATGTTGTTACAGGGTCATTATATGATTTTTTGCTTGTACATGTTATTTTACAAATTTAAGTAACCAATTTTCAAACTTAAAAATGGTTTGTGAAGAGTAACTTTCGGGGTCTGGAACGAATTCATCCAATTTACATTATTTCCTATGCAAAAAAAGTGATCCAATACTGAGAACATTCAATATTCAGAACACTCTCAGGAACCAATTAATTCCGAATATACAGGTTCTACTATATATATAATATATATATATATATATATATATATATATATATATATATATATATATATATATATATATATATATATATATATATATATATATATATATATATATATATATATATATATATATATATATATATATATATATATATATAATACATATATATATATATACATATATATATATATATATATATACATATATATATATATATATATATATATATATATATATACATATATATATATATATATATATATATATATATATATATATATATATATATATATATATATATATATATATATATATATATATATATATATATATATATATATATATATATATATATATATATATATATATATATATATATATATATATATATATATATATATATATATATATATATATATATATATATATATATATATATATATATATATATATATATATATATATATATATATATATATATATATATATATATATATATATAATATATATATATATATATATATATATATACCCTTCAAAAGAAGTTATGGACCATTTTTATTAAGGGTGCAAAGTGAAATGAAAATGAAAAATAAAAACACAGCACTTCAAAATATAATATGACAAGCTTATCAGTGACAATCAACACTATTTTCATGACGGTTGCATTAACGTGTGTAAAATGACAGCACAGCAATCAATACAACCCTCATTTTCAAAATTAATGAGAATAACACCAAAGGTCAACATTGTCAGTAGCGTGTGTGTCCTCCATTATTGGCGATACTTTCAAGGCACCGCTGTCGCATGGAAATGATGAGCTTGCGAATGAAGCATTGGGGCACTGCCTGCCACTGATGCTGAAGTACCAGAAGCAGTTCATGCAGAGTTGCAGGAGATGGCTGATGTTGCTTAACTCGTCGCCCAAGCTCGTCCCAAAGATTTTCTACGGGATTCAAATCAGGACTGTTTGCAGGCCAATCCATTCTATTGACACCCGCTTCTTGCAGGAAAGCATTTACTGCACGAGAACGGTGTGGTCTTGCATTATCATTTTGAAGGACTGCATTGTACCCAATAACTTGCAGGGCTGGGATGGCAAGAGGCTGTAGAATCTCGTCAAGGTAGCGGTTACCATTCAGATTCCCAATCACATGATAGAGGGTGGTTCTGTGGAGTAAACTAATGCCTCCCCACATCATCACTGATCCAGCAGCACATCGGTTACGTTCGATGACTGCAGCATCACTAAAGCGTTCACCACGACGCCTCCATACTCTGATTCGTCCATCTGTAGGCTCCAAGACAAATCGGGACTCATCCGTGAACATAACGTTAGCCCATTGTGCACGTCGCCACTGCACGTGCTGCATACACCATGCTAAACGAGCTGCTCTGTGGGCAGCAGTCAAGTGTGGTCGAATGGCTGGACGACAAGCACGAAGGTTGGCATCGTGAAGGCGATTCCGAATAGTCTGATCACTGACTATAGTGTTGGTAGCATCTCTGAGGAACTGTCTGATAACATTTGCACTTGCAGTTCTCCGTTGCAGTGCTTGCTTCTGAATTAAGCGATCTTCTCGAGGTGAAGTGACTCTAGGACGACCTGTGCGTTGCCGTTCCTCGACGATTCCAGTCTGGGCAAAGCGCTGCTGCAGTCTGACAATAACTGAATGAGATACTGCAAGCCTCTGAGCGACATTTCGGATTGTAAGACCTTCCTGCAACCACGCAATGGCTCTTCCTTTATCCACAACACTCAGCTTTCGTCGTTGAGACATATTGTTGTGCAATGGTTATGCAGCACTGTGATGAAGTGTACTGAGATTCTGTCTTTCAAATGGCCCATGTCTTTTTCTCCTTGCATTTTGTTCACTTTTTCTAGGAGGGATTACAGGTAATCCTTCTCCATGTTTCTTCTCCTTCTATTATTTACGTTTTTTCAGAATGAGATCACGAGGGAGTTTGATCTCATCTGCTTTATGGTTCTTCTCTATGTGTTTAGAGTGTGTGTGTAGGAAATTGTTGCAGTATTATTCTAGATCAGATTTGCACCAGTTTGTCTTTTTAAAGATATGACATGCGGCTAGACGCGTTTTTCGGGATTATATATATATATATATATAATATTATACATTTGTATGCTTGTTATGTTCGCAAATATTTTGTAAACAAAATAGATACTCTTTTGCTTAAGGAAAAGTCAATATTGAGATACTTCCCTTGAAAGGAGTCTCAGATCAAACTCCGCGGACGAATCCAGTTTTACTGCGATTTATTCTTTGTTTGGGTAGAAATAGATTGTTCTTGCTTCAGTATATCTATGGCCTGAATTTATGTGTAGTGTTTGTCTAGGTAGGACGAGTCTGTCTTATATCTGTATATCTTTACATATCTAAGTCGAACTATATGTTCTTGGTCGCTAGAAAGGTCAAAGGCTGTTCAGCGGATGTGTGGCTAGAGAGTTGTGATTTGGCTTCGCCCTGATGGGGGCTGTCGTGTTTTTCTGTATCGGCTTGTCGCCGGGAAAAGTGATCTCAAGATTGTTGGGGAAAGTGATAGACGTTTAGACCTATCCTGTATGCTTTACCCCAGTGTTTATTCTTATTGCCAAGGAGTGGCAGAATCATATTTCTTATGCTAAGGTAAAGAAAGCATTTCTTATGAACTCTTACGAAGCCATCGTTTTCGATAAGCAGACGCACGATTTGTACGTCTGAGAGAATATTTAACTAGATGAAGAAGACATTCATTTCTAGCAGCACTATATCTTGTATGATGAAGTCAATTGTATCATGATAGAATCTACAGAGCAATGAGAACATTTAATGAATGACTAACTTTAATACAGATTCATTGTCTGTATCCAAACGTGAGTGACAGCTCACCAGAAGCCATCTTGTATCCAAATATTTTGTGACTTTCAAGAAGAGAAAAGGGATGCCCCGTACTATCGCTTGATGAGTCCAGAGATCACTGCTACAGATGAGAACCCATTACTAGCGGTTCAAAATGATTATATGAAAAATATGTGCTGAACATTATTTAAAGGAATCTTCGCTAGACGAGGTTAGGTCTAGAAGCCATCTTGAATATTGTTTATAAACTGACGTGCTTTGTCAGTAAACTCAGATGATATATATATGGGCAATACTGAGTGCTTGTCTACTGACATTCCATTGTGCTATGATTCAACGAGTGCCCATGTATCATTGCAAGACCATTTATCAATTGTACCATGATGTATTATGCCAACCTGTGATTTGTCACTGTATCCGTGCTGTCGAATGTGTACGTCCAATTAAACTGTAACAAAAAAGTACACAGCAGTTGGCGTCGATGACTTCCAGCCATACATGAGTGAGAAAAAGAACATTTATCAACTCTTCGAACTCTTTCATCATTCGCGTATTATACTCTCACTCTATGTCTACACACCACTGCGTATGTCGAGTTGATATTCCTATTCCTAACAACCACTCTGACGAGCAACGCTGGGGCCAACAACAAGGCTTTAACATTGGAGCTTCCACAGACCACCATACCTCTTAACACTGTGGTCCTGTAAATAGTTGATGTCAGTGTGAACAAGGAACAATACAACTTCATATCTATACACCATTCTACAGTATATATAGAAACAGCATTTAACTCTGGTGGAATTCAACAAAGAAGAATATTTCACACTGGTATGCTAATTACTTAACACTGGTGAGCCAGCTTTCTGGGTTTGACCTCGCAGAAGTTGAGAAGTCAACAGACTACCGATACCAGACCGTTTCCTGTGGCTGATACGACACACTTGCAGTATTAGTTTGCTCGTTGTCAACACTTTGTCACGTGACCTATCAAGTGAATGCAGTATCTAGGTCAGCGTTGTTGACATTTTTACGCTTAGACATTACAGAGTTTCACAGTACAGAGATGATACTTTGAAGGCCATAAACTGTTCTAGTGTTGCAGTATTCTTGAACATAAGTGCGTAAATTTCATCGTTGGACCTTCTGATACTAATATTGTTGAACATTGTAATAGATTAAATCAGAAATCTAGTATTGATTAAAGTGGCAGTTTACTTTGTTTATTCAGAAACTGTGCCATTATATTGATGAACTGAAACTCTTTCCAACACATTTCATTATTTAATGTATAACTGAGCATCCTATCTGCAACACAGTGCTTTATATATTACACACATGACATATGCATTTATGATCATATGTTATATGTTATTTGTTTGTATAGTATATTAGTTTATATGTCAGCGGGTTGTGTTTAGGTTGGGCGGTGTCCTCACAACAGAATATCCCACGTCATAGAGGGTCCGTTGTGGGTGTTTTCTTTAGGTGCAATTTCCTTAAATGGAAATTAGCTTGCAACAACTAGTTGCTATTTGTGTTAGCTGTGAAGACTGTAATTATTGTTATTTTTGTAATATTTCTTTGTTCTTTAGTTTTGTTTTGATTTGTTTGTAATTTGTTGGTCTACCCTTTTCTATCTTTCAGTTCTATTCACAATTTATATTCATATACTGTGACGTCATTTGTGTTGTTATTCCTTGCAGACTCAGTGATTATTTTCATTGATTTCCCTATTTGATTTATTTGATTTCTGCAAACGTTTTCGTATTGTCAGTCTTATTTGTACTTTATGTATGCTGTTGGTTGACATATGTTTTATATAGGTATATTTCATAAGACACTATTGCTTGTGCACTGCACTTGGATTATGGTATAAACCAGTACTTTATTATTATTACTGGTATACAAGAAATTATACAAGACCTTATTAAGGCTTGTGACCCACAGAGGTTGAGATAGTGTACTGATTAATCAAGTCATTAAGAACTTGTGGTATTATTATTGTTTCAAGTAATTAGTATTATTGTTAGACATCATGTCTACATTAGAATACTTCATTGCACAAGGGAAATCCCTTGATAAGACTGGTCAACAATTAGAAGAATGGGTAGTTGCTCAATATGACAAGACATTAGCAGCTGAAGAGAGAAGATTAGCAGCTGAAGAGAGAAGATTAGCAGCTGAAGAGAAAAGACTAGACAGAGAAGCTACTGCTGCTGCTGAACAAAAGAAATTGCAGATGCAGGTGGAGGAAAGGAGATTTGAAGCTGAACAAAAAAAAATTAGAAAGAGAAGCTGCTGCTGAACAAAAAAGATTAGACAGTGAAGCTGAACAAAAAAAAATAGAAAAAGAAGCTGCTGCTGAACAAAAAAGATTAGACAGTGAAGCTGAACAAAAAAGATTAGACAGGGAAGCTGAACAAAAAAGATTAGACAGTGAAGCTGAACAAAAAAGATTAGACAGAGAAGCTGAAGAAAAAAAAGCAATAAGAGAACATGAATTTGAGTTAGAGAAATTAAGATTGACAAGTATGAGTAATGTTAATCAGGCATCTAGTGGTAATGGTAAACCTTCTACTTACAAGGTTAAGGTTCCACCGTTCAATCAGTCCAGTGACGATATTACATTCTGGCTGGATAGATTTGAACGTTCTTGTCGTACTCATAATGTGGATAAATCACAATATGCTAACCAATTAGCAGAAAACGTGAAAGGTGAGTCTCTGACTAGGTTATGCCTTGAAGGGAAGCAGATAAGGATAATTATGATGTCATTAGGGCGGCTTTGATAAAAAAAATACCAGCTAAGTGAGGAAGGCTATCGCCTTTTGTTTAAGACGATGGTGCCTGAGACAGGTGTAGAATTCTCAGAATTCATTGCAAAGGCACGTCTCACAGTTGATCGTTGGATTGAGCTTTCCAAAACAGAAAAAACGTATGAAGGACTTATGGATTTGTTGCTCAGAGATAAGATTATGTCATGTGTTAACAAACCATTCCTTGAATTTATACATGAGCGAAAACCCAAATCACTAAAGGAAATGGAAGAATATTGTTCCCAATATGTTACTGCATACCCCGACGTGACTTTTGGCAACACTAAGTTTAAGGAGAGTATGCCAGTTGCTTCAGCAACACCATACAATCCCAATTATTCACACAGATTTCAGGGACCTCAAAACAGATTTGAAAAAAAAGGTTACCATAATAGTTATCAAAACCAAGGTAACCAATCATTTCAGGGTTCTTCTTCGAAGAACTGGAGACGAGCTGATAGCTCTCGACACAGGGGTGGTCATAATTATAGGAATTTCCATAGAGGAAGTAATTATAGAAACTATCCGAGGTATCCGTCTTGGAGTCAACAAGATCACAATTACAGAGATACTCATTATAATGAATATGATAATGGTAACCAAGAGAACTATGACTCAAACCCAAATAGGGGTTACAATAGAGGTAACAATAACTACAGAGGTAATAATAACCGAGGTAGATCTCAAAACAGAAGACATAAACCACATTTTCAGGCAAACTCTGCACAGCAAGAGTCTCATGAAGCCTATAAACAGAGTAAAGATAATAATGACGCTAGTAATATGGCATGTTCCGCTTTTGATTTTGGGGAGAGCATCTCAGTGCCCCCAATGCAAAACATTATTTGAGCCAACCACAGTGTCTACTTTAAGCTGTGGCCATCCTCTTCCTGCTCTTCCTGCATCAGTCGCGCATGATGGAAGAGGTTCTCTTGTCTTACATAAGGGTTTAGTACATAACAATCCAGTCTCCGTTCTATTTGATTCTGGATGCACCACAATTGGTGTTAGGCAGTCACTCGTAGATCCTTCCCGTGCCACTGGACAAGTAGTCAAATGTGTAACATTTGGCGGCACATTAGAGAAATACTCTACTGCTATCATTAGGATTGCTACTCCTTTCTTTACAGGAGATGTACACGCATGTCTTCTTCCAAATCCGATCGCTGACCTTATCATCGGTCGCATTCATGGAGTCAAAGAATGCACTCCGCAACAAATTTCCGCGTGGGAAAAGCAAAACATGCAAATTGCTAACGCTGTAGTCACTAGAGCTCAAGCTCTTAATATGCCTCAAACTTCATCTACTGAAGATAATGAAGTGCATAACCAAGATGATCCCTTGGTAATTTCTCGTGACTCGTTTATAAAACAGCAAGAAGATGATCCCACTCTGAAGAAATTCTTCATTCTTGCAACTAAAGGTGATCCGAATAAAGACACAATTCGTAAATCGTGGATTACAAAGAAGAATGGCGTACTTGTACGTATGGTTCAAGACTCCATTACGTCAAGTCATTCTCAAATCCTGGTTCCCAAAAATTTGAGAGTTAAAATTTTGCAGCACGCTCACGACTCTCAGTGTGCTGGACACATGGGTTTTTCCCGTACTAAGTCAAGAATTCTTGCGGCTTTCTTTTGGCCATTGGTAAACAAGGACATACGGATTTATTGTCGATCTTGTAAAGTATGTCAGGAAGTTAAATCCAAAGGTCCACGCCATGCTGCACCCATTCAGGCGGCAGACATTCCTATTCGGCCGTTTCAAAAAATGGCCATAGACATAATTGGTCCATTTAAGATCAAGTCTGCCAGAGGACATCAGTTTATCTTGACGTGTGTTGATATGTGCACACGTTGGCCAGAGGCTATTCCTCTTAAGAGCATTACTACTGCTGATATTGCAGATGCTCTTTGGCTTATATTCTCTCGTCTGGGTTTCCCCGGAGAGATATTATCAGACCATGGCACCCAACTAATATCAGATACCATGTCTCAAGTAATGTCTACTCTGCAGATAGATAGATCTTTAAGTAGTATCTACCATCCAATGTCTAATGGGATGGTCGAACGCCTTAATAGAACACTTAAAAACTTACTAGGGAAGATAACTGAGGATCATCCTCAAGACTGGGACAGAGTTTTACCTGCGGCCCTCTTCGCTTACAGAGAGGTCCCCAATGAACATACAGGGTTTTCTCCCTTTGAACTTGTCTTTGGCGCGCGTCCGCGCGGCCCTATGTCGTTGCTTCATGATCTCATAACAGCTGATAATATTGACGATGACACAAAGTCATCCTACGAATATGTCATCGCGTTGAGACAAAAGATTATCGAAGCATGCAAATTATCAACTTCTTCTGAATTTGCGAAACAGAAGGCAAGGCAATTTGCCAATAAGAAGAGATGCTTACGACAACTTTGTCCTGGTGACAAAGCATTTGTATTACTACCTTGTAGGGAAAACAGACTACTTATTTCTTGGAAAGGTCCGAACGATATAATATCGAAAATTTCCGATGTCGACTATATTGTCGATATTGATGGGAAGCATAAAACCTTCCACATGAATATGCTTACTGAATTCCATGAACGTCCGGATTTTTTACAACCCATTTTCCAAGCAACTGACGATTCTCCAGTACAACATGGTCATTACTCATCACTGTCCGTGATACAGGATGAGGAAACGAGTTTTTCAGATGTAAATCTTCCTCTTCCAATGATCCCACTTCATTCTAGTGAATCATGGAAGAACGTTACTGTCTCTCCTGATTTGTCTCTAGGAGAACAGCGACAAGTTTCAACTATGTTGCAAACATCTCAGGATGTACTTACTGACATCCCTGGACAAACTCGTGTCATTGAACATGACATTGTTCTAACTGACCATACTCCTATTAGGGTTGGACCTTATCCTATCCCTATACATTTTCAAGCACAGGTCGAGAAAGAGTTGGATGAGATGATAGATTTGAAAATAATCGAACCATCCACCTCTGCATATTCTTCGCCGATGGTTATTGTTCGGAAAAAAGACAATAACATACGTCTTTGCGTTGACTATCGCAAATTGAATCAAGTAACGAAGTTCGATGCCGAACCTATGCCTTTACTGGAAGAGCTACTTACTCGACTGTCCAAATCTCATTTTTTCACTAAACTTGATTTGTCTAAAGGATATTGGCAAGTACCTTTATCTGAACGCGCCAAACCTCTCACGGCTTTTTCAACACCTAGAGGTTTGTTCCAATGGAATTTTATGCCTTTCGGTCTTATGAACGCACCAGCTACATTTGTACGCATGATGCGCCGAATCCTATCTTATCGGTCAGATGTCATTGCATATCTAGACGACATCTGTCTTTTCAGCGATACTTGGGAAGATCACTATTCAGGGTTAGATGAATTGCTGTCTACTTTCACCGAGCACAACCTGACAGCGAAACCCTCTAAAGCCTATATTGGTTTTAGCGAAATTTATTTCCTAGGCCACCGAGTTGGTCATGGTTTCCTAAAGACAGAGGACCATAATACTAGTAAGATACTTAATATCTCTATCCCTAAGACTAAAAAACAGGTGAGAAGTCTGTTAGGTCTTATTCAATTTTATGGCAGATTCATTCAGAATCTATCCCCTATCATGGCACCTCTTTCTACACTTTTAAAGAAAGGTTCGCCTAATATGGTCCACTGGTCTCAGGAATGCCAATGCTCTTTGGATAAAATTAAAACATTGTTTTCAACACCACCTATTTTAGTGTTACCTACTAAAGATAAGACATTTGTTCTTCGTAGTGATGCTTCATCCACTGGGATTGGAGCGGCACTAATGCAAGAGTACTCTGGAACTCTGCATCCTGTAATGTATATTTCCAGAAAACTTAATGCGGCAGAAAGGAATTATTCGGTTTTAGACTGTGGTGAAGTGGGATGTTATAAATATTTATAGGAAACTTAGTGTACTGACTGAGATCAGCTGTGAAGGTATCTATATCTATTAAGAGTAGTGTATTATAGATAACCTTACTTGCTACCACATATCTATATATCTCAGTCAGAATTATTCTGGAATAGTGTGATGCTACGTTATGTGTCTAGGGTATGAGTATGGTGAAGTGTAAGTCACAACAACAGACAGATAAACAATTTAATTTAATCCACTACTCTTAACAACACTGTGACACTCACATACATATAACACTCTATGAGAATAGCTTAAAGAAGTCACTCGTAACGGTTCAAATAACAATATGTATTCATTACTAGCATGAATGAATATGTGTCCTGATTCAACTACAAGGGAACCAGGAATCACAATCAATTTAAATTCCAAGTTATGTACAGAATGTATTTAATATGAATATTGTAGTGACATATATTATTACAAATGTTCTATGTGTGTCAGTTGTGTAGTAGTAAAATGAGGTAATACTGGTTTTGTTTTGTTCAAGCTCTGTTGGTATTTGTCATCATGACTTCAATAGTTTGTCTTTAGGGACCAGTATTGGAGATGTTCACAGTTCCTGATTTTAAGACAAGTAAATTCCCCTCTGAATAGTATTTTTATAAAGTTATTTCAAGATGAGGGGACATAATGTTGAGCTCAGCTGGCCAACTCTGCTTATCTTGAGTGATGGCGGCAGGAAAGGACTCCTCTGCTCGAATTCTCCTCTGGGCTCTGGAGACACCTCACTGATAGCTAAAAGGACCAAGGAGTAAGCTGTCCGACACTGGATTCAGCAAATCTCTGACCAGGTGCTGCTCACTACCATCAAGACCACTGTCCCTGATGCTAGAGGTTAACAGCATCTGATTTTAGGGGTTACAACGTGTAATGTAATGTAAA
Organism: Oreohelix idahoensis; assembly: GCA_024509875.1. Taxonomy (NCBI): domain Eukaryota; kingdom Metazoa; phylum Mollusca; class Gastropoda; order Stylommatophora; family Oreohelicidae; genus Oreohelix; species Oreohelix idahoensis. The sequence goes on along the minus strand of JAMPIV010014838.1, from coordinate 733,982 downwards.
AGTATTATTGGTCTAGTGAACGCTGTGACGTTTCAGCGTTAGTTGTCACGCACGGTGACCAAGAGACGAGACCCTTTTCTAGACGACCGTCGAACCGATAAGACGTGTCCTTGGAATGTTTTATTTCCGGGCTTATATTGCCGCACAATTATAGTACATTAAATAATGGACATGGGTCAGTCCAATGTGATAACGAAGAAAGATGAAGGTACAGGTTAGTAATTGACTAAACCTTGTCAACGTGAATATATAGTCCGCCTTAGTTATTCTAATGCCAGACGCATAATCTCACTGTCGGTGTATTGGATTTTCCAACCACGCGTGCATACAGTTATGCGGTTCTGACTACTATGTTTTCAAGCTAGGAGACAAAGGACTGATTTGTAAAGGAATAATATTTGAAGTATGAACTGCAACTTATTATTTATAATTCTTCATGATGACCATGTGTAAACTGTTCTTGTATGGAATCGATATAATAAATGTTTTGTGGACTCGAGAAAGGACTTATCAAATCTATAACGTCAGAATTTGACTGTATGATGAAGTTGTCAATATTATATCCCACCTTCGCGTACTTCACCATCAAGAGCACGATCTCATAATTTACTGAGAAAAGACAATGGATAATTATATGTAAACGTAAATAGAAGAGCCAGTATAAACCAGCCCCATTAACAGTGTTAACGGCAACAGTGAGAAGCCAACGGTAACAGTGGTTGGCCATCGCGGGGACGAAAAAAAAAAAAAAAGATTTTCTTGTTTACATGTGTTGCCAACTGTTTACCATTACAAGCAAGTCACATGATCTGCATAACACTACGTTGAACACATGACTACGCAATGCAACTCTGACGTCACTACATCGTGCGTAGATGCCGCGCTTCGAAAGGAACAACCGTCAACTCATTCCAGTTTTGATTAATATTTGCTTAATCAAGAAGACCAGACAAGAGAATACTGTGATCAGCCAATCATGAGCAAACAGTACTAGGCACTAGTCTAGTCCGTTGACGAATTTGCCATCGCCGGAGCCTTCAAAAGATAAGTTTAGACCTAGGACGATTGTCATTCATTAACACACTAACGAGTCCATACCATTTTGCAGGCATGTCCTCTCTATTAATTGTTTATCGATGTTCTATCTGTTTCTTTTTGTCCGTTGATGTTGTCCGTTATTTGCGGGTATGGATGGGCGGCGGTTCATAATGAATAAAAATGGCTCTCAGGATGCCGATATTCATTTTGAATGTTCCTAAGGCTGTGAATTAATAGCACCTCGCGAAGAAAGCGTCGAATTATCGTTATCGGTGATCGTTCGGGTTCGGTCTTGCATTAATTCACTTTGCATGTTAGGTGTATAGTCATGTTTTAACTGTTGTTTTCATGTGTATTTGGTTCTTGGATTTTATTCATTTGCAGTCCTATGTTCGTAAGCTATCTTGTTATTCTGATCTAGCTATCTTTTATTTTAATTAAATGTATTGTATTAACGTCAAATGAGTCCTGTGACGTCATCTTTCATAGTACAAAATATGTTCGTTTCCTCAGTTAACCTTCACCCTTCTACATTTCCGGTTAGTACACTTGGTTTTATAATAGCATTTATTTTTGTGAAAAATGTCACTTTTGTATTGTGCTCCTGTTCTGTAATCCTTGGTTAACCCATTTGTATTGTTTGTATTCATTACATATTTTATTAATTTAATATTAATGCTATAATTTCTTCATTAATTATAGTGTAGATGAATATGATGAAATTTTTATAAGCTTTGATGAGGAATTAGGGACTTTGCACATATTTGCAGTAGTGGTCCTAGAAATGGGCAATGCACTTTATGCCTCATGATTAAGGCATAAATTATAATGATTAATTATTAAAACTTTATAACATATTAATACATATCTAATATAACTTAGTACACTTTCTCAGTACTATATTGTGAACTTAGTGACAATTAAGACTAATTATTTGGGGATAATACACATAATTATTAATATTAAGCGCTTGATATAATTTCAGCAGCTTATATAATTAACTATCATAACTATTTATGATAGATATTCAGTGAGTATATATATAATATTTCTACAAAATATTATAGTTTGTGGAACTTATACATAGCAATACAGTAATATTATTATCGACATAGATTACATTGTCGATTACAAGACATAAGTAATTAAATACTTAAATAATTAAACTCCAAGAATGCTTACCTTGGACCATTTCATTAAAATTGGAAAAGATTGTAATAAAAAGGGAGAGGCACTCCTTGAATTTGCTGAACAACAACTGTCAAGATATAAGGCAGAGATGGAAGAACTTGAAAGAAAGGAGGCTGAAAAGAAAGCTGAATTAAGACAAGAAGAAGAAAGAAAGGTGGCAAGAGATGAAATCCTACGGATTGAAGAAGAGAATAAATTGAAACGACAAGAAATCATACTGCAGCAAGAAATGGAACTGCAACGGCTTAAATTGGAAACAGCAAAACTTAATTCGCAGAGTGCTGCATCAAGCCAAAATGATAATGCTCAATCTGGATCTTCATCCACCCGACTTAAGGGCAATTATTACTTTAAACTACCACCATTCAAGTTACACATGGATGACCTTTCATCGTGGCTGGCGCGCTTTGAGGATATATGTAAAGTCAATAACCTTGACAAAACTGCATGGGCACTTAAACTTAAGGAATTTCTGGATGGCGAACCTGCAAGTGCAGCACAAAATATAGATCCAACATTATCCACAGACTATGAGGCCATTAAGACGTTGTTATTACGCCGTTTCCACTTGAACGAAGAGTCATGTAGATTACGTTTTAAAAGTTTGTTGCCAGATAACAATAAAGATTTCACAGGTTTTATTGCTAACATACGCAATACTTTTAACAGATGGGCTGAACTGGCAGGTGTCAACAAATCTTACGACAAGTTAGTCGATTTGTTATTGAGGGATAAAGTATTATCTTCTGTCAGCCCACCATTCTTTGCTTATCTGCAAGAAAGAAAACCAGAATCTATTGATGAGTTAGAAAAAATTTCTTTAAATTACTGCACAGCTCATCCGAATGCTAATATTTCTGGCTCGTTGACAAGAGAACCACTTCCTGTAGCCTCCAATATGGCATATCATAATCATAACAAACCTAGAACACACAGTGTGGACAGAGGTAGGTTCAAAGGAAACTATGACATTAATTTTCATAAGGGACAGAATAACTTTAACAATAACTTTAATAGAGGAAGACAACAAACCAGAAATTATTCACCTCAGTCAAGATACAACAGTAATCCACGTAACTCAAGTTATAATCGTTCATATAATTATAATAATGGTAACAAGTGGAACAATAGCGATAATTATAACTCGAGACATCGAGATAACAGTTACAATAGAGGACAACGGGATAATTCATCTAATTATTCTCGTCATCGTTCTCATTCTCATAGATCGACAAATTATAACCATAATACAGGGGCAGCCGTTACTACTGCTACAACCCCTGGTGTTGAGAGTTCACCTACTGATAACAAAATACAGTCTTCATCTACTTGTTTTGCAATGAATTATAACGTGGCAAATAGTTGCCCAACATGTAATCTTATATTTCAGAAAGCAAAAGAGACAGTTCTGAACTGCGGACACATTCTACCAGAAGTCAGTCTAGCAGTCAATGATGGAACAGGCTCGCTGATCTTCAACAGAGGAAAAGTTAATGGATCCATCGTCTCAGTCTTAAGAGATTCGGGATCGACCACGATCGGAATCCGTCAGACACTTGTTCATCCGAATTGTGCAACTGGAGAACATGTCAGGTGTATGACCTTTGGTGGAACCATAGAATGTTATCCAACTGCTATTATCTATCTTGAAACACCCTTTTTCACAGGCAACGTTAAAGCATGCATGTTAAGAAACCCAATTGCCGACCTTATGGTGGGATGCATACACGGGAGTAAAGATTGCACACCAGAAGAGATTATTGAATGGGAAAAAAATAATCTATGCATCGGAAATGCAGCAATAACCAGAGCACATACAAAAAAATTAGAGACTATGGACACTGAAAACAAGGAAACAGACGATCATGAAAGTATCGAGATTCATTCTGCTATTGACCGAGTATCCTTTGCTGCAAAACAGAGGGAAGACAGGTCACTAACAAAATTTTTTTCACTGGTCAACAAAGCTGACAATCTTGCTATGAACAAAAATAATAGTCATTGGTTTAGCATTAAAAATGACATTTTATTAAGATGTTTTATGGATAAAACTCAGATAAGACAACAAGTCATGGTACCTTTTGCTTTTAGACGGTACATACTTCAACACGCACATGATTCTAAGTGTGCAGGTCACATGGGTTATACTCGTACACGTTCGCGAGTATTATCGTCTTTTTTTTTGGCCGGGAGTATCACGAGATATTTCACAGTACGTACGCTCCTGTACGATATGCCAAGAAGTGAAAGCACGGGGAGCCTTTCACACGGCGCCTATTCAGGCTTGTGACATATCTGTGAGACCTTTCGACAAAATGGCCATTGATATCATTGGCCCACTTTTACCATCAGCCAGAGGACATAGATTTATTCTCACTTGCATCGATTTATGCACACGATGGCCAGAAGCCATCCCATTAAAAACAACCAACACCACAGATGTAGCTGATGCACTACACCTTATCTTTTCTAGAGTAGGTTTTCCTAGAAAACTTTTGTCAGATCATGGTTCTCAATTTATATCTGAGACTATGACAGAGGTAATGAAGACTTGGCAAATAGATAGAAATCTCAGCAGCATTTATCACCCAATGAGTAATGGTGCTGTAGAAAGACTTAACCGCACACTCAAACAAATGTTACATAAAGTTACAGTTAACCATCCACACGACTGGGACAGAGTTCTACCAGCTGTGTTATTCGCTTATCGAGAGGTGCCACATGAACAAACTGGCTTCTCTCCATTTCAACTAGTCTTTGGCGCTCCACCAAGAGGTCCTATGGGACTAATAAAAGACTTATTGATTGACTCCGAGATGACTCAGGATACCCAGTCATCCTATGAGTATGTAATTAATCTCCGGAATAACATTATTGATGCCTGTAATGGCAACAGCTTCATCTGAGGCTGCGAAAGAGAAAGCTAGAACTTTCCAAAACAGTAATAGACGATTACGTCAATTATTTCCAGGAGATCAAGCTTATGTGTTATTGCCACATAACAATAATAAACTACTAATCTCGTGGAACGGTCCTTACCAGGTTATCAATAAGATTTCTGATGTTGATTATGTCCTGGACATTAAGGGACATCACAAAATATTTCACATAAATATGCTCAAGCAATTTCATACTCGACCTGAACATCTACAAGCTATTTTTCATGAACTAGATGACACTTTCGTACCTAGATGTCACTATTCTAATTTGTCTGTTATCCAGGAAGAAGAATCATCTTTTCCTGAGGTACAGTTAGCATTACCTGTACCTGTAGTACAGCCTAGTGAATCTTGGCGGGATGTAACCATCTCCTCGTCAGTTACACCGCAACAGCATCAACAGATAGCTGAACTTCTACAATCCTATCAAGATATGTTAACCGACATTCCAGGTCGCACATCAGTCATTAATCATGACATCACTCTTAATGATGATACTCCAATTCGGGTACATCCATATTCTGTTCCTCTACACTTTCTTACTAAAACTACTAAGGAACTTGAACAGATGTTATCTTTAGGAATTATCGAAACTAGTAATTCCCCATTTTCTTCTCCATTAGTTATTGTCCGAAAGAAGGACAATAACATTAGACTATGCGTCGACTATAGAAAATTAAATGCACAAACGATAGTTGATAGCGAACCACATCCACTTCTCGATGACTTACTGCCACGTCTATCGACAGCAACTATATTCACTAAGATAGACTTAACTAAAGGTTATTGGCAGATACCACTAACCGAAAAAGCTAAATACTACACAGCGTTTTCAACTCCGCTAGGTCTATACCAGTGGAATGTGATGCCTTTTGGGCTTGTTAACGCTCCAGCTACCTTTGTTCGCATGATGCGACACATTTTTTCAGGTAGACCAGACATTATTACATACATAGATGACATATGCTTATTTAGTTCATCTTTTGAGGAACATGTTTTGGGTCTCGAATACGTTTTGGATACATTAAGAAATAACAATTTAACTGCTAAACCCACAAAATTACAAGTAGCGTTTCACGAAATAACTTTTTTGGGTCACATTATTGGAGCAGGATATATCCGAACACTACCCAGTACAGTTTCAAAAATTTTAAACATTTCCGTTCCTCAAACGAAGAAACAGGTTAGAAGCTTGTTAGGTCTAGTCCAATATTACAGTAGATTCGTACCTAACCTGTCATCCATCACGGCTGTATTGTCCTCATTACTGAGGAAGGACATGCCAGTGAAGGTGACATGGACTAATGAGTGTAATAATGTATACCTTAATATTATTAATATCTTTTCAAACCCACCTATTTTGAGACTTGTTGATGCTTCCAAAAAGTTTATTCTCCGCACAGATGCGAGTAACTACGGAATTGGCGCATGTTTGCTCCAATACCATGACGACATCCTCCATCCAAACTTGTACGTGTCACGAAAACTGAAACCACCAGAAGTGAAATACTCTACCGTTGACCGCGAACTTTTAGCCGTCGTGTGGGCGATAACCAAACTTGAGAAATTTCTACTGGGAGCCCCTTTCGTAGTACAAACTGATCAAAGGGCCGTAGCATCACTACGACGGGCGAATCATAAAAGTCCAAAGCTCACCAGATACTCTATTCTCCTTCAACCATTCAACTTTACGATTGAGTACATCTATGGGACAGACAATATCGTCGCAGACGCACTATCTAGAAATCCTTTGGATGTATAGCAATCAACACTGACACTTTTCTAATACGTCAACCGAAATTACGTGTCACAGAAGAATGAATCCTATCGCGAAATTCTTAACATGGAGATAAACCTTTGCTTACAATTCAACTAAATAACTTGTACAGACGATTGCGAAAACGAAATGAACTAAATCAAATGACACTATGGTCGTATTTACACCAGAACTTTGTGTGAATTTCATTTATGACAAAACTATTGGACACATTTCCTTGCATCAAGTGAAAATAATAGAAAACACTATCAAAGTAACTCAGTATGCGACATGAACAATTGTCAATAGCTTCGATTCTCATGAACTGAAACATTTAAATATTTGTTTGTTAATCGGAATTCACAATGATCAAGCCTACGTATGGATCATCATATCCAACTTTCATTAATTTTAGTTAATTACGTTAAAATAATGGAAAATAAAATAAAAAGGTGAGATAAATATGAAAAAAATGAAATGAAATTTGAAGATGAAAAAAAATTTTGAAAGAAGAAAAAAAATAAGATCTCACATGATTCTTAGATAATGTTATTGTATGTAACTATTATGTTTATTAATTAGGTTGATACATTACATACTATATTATTGTTTAAATTAGTTAGATAGGTTTTAACAACTTAATACTACACTTATTTAATTTCCAACACACATAATTAAGTGAAATTTATACATTACTGTCTTTCGCTACTTTATTTTTCATTTATTTATTTTTTCTACTTAACATATCCCTTCAGTTCTCTCACATTAGATTTGCAATAACTTTATTTTGATTACACACTCAATATAATTAATTAATTAAATTTTAACTCGTTAAATTAGTCTGACATGACAGTTCATTGCGACATATTTTAATTTAATTATTTAATAGATATCAACATTAGTCATTTATGTATAACACTTATGTATAATATGATTATTAATATATTAGATGACTGTTACTGAGTCGACATGACCACGACACTGTTCTAGACAGAACATCGTAGTCCATATGCCGCATTGTTGGTTAAATTTTTCGATATTGTTAAATTTTTTTTTTTTTGGTATTCATTCAGATAGGTTTTTGAAAAAAAAAAAAAAAAAAAAAAAAAAAAAATCTATCTAATAGATTTTTTTTTTTTTTTCCCCCAGTGGACAGGGAATTGTTACGGCAGATTTATTGGCATGGTCTGCTAGAGGTTAACAGCATCTGATTTTAGGGGTTACAACGTGTAATGTAATGTAAAAGTATTATTGGTCTAGTGAACGCTGTGACGTTTCAGCGTTAGTTGTCACGCACGGTGACCAAGAGACGAGACCCTTTTCTAGACGACCGTCGAACCGATAAGACGTGTCCTTGGAATGTTTTATTGCCGGGCTTATATTGCCGCACAATTATAGTACATTAAATAATGGACATGGGTCAGTCCAATGTGATAACGAAGAAAGATGAAGGTACAGGTTAGTAATTGACTAAACCTTGTCAACGTGAATATATAGTCCGCCTTAGTTATTCTAATGCCAGACGCATAATCTCACTGTCGGTGTATTGGATTTTCCAACCACGCGTGCATACAGTTATGCGGTTCTGACTACTATGTTTTCAAGCTAGGAGACAAAGGACTGATTTGTAAAGGAATAATATTTGAAGTATGAACTGCAACTTATTATTTATAATTCTTCATGATGACCATGTGTAAACTGTTCTTGTATGGAATCGATATAATAAATGTTTGTGGACTCGAGAAAGGACTTATCAAATCTATAACGTCAGAATTTGACTGTATGATGAAGTTGTCAATATTATATCCCACCTTCGCGTACTTCACCATCAAGAGCACGATCTCATAATTTACTGAGAAAAGACAATGGATAATTATATGTAAACGTAAATAGAAGAGCCAGTATAAACCAGCCCCATTAACAGTGTTAACGGCAACAGTGAGAAGCCAACGGTGCTTTATCAAGCTATTTTAAACAAGTGGTCTCGAACTAACGCTCCCAAGTGTGTATATCAGCGAGTCTGACCAATGAGCCACGTTTCGACAAGTGTTTGAAAAAATGTTACCTTTCCCCGTTTCCCCTAACAACCAAGATAGTATTTATAGCCCGACCAATCGTGGTTAGGCTTTCATTTGTTGCGCTCCAATCAATTTGGAGTTTACATGGTAGGCTATTTCTGTAACGTAAATTTTTTTCAAACACGTTAAAAAAAAAAAAATCTTATGAGCAGAAATGATTTTATGCTGTCAGGCACCCCCAATATTTTATTTTGGGTATAATTTATTAATTCCTGGACTATTTGCGTAACGTTTTACATATTATTTGTCAGCAAGCCCTAAGGAACCCAAAAATACTAATTTAAAGGAGCTACGTGGCTGCGTTCAAAATATGCAATTTCTTCTACCTCCTGTTTGGAAGATGTGCTGTCTGGGTACTGTTATGTGTTCAAACGTAAACCCATCTATTGTTATCTTTTCTAATAAGAGTCTGTTATGATTTATAAACCTAACTCTGGGAAAGGGTAGTGTATTTTATCACTGTCCGTCTGAAAAAAAATTAGTGCATGTAGACTTACACGCGTGATGGCAGCATTTGCGTATCGCGCGAAGCGTGTTTAGTGTTCGGCTTCCTCTCCCTTCTCGCTATCCTTTAGTCCAACTGTTCGTTCGTTTTGGTAACGTAATGTAGAAAAAGACATGAATGGAATTTAAAATTTAGGTCATTACGCAGTCTGCCTCTTAATGTTTTTCCAAGAAATACAGCACACGTTTCATTGAAGAAAGCGGGTATAATACAGTAAGCTTTTACTATCAACGTGAAAGCGTTACAATTTGCAGACGAAGCAGAAAACAAGGGGGATTTCGAGTACATTCCTTGTGACAGCACTGTCATTTTACCATTGCTCTTCTCTTTATTAATTTTATTTGTTAGGCTTCATATTTACCTAATAATTTATATATGTGGATTAGAATATTTCATGACACCTCCCCTCTTAAAACAGACATTATATGTCAGTCCTTTATTCTATATACACATAGAGAAATTTATTATTATTTCTGGGGTTTACGGTGATTCTCATCACACGGATGGCGGCTTAAAAAATCCGCTCCCAGATTGGTTTTTCCAGATATATATTCAATGCTAAAATTATATGGAGCCAGAAGCAAAGACCATCGGAGTAACCTAGAGTTCTCATGCTTAGCCTGTGCTAAAAACGATAAAGGTTTGTGGTCAGTTTGCAACTTAAATGCCTTCCCATATAGATAAATATTGAATTTCTTTATTGCCCATATTACTGCAAGACATTCTTTTTCGCTAGTTGAGTAGTTGATTTCAGCTTTATTCAACTTTCTGCTAGCATATGCCACTGGGCTTAATTCCCCATCCAATGCATCTGATTTCTGTAGTAAAGTTGCACCTAACCCAATATTACTTGCATCCGTCCTTACTATGAATTCTTGACTTAAGTCAGGTAATTTCAAAATGGGTTTACTTGTGAGCTTTTCCTTCAATTCTTGGTAAGTCATTTCACATTGTGGTGTCCATGTAATGCGATCTGGAAGTCCTTTACGTGTCAATTCCGTTAAAGGTGCACATATGGAATTAAAGTTTTTGATATACTTCTGGTAGAAACCACATAATGAGACAAAGGATCTCACGTCCTTCTTGGTTTGTGGTCTCGGGGCTTTCTGTAGTTTCTCTAAATTCTTTGGGTCAGGGGTCATGTTTCCCTGATAAACTGTGTGTCCCAAAAATTCCAATTCTTTACATCCAACGCAACATTTGGTTGGACGGGCTGTTAAATTTGCCTCCCTAAGTCGATCAAACAGCATGTTCAGAGAGTCAATATGTTCCTCAAATGTTTCTGTTGCTATAAGGATATCATCCATAAAATTTGTTATACAGGGATTATTCAGAGGATCCAATAATTTTCTCATCATTCTAGAGAAGACACTAGGCGCATTCTTCAATCCAAATGGCAATCTATTAAACTCATAGTGTCCTTCTGAGGTACTAAAAGCTAGGTATGGTCTAACCTCAGGCTTTACTGGAATCTGATAGTATCCTTTACTCAGATCCACTTTTGAGAAATATTTAGCTTTATTTAGTCTGGCAAACAGCTGATTTGTATCCGGCAATGGATCCACCTGTCCTTCTGTAATAGCATTCAGTCTCCGGTAATCTATACAGAGTCTATGTTCTCCAGAGGGCTTCCTTAAGAGTACAACACCGGAACTATACGAAGACTCACTGTGCGAAATAATTCCTTCCTTCAATAGATAGTCTATCTCTTCCTTCAAAGCTTTTTCCTTAGCAAACGGAATCGAATATGGTTTCATACAGACAGGTGTGGAGTCTATGAGTTTCATATCATATTCCAATAGGTTTGTATGCCCTGGTCGGTCTGTTAACACCTCTGCATGATTATTTAGAACCTGTTGCACTCTCTCTTTCTGAGTTTTCGTTAAATGTGTACTGATTTTCACCTGTGCTGCTGTCTCACAGGGGTGTAATGGATATTCAAATGATGAAAGTGGTTCCTTTTTCATCTCCATGGCGATGGACAAGGTCAACAAGTGTGTCTCTTCCTGATGTTCTCTTTCCAAATATTTCTTCAGGAGATTCACATGATAGATTTTTTCTTTCCCCTTCTTATCTATCTTATAATTTGTTCTAGACACCTTCTCTAGAACTGTATATGGACCCTGCCATCCAATTTGTAACTTATTCTGACTCCCGGGCAAAAGAAGCAGTACCTTCTCTCCCACAGCCAAATTTCTGTCTTTCGCCTTCCTGTTATAATAGGCAGCATGTTTCTTCCTGGCTTGTTTCAAATTTTCATTGGCAAGTTTCCAGCCAGTTTTCAACCGAGTGGTCAGCTCATTCACATATTGGTATGAAGATGTAATGTTTTCCTCTGCCTTTTCATCAGTCCACGTTCTTAACAAAGCTACATATGGACCTTTAATTGTGTGGACCTATTTGTCCATGCACCGGTATGGTCTCTTCCACTCGAAGCTTTATAGTGATGATTTTTCCTCCCAGAATTATCATTCACAAAACGACCGCTACCAATTTTTCTTTTGGGGCTTTCTCCCCTCTTAAAATTCTTGATGAGAGATTTCCTCTCTACATCCTCTTCCTCCAGTTTGTTTAAGTCCGATTGAGGGATTTTCGGCTTATCCTGGGGTAAGACATCTCTTTGCACTCTCCGCATAGTGGCCATTGAAAAACAGTTAAGTGAAGCTTGTCCGTGAAAAGGGGCTTCCCATTTCATTTGGTCCACTTTATCAAATCTATTTTTCCTTTTATGATCAGGCCTAATTTTGCCTCGGGGCGTGTCCAGGTCCTGATCCATGTTCCCACTTGTGGGTGTTCCCTCATGTGCTATGCTACACCTTTCTACAAAATTCTCAATGTCCCATCTTGCTTTGGGCCAATAATAATTGTGAGCCACCTTTTGAATGATGGTACCTATTTTCTCATGGTCCCCATCTGGTTTCACATGTAGGCTCCTTATTAATTCTGTCCTGTATCTTTTTGGAAGAACCAGCTGTCCGTGACCATGGGATCTAGTTCCAGTCTTCCTATACATCAACTTGTTTTTCATGTAAAAATCTCCCTTGCCTGGAGTTGTATGACAAGTTGACAATTTTCTGAAACAAGGCTTGAGTGTTTTATCCCCAGCCTGTGCCTTCCTCATCTCTTCTGGAGTGGTATCCAACATAATATCCTCCTCCTGTCTTGAGGTCGACCTGACCTGAAGGGTTGCCATATACACAGGTTTCCTTCTGCAACGGTCAGTGTCATGATTGTCCATCTGACAATTCTTACACCACCTTTTTCCTTGGTTGAAAGATTTTCTTTCATCATATTTCCTTTCATCGAATTGTGGGAATTTATTTTTATTTTCATACCGTGGCCTATCAAATTGGTGCTTACCTTTATTTTGATCCCTAGGATCAAATTTATTAAAGTTCTGTGGTGCCCTAAAGTTGTCCACCTGTTTCTTTTTATTACCTGTTACCTCTGCTTGAGCTGCTTGATACCTTTCAGCAACATTTAGCAACTCACCCAGCCTCTCTGCACCTTGTTCCATGAGAAACTTTCTCAGGTCTGGAGCCATGGACTCTCTTAGTTGCTCTATAAGGACCATTTCCTTAAGATCTTGGGTTTTCCCCAGAGAAGTCCATTTCTCCAAGTATGTCTCTATGCGTGCAGAGAACTGGTGATAGGTTTCACCTGACAGTAGTTTAGCATTCCTAAATTTTTTCTTGTAAAACTCTGCATTCTTTTCATACCTTAACAAAAGAGCCTGCTTTAGCATGTCATAATTTTCCTGATCACCTCTGCTCATTTTTGCAAAAACTTCATAAGCTGCCCCACGAAGTCCCTGAGATAACTTTAAGCTCCACCTTTCTCTCTCTAACCCATACGTGGTAGCTAATAGTTCGTACCTATTTATATAGCTCTCAATATCATCGTCTTTCTCAACAAAATGATCTAAATGAAAGTTCATAGCTGAGGTCGAGGCTCCCTGAGTAACCGTAGCATCAGAGGCAAAGGGACTGGCACCATTTTCAGGAGCATGGCCTTGAAACTCAAACTCCCTTAGTCGTAACTCATGTTCCCTTTGTAATCTCTTCTCCTCCTTTTCTGCTTCCCTCTCTGCAGCTAATCTCTTCTCTTCTCTTTCTGCAGCTTGTCTTCTTTCCTCGGCTTCCAATGCTTTAGCCTCTTTGTCAGCCTCAATCTGCAACCTCTTAGTCTCAGCCTCAGCTTGCAACCTCTTAGTCTCAGCCTCTAACTTTCTTTCGGCTTCTTTTTCTAATCTTCTTTCTTCGCGTTCAATAAATTTGTCACATTCCGTTGTGACATAGGCAACCATAACTTGCCCATCTAATCCTAACTCTTTTGCAGTCTGAACCGCAGCAGATCGAAATTTGGCCAGGTCCGCCATTGTCTATCAGGTAACTTTATATAATGTCTAACCAACAATTCAATCTCTAATGGACAACACAGGCACCGTGAGCTCAACCTTATTTAATTCCACCCAAGGATACCTTTTAATTCTTATATTCCCTGAAGTGAATTACCCCCAATATTTTTAATAGGGAAAGATTCAAAATCCCAAGAGCGAGACCCCAATATATGTGGTGAAGTGGGATGTTATAAATATTTATAGGAAACTTAGTGTACTGACTGAGATCAGCTGTGAAGGTATCTATATCTATTAAGAGTAGTGTATTATAGATAACCTTACTTGCTACCACATATCTATATATCTCAGTCAGAATTATTCTGGAATAGTGTGATGCTACGTTATGTGTCTAGGGTATGAGTATGGTGAAGTGTAAGTCACAACAACAGACAGATAAACAATTTAATTTAATCCACTACTCTTAACAACACTGTGACACTCACATACATATAACACTCTATGAGAATAGCTTAAAGAAGTCACTCGTAACGGTTCAAATAACAATATGTATTCATTACTAGCATGAATGAATATGTGTCCTGATTCAACTACAAGGGAACCAGGAATCACAATCAATTTAAATTCCAAGTTATGTACAGAATGTATTTAATATGAATATTGTAGTGACATATATTATTACAAATGTTCTATGTGTGTCAGTTGTGTAGTAGTAAAATGAGGTAATACTGGTTTTGTTTTGTTCAAGCTCTGTTGGTATTTGTCATCATGACTTCAATAGTTTGTCTTTAGGGACCAGTATTGGAGATGTTCACAGTTCCTGATTTTAAGACAAGTAAATTCCCCTCTGAATAGTATTTTTATAAAGTTATTTCAAGATGAGGGGACATAATGTTGAGCTCAGCTGGCCAACTCTGCTTATCTTGAGTGATGGCGGCAGGAAAGGACTCCTCTGCTCGAATTCTCCTCTGGGCTCTGGAGACACCTCACTGATAGCTAAAAGGACCAAGGAGTAAGCTGTCCGACACTGGATTCAGCAAATCTCTGACCAGGTGCTGCTCACTACCATCAAGACCACTGTCCCTGAAATCAAGAAGGATGTACCTTCTACTTCATAACTAATTTATATTCTCTTTTACACTGATCACAATACAGCACAAACATTGCGTTCAGAGCGTTAGGCCAACAGTCAGCTTCATCTGAAATACTTTATACCAGCATTACCATCCTTAATGGTCACTACGCCTCTGCACTTCCAGCATTATTTCTGTCTAATCAATCATCCAGGTGTCAGTGTACTATTTGGCCATTCCATGCCGTTTTACTTCTCTCCGACACCCTCTGTTCAGGCTGGAGCATTTTAGGCTTTACCTCACGTTTGCCACTGAACTACACATATATATACAGGCATAAATCAACAATTCACATTCAATTTTCATTAAAAGATATTAAATGGTTCAAGCTTACCACAATTCATACGAATAACACAGATACGTTGATTAGCAATGAATTCTGGCACAAACTGGCACAAATTTCCTTCTGCTTATCTTCCAGGCTTTTATTTAGCCAAATATATGCTGGCTTCAACGCACTGATGCTTTATCAAGCTATTTTAAACAAGTGGTCTCGAACTAACGCTCCCAAGTGTGTATATCAGCGAGTCTGACCAATGAGCCACGTTTCGACAAGTGTTTGAAAAAATGTTACCTTTCCCCGTTTCCCCTAACAACCAAGATAGTATTTATAGCCCGACCAATCGTGGTTAGGCTTTCATTTGTTGCGCTCCAATCAATTTGGAGTTTACATGGTAGGCTATTTCTGTAACGTAAATTTTTTTCAAACACGTTAAAAAAAAAATCTTATGAGCAGAAATGATTTTATGCTGTCAGGCACCCCCAATATTTTATTTTGGGTATAATTTATTAATTCCTGGACTATTTGCGTAACGTTTTACATATTATTTGTCAGCAAGCCCTAAGGAACCCAAAAATACTAATTTAAAGGAGCTACGTGGCTGCGTTCAAAATATGCAATTTCTTCTACCTCCTGTTTGGAAGATGTGCTGTCTGGGTACTGTTATGTGTTCAAACGTAAACCCATCTATTGTTATCTTTTCTAATAAGAGTCTGTTATGATTTATAAACCTAACTCTGGGAAAGGGTAGTGTATTTTATCACTGTCCGTCTGAAAAAAAATTAGTGCATGTAGACTTACACGCGTGATGGCAGCATTTGCGTATCGCGCGAAGCGTGTTTAGTGTTCGGCTTCCTCTCCCTTCTCGCTATCCTTTAGTCCAACTGTTCGTTCGTTTTGGTAACGTAATGTAGAAAAAGACATGAATGGAATTTAAAATTTAGGTCATTACGCAGTCTGCCTCTTAATGTTTTTCCAAGAAATACAGCACACGTTTCATTGAAGAAAGCGGGTATAATACAGTAAGCTTTTACTATCAACGTGAAAGCGTTACAATTTGCAGACGAAGCATAGCAGAAAACAAGGGGGATTTCGAGTACATTCCTTGTGACAGCACTGTCATTTTACCATTGCTCTTCTCTTTATTAATTTTATTTGTTAGGCTTCATATTTACCTAATAATTTATATATGTGGATTAGAATATTTCATGACATAGACCGTGAGCTATTAGCTATGGTTTGGTCAATTCTCAAACTACAAAGATTCCTTCTAGGCGCACATTTCATAGTAGAAACCGACCAAAAAGCTCTTACTGCTATACAGAGTAAGAATTTGAAGAGCTCGAGGTCTACTCGATATGCAATTGCTCTTCAACCTTTTCATTTCTCTGTGCGAGCTATTCGTGGATCAGATAATGTGATGGCAGACATTCTGTCAAGATGCCCACATGATTCCACATAACTATTAGGTCTTAGACGTCTTAATATGTCTAGTTCTATAATAGTTCCTTTTCTATATCAAGATAGATACACATTTGTAATTTAATAATATAATGATTGTATCACTACTTAGCGGTTCAGTGATGTTTATTCACCGCTGTTCTTTAATGATTTTTCTTGATAAATCATAAATTTAAGATATCTAATACGAAATTATGGTATGAATTTGTGTATGCATTATGTAATGGCCAGAATTGTATTATACGGTGACACCTTCCTGGAAAAATTTACTTGTAGAGAAATAATTTCTCTCAGATTATGAGATACATTCTCACCAGTCGCTTCATAAGTCGACTTAGCCTCATATTAGGCGTTATGTTTATTCCTGATATTTGCATCTGCGCAGTATTCATGCGTTGTGAGCCTATTGTACGTTGCTCCTAGATGTATTTCAAAAAAAAAAAAAGTTTCATTGGAGGTGTGGTAAGACTGTTATGTGCAGTCTTTGATATCTTGCAAAATTATACATTTGTATGCTTGTTATGTTCGCAAATATTTTGTAAACAAAATAGATACTCTTTTGCTTAAGGAAAAGTCAATATTGAGTTAATTCCCTTGAAAGGAGTCTCAGATCGAACTCCGCGGACGAATCCAGTTTTACTGCGATTTATTCTTTGTTTGGGTAGAAATAGATTGTTCTTGCTTCAGTATATCTATGGCCTGAATTTATGTGTAGTGTTTGTCTAGGTAGGACGAGTCTGTATTATATCTGTATATCTTTACATATCTAAGTCGAACTATATGTTCTTGGTCGCTAGAAAGGTCAAAGGCTGTTCAGCGGATGTGGGGCTAGAGAGTTGTGATTTGGCTTCGCCCTGATGGGGGCTGTCGTGTTTTTCTGTATCGGCTTGTCGCCGGGAAAAGTGATCTCAAGATTGTTGGGGAAAGTGATAGACGTTTAGACCTATCCTGTATGCTTTACCCCAGTGTTTATTCTTATTGCCAAGGAGTGGCAGAATCATATTTCTTATGCTAAGGTAAAGAAAGCATTTCTTATGAACTCTTACGAAGCCATCGTTTTCGATAAGCAGACGCACGATTTGTACGTCTGAGAGAATATTTAACTAGATGAAGAAGACATTCATTTCTAGCAGCACTATATCTTGTATGATGAAGTCAATTGTATCATGATAGAATCTACAGAGCAATGAGAACATTTAATGAATGACTAACTTTAATACAGATTCATTGTCTGTATCCAAACGTGAGTGACAGCTCACCAGAAGCCATCTTGTATCCAAATATTTTGTGACTTTCAAGAAGAGAAAAGGGATGCCCCGTACTATCGCTTGATGAGTCCAGAGATCACTGCTACAGATGAGAACCCATTACTAGCGGTTCAAAATGATTATATGAAAAATATGTGCTGAACATTATTTAAAGGAATCTTCGCTAGACGAGGTTAGGTCTAGAAGCCATCTTGAATATTGTTTATAAACTGACGTGCTTTGTCAGTAAACTCAGATGATATATATATATGGGCAATACTGAGTGCTTGTCTACTGACATTCCATTGTGCTATGATTCAACGAGTGCCCATGTATCATTGCAAGACCATTTATCAATTGTACCATGATGTATTATGCCAACCTGTGATTTGTCACTGTATCCGTGCTGTCGAATGTGTACGTCCAATTAAACTGTAACAAAAAAGTACACAGCAGTTGGCGTCGATGACTTCCAGCCATACATGAGTGAGAAAAAGAACATTTATCAACTCTTCGAACTCTTTCATCATTCGCGTATTATACTCTCACTCTATGTCTACACACCACTGCGTAGGTCGAGTTGATATTCCTATTCCTAACAACCACTCTGACGAGCAACGCTGGGGCCAACAACAAGGCTTTAACATTGGAGCTTCCACAGACCACCATACCTCTTAACACTGTGGTCCTGTAAATAGTTGATGTCAGTGTGAACAAGGAACAATACAACTTCATATCTATACACCATTCTACAGTATATATAGAAACAGCATTTAACTCTGGTGGAATTCAACAAAGAAGAATATTTCACACTGGTATGCTAATTACTTAACACGGTTGCATCAGAATTGTTTACAATTCTGATTGGCTGAGAGCTAACGTCATTTGAAATCATTGGGCTAGGAATCGAAGCCGCGTATATGACGTCACGAGGTTAGCGTGCTGTTAGATGATGATAAATAGGGCCGTAATTTAATTCTCGGTCTCTTTAATGTAATTGCCAGCTGCGTACCTGAAACAAGTCGGTTCGCCTTCAGTGGGAATTCGAATTTGGTAAGCATAATTTTTGCGTGGGACTTTATTTAATTTTCCTAGTCCTAGGCAGATCATGTAAGTTTCTTTGGGCAGTTTAAGTTTAATGTTAATTCTTAACGCCAGAGCCATCAAATACGATCTGAGTGATAGACTTGAGAAACTTAAGAGGTTCATAATAATTCCTTATTGAAGGAATAGCGGTATTTAAGCTGGGTTTAAAAGTTGAGTTGCCGCGGGCGTGCTTTGTATTATTGCAAAGCAGGTCTGTAGAGAAACCCGCATCTGCGAATTATAATTAATTGCAGAATGGCGGGCGCGTGTGTAATTGTGATTTTATTAAGAATGTAATGCTGCTAGTATTTATATATAGTTACACATCTATCTGTGGACGGGAGTGAAAGAGGTGTAATTTGTAGCACGTGCGTGGGTTACGGAATAGTTATTCGAGACGATGTTCAGAGGGGTGAGGGGGAGAGAAGCACGTGGGTGCTATCATTATGAATATGTAAGCAGGAGCACGTGGTGGTAGAATTGTAAGCACGTGGTGGAACTACGGGGTTTTCAATTTGATAACCTGGGTTTATGTATAACTTTTAAGCAGTATGCTAGCATCTAACAGGGTTATACGTTATTAATTATGTATTGTGGTTCTGAGTAAGAAGACGGAGATGTAATTATTTCTTTTAAAAGAGAATAATATTTGTATTATCATTTTGATGTTCTTCTTCTTCTTCTTGCGATCGCATCTTTGATGATTACACCGTCAGACGAGTTCTCATGATGAATTCGACTGTTGTTTGAAGTTCCTCTTTAACTCCATATAGCTTTGAGTTTAGTGTTGAGTCATTGGGCCAGTATATCTTTCTTAACTGGTCATACAGAGGACAGTCCTGTAGAACATGCTCAGCAGTTTGTTCGTTTAATCCACATGTGCACAGTGGTGAAGCAGACAATCGTAGCTTGTGCATGTGTTTATTCAGTTTGTTATGCCCTGTCCTGAGTCGAAAAATAGTTGTCTGTCCCTGCCGGTCGAGAGTGTGATAGTCGTCTTTGGGTTGGTTCTGTTCTCTTCTGATAGTCTGGATAGCTCTCTTTTTCTCAAAGTATGTGACTTCATTATCTTCTTGTTCACATTCTCCTCCCTTTTTTGCAAGTTTATCTGCCTTTTCATTTCCGGGTACACCACAATGAGATGGTACCCACTGAAGTATGGTTCTCTTTTTGGCAGCTACCTTGTTTAGTTCATTTCTCAGATGCGGGAGTTTACCACCCTTGAGAGCTTGCAGGACAGACAGTGCATCTGTGAGGATGACTACCTGGTGGCAGTCAGAGTTGGTGTTATAAATCATATTTGCAGCTTGCTCTAGAGCTTGAACCTCAGCTGTATAGTTGGAACAGAATTTACCAGTGGGAATGTGCCTAGTCTCATAGTGGTTGTCAGGATATGAGATAAAGATACCGGCACCTCCATTCCTAACAGCATTAGTTGCTGATCCATCTGTATAGGCATGTATCCATGATTGATCGGGATAGCTTTCTTGGATCATACTCAATGTAGCAGTTCGTTTTTTTGCAGATCATTATACTCACATCCACTTGTGAGACCACTGACTGTTGTATTAATTTGGAGGGCACTGCTGGCCTGCTCCCATGGTACAGGGTATAGGGTGGGCTTCAGTGGTGTTGTCTTCATGGATAGGTCTTCTTGATGCTGTCTTATAAGTCTTTTCCCCCGATGCACAAAGCTGCTACGCTTTAGACGTCCCAATGCCAGATCATCTAGTCTTGCCTTCATTGGGTGCATTGGCATACTGTTGTACTTTTCCATCTGGATCATGGTTTTTGTGTCTCTTCTATGGGACAATGTCTGTAATCCAGCAACCTTCTGCATCTCTGTTATTGGTGTAGTTTTCATGGCTCCTGTAATGAGCCTGAGAGCTTGATTTTGCACCTTGTCCAAAGACTGCAGATGTGAGTTAGCAGCTGATGACCATGCTGCTGAGCTAAACTCTAAGTGTGGTCTTATTACTCCATTATAAATCTTCTTTAGATTTCGTTCAATTGCTCCCCAGTTGGTACCTGCTAATTTTCTGAGTATGCCTAGTCGTCTTCGGGCCTTTCCTTCTGCATTTTCAATATGCTTATTCCATGTAAGCCTTTGGTCAAATGTCACCCCAAGATAGGTGGGGTAGCTTTCTTCCTTGATCACGGTTGTCCCTAGGTGTATGTTAGCTGATTTGTCCTTTGGGGCGAGGGAGAACAGTGTTGTGGAGGTTTTGTCTGTGTTTATTGTGATAAGCCATTTCTCTGCCCATGACACTAGCATGTCTGCTGCCCGCTGCATTCTATAATTTGCTGTGGTGACATTTTCATCAGCGCACCAGAGTACTAGGTCATCTGCATATAAGGCAGCTTTAACTCCTGCAGGGAGATCTTTCACCAGGTCATTGATGTAAACAAGGAAGAGTGTTGGGGAAATTACTCCTCCTTGAGGTACCCCCTGATGGAGCAACACTTTTCTGCTCTGCAGACCGTCAAGAGTGACTCTAGTTCTCCTGTTATGCAAGTATGACTGGATCCATTTCATCATGTTGCCTTGGATTTCACTTCTCCTAAGTTTTGCAATGAGGCCATCTTTCCACACCTTGTCAAAGGCCTGCTTGAAGTCGACCCAGATCGTTAGGACCTTTTTCTTCTCCTGGAAGGCATCTTCTATTGCTTGAGACAAGTAAGTAACTTGGTCTTCTATACTGTAGCATTCTCTAAATCCAGCTTGTTCCGGCACCAGGATCTGCTCAGACTCTAAATACCATTTCAATCTGTGGTTGACTATTCGCTCCATAGTCTTCCCAACACAGCTTGTGAGACTGATTGGCCGGTAACTTGCAGCCTCGGTCTTACATTTCCCTTTCTTTAGTATGGGTATTGTGATGGCTTCTCTCCATACTTGGGGTACCGTTCCTTTCAACCAGCTGTGGTTGAATATCTCAAGCAGTTTTGTCTTTGCTGCTGAGCTCAGATTTACTAGCATTTCGTTGCTGATTTTGTCTGGGCCGGGTGACTTTTGAAACTTAAGCTTGGAAATAGCCTTCTGTAGTTCTCCTAGTGTGATGGGTTCCCTCATTGGGGCAGGAGTATCTGTCTGTCCCATGGTTGCCAGTATTTCTTTTCTTATCTCTCTCTGATGGTCTATGTTAATGGGTAAGTTGCTTTCTGAACTGTATCTTCTAGCAAACAAGTCTGCAGCTTGTTTTCCTCTGAAAAGTTTGCCACCTTCATCCAATGTGATAGTCTGCCTTGGTGAGGAATGCTCTTCATTTAGAGACTTGACTAATCTCCAAAGTTTCCTGCCGTCTTTCTCAAGGTTCAGCGATGCCGTTTTAGTTCTCCAGCTTTTCCGCTTTTCTTCTAGCTTTGTTCTCTGAAACTCTGCTACAGCCTTTTTCCATTTGTTGTGAGTTTCAAGTGAAGGCTGAGACTCTGCGTCCTTTCTAGCCTTGTCCATAGCTTCCTGACGTTCTTGGAGTGTGCTGGACCAGTATGGTATGTAGTTACGCCGGCATCCTTTGGGAATGGTTTCTTTTGCAGCTTGTAGTATGCATCTGTTGAAGTCTTTTACCACTTCATTAATGTCTCTGTTCTGTACCTTGAGGGTAGACAGCAGCGTGTTCACCTGATGCCTGAATAAACCCCAGTTGGCTTTTTTGTAGTTCCATCTTGTAATGGCTGGGCCTGTACTGAGAGTTGCACTCTGGACAGTAAGAAAGATTGGGCGATGGTCGCTTCCCCTAGTTGGTCTCCTACTTCTCTACTAATAGATCCAGCTATATCTGGTGTGGAGAAGGCAAGATCTGGTGTTGAGGTTGTGTGCCATCCTCTGGAGTAGAAGGTAGGAGTATCTGTGGCATTATTGACTAGGATTAGGGAGTGATCATCTTGCCAAGTTTCAACCTCTTCACCTCTGTGATCCAGATGGTTATAGCCCCAGCTCTGGGAGTGGCTATTAAAGTCTCCAACTGCTATAAAGTTGGTGGCTGGTACCTGTATAGAGCTGAGACTCAGGGGTTTGTTGTTCGGACAGTAATAGTTCAGGAGTTCTATTTCCATCTTGTCTACCTTTATCTGCAGCAGCTGATATTCTGCTCCATCCATGAAGGTTTTCCTTTCGTGTGCAGGAATGTTATTCCTTACAAGAGTAAGTACTCCTCCTTTTCGTCTATCTTGTCTGTCGGATCTGAAGCATTGATATCCCCTTATTTTAAAGGTTTGATCTGCTTTCAAGTGAGTCTCTTGGATACAGCAAACACTGACTTGCTTCTCATACAAGATGTTTTCCAGCTCTGTCTTTTTGCTGTATCCAGCCTGCTTGCTGTTCACTCCCTCTGCATTCCAGTGCATCATGACAAGTGGCACTCTGGGTTTCTCTTTTTCTGTTTTGTTTTGGTCAGTAGTTCTCCTCCGCCGTCTGTTGACTCCACAAGACGGTCTAGAGGGTCCTCCAGTAGCTGAGGGTGGGCTCTGTCGAGGCTCAGAGCCCGGCACTGCACCTGCCTGGTGGAGCTCCACAGGGCGAGCACCAGAACGAGATTTATTTGACGGTGTACTCTCCATAGAAAAAAAAAGCGAGTTGCATGATACTGTGGTTTCCGGTGCGCCTTCTGGCCCAGTATCTACGACTTTAGCACCTGTTCAACGGGAGAGTGGGCTCATCCCTAATCTGTTTATGTTCCCAGTAGTAGACTATTCGCAAGCAGCCTGGGGGTGTCACTGCTCTGCGCGGACCTTGTTTACCGAGGCGGCGTCCGAGCTCGTATGGTGAAAATATGGTTGCGTTATCTTCAAAATAGCCCCGTCTTTCCCGTGGCTTTTCTGCCATCCTGCAACTTTGAGTTAGGGAGTTCTGAGCTCCAGTCTCTTTCCCAGGCATTTTATCCTGGCCTGGCACGCATACAGAGGACCCCACTTCTGGTTCTAAGTTAGCAGTTGGGGATAGGTGGGGTAGCACACTGTGCATTCCCCGTCATCCAGGGGGCTCTCCAACTATGCAGAGCTTGCACAATGCTGTGCTCTGGTTCTGGGCTCTCCCAAGGAATCCTCACGTCCTGCACAGAGCCACTTCCCGATACCCACCACCTGCCAACCCTCCATTGTAGAAATCTCCTGCATGCGGCCATCCAGTCAAGAGCCAGTATTAAGTCTGGTGCCCAAGTGATCCCCCCAAGCTCAGTGTGCAATGCTGGGTTCTCATCATGCTGCAACACAGGAGGGATTGTGATGCTCAGCCATCTCTCTCAATTCTGCACCGATAAGTGACATCGGGGACTTAACTTTGCCTCAGTACTGGGAGGCCCCGTTTCCGGGTACACCACACACAGCCAATTGAGGCAACGGTCGCCATGGGCGATTTTGATGTGATTTAAGATTATTGACGGGAATTTTAGGAATTCCTAGAGAGGTCTAGTTATTTTGTGTTAAGCATTTTGCTGCATTCAGTGTCAGCGAGAAGTGGGCCAAAGTATTTTAGACAGTTCGGTCCTCAGTGAAAAACTGTTGTGATTGTAACCAGTCATGCAGAACGAAAGATCTGGGTCAGCCAATGTTTATTTTGACTCGGGGAGAGTGAAGAGAGGGGAGTTACGTGTTGAAGAGTAAGGGAGTTATTTGTTATTCGAAATATATTATTACTGTGTGTTTAGCTGTTGTTTTGTTTTTTTTGTCTAAACAGCAGGTACCGGCTTTTGTGTGGGGAAGAGCAGAATTTTTGATACCACAAAATTTCTCCCACGGCAAAGTTGTGGCATTCGCCGACACGCAAAGTCGTGCGTTAATTGCCAGTGGCGGACGGAGCGAAAGAAAATACGTTTTCCCAAGGCAGGGAAGACATTCTCCAGTTGAAAGGGATTTTGGTGGAAAATCCGGAGCTCTGATGCTCAATCTTCTTGCACCCACAAATCGGCAAGTTGCCAGCGTGGTTGTAAATTTATTTCGATTCGTCCCGGCCATAATAACGCCGAAGGCCTGACCCCAGAGTAGGGGGCGGGCAGGTAAACCCAGAGTGGTAGCAGCAAAACCAGCTACCAAATCGTAGTTTTTCCAGAAGCCAGTGGTGAAACCTAGTCGTCAATTTCAAGAATTGTGGGGAGCAACAGGGTCAAAATCCTCTTCACAGATTTTAGAGCAGAGGACAGCTGCTGAAGTGTAGTCTACAGGTAGTAGACCAGAAAGACAGAACTGAGACATAGTTTTGTGAAGGTCATAGCAGAGAACAGCTGTTGAAGTGTAGAGGTGCAGTTAGCTGTGTAGCAGTTCAGGAGATTTTCAGGATAGGTTGTCTAGAAACGAAGTCTGTGCAGAGTTGGTGTGGACACTTCGTAGTAGATCCAGCTGATTGTGTACTTAGAGTTTATATTAGAGTTTAGAATAGCTAGTTTGGAGTGGAGACTCGGCGTCTGAGACCCCACCCAGTGCAGTGTAGTTTATTTAATTTAATCTTACCTTCTCTCTCCATACAGGTGAAACTTGTGGGTGAAGGGTTGGGTTTTGATGGTACAACATTTGTAATTTTTCCTAAATTTATTTTTTTCAGGAGTGCCTACACTGCATTTTTATGTATTTGACATTTATTTGAGTTTTGTTTATAGGTGTAAATAAAACTTGGAAATTAGAGCTGGAATCAGTCATTTCAATTACGTACAGTAGCTATCTGTTGTCTGTATCGTGGTGTATGGGAATCATAATTGAACCTTATCCCCTTAGGGTAGCTAGAGGTGGTCGAGGCCATAGCAATTAAGACGTCCGAAGTGGTGAGGAAAGAATCAACTTCGGTTCTCAACTTCGGAGCCAATGGTCTCACTTTCACATTTGCACTGTCATTTTTCATCTGAATCTATCATTTCAGTCTTTCTTCTCACTAATGTCTTGTCACTATATGTAGACAGCCTTTAGTCTTAAATCCATTTCGTGACAAACACTTGTGTTGCTAATAAAGACAATTTTGTGAGTACAGCTCAAGACCAACACTATAGTCTTCCACATGCATCACGCATTTTTGGAATAGCAGGTATTATTTCATGCTCAGACATCATTTTAAAAAACCCACATTTTGGCGCCTCAGCAGCATTTTTTCAGCGTGCTTGCTGAGCTGAACACTAGCCACACGGTATGCTGGTGGCCCATGCAGCACGTGTTCAATGTTTGTCGTTCGAGAAAAATCATTGTCAGATTAATTGCTTATGAAATATAATTTTTATTATTTTTGGGTCATTTTCACCTACTGGTCCTTAACTTCTTTTGTAGGGTATATATATGTATGTATGTATGTATGTATGTATGTATGTATGTATGTATGTATGTATGTATGTATGTATGTATGTATGTATGTATGTATGTATGTATGTATGTATGTATGTATGTATGTATGTATGTATGTATGTATGTATGTATGTATGTATGGTATGTTGGTATGTATGTATGTATGTATGTATGTATGTATGTATGTATGTATGAAGGCTATGGGTGGCGTGTGTAGGGCGTTTTGTGTGTTTGTCAAAACAATAACAATCACAAATTTAATGAAGGCCTGCTGTTATCAAATTTCGAGAGGCCATAATTAATATCACAAGTTGAAGCAAATGCCTTATTATAATCAATACATGCACTTTTGTGTTGTGCATTTCATGTCGTCGTTTTGGAGTCTGCATCTGTGGTAACAGCCCTCATTAACGCTGTATGAGTTTGTAGTGTGTTTATCAGTGGGAGACTCATGTTCAGGATTATTTTATGCTAACTATAGTGTTTTAACCGGATACTGGTGAAAACATCAAGTGTGCCCCACAGTCGGACATGCGATTGTGTCGCTGTTTTGTGTTGGAACCAAGTATCCAAGATGGCGGTTTTGTGATTTGTCAACCGGACTGCGTTTCAAAACATCACAAAAATTATGTATGTATGTATGTATGTATGTCGTAGGTAATGTATGTATGAAGGCTAGTCTATTGTTACTGCTGTTATCAAATTTCGAGAGGCCATATTAATATCACAAGTTGAAGCAATGCCTTATTATAATCATATATGCCCAATGAGGTAGCCATGTATTGGTTCAACTTCAAGTTATTCGATCTATGACAGTATGTATGTATGTATGTATGTATGTATGTCAAAGTCATGCTCGACCTGGCGGTTAGCGTTGAGGCTCCCCACGATAGTAATGTGGATATTCTTAACACCTATTATAACAACACCCGAAGAGATTGTTACATAAACAAGGGTATATTATGTGATAGTATGTAAAAATGAAAAGGTCTTTGAAACTGAACTTTTTATTTACAAAAATATATATATTATGTATTTGTGAAGCCACTGGAAATGTATGTATGTATGTAAACAATGTTTTCGTTAGCAATGGCTAACTGGATACTGTCACCCCTCATTATGTGAATGGAAGGATCCATGTGACTTATTAATTTTGTACAATGCTGAAACAAGATTTGTATGTATGTAGCAGAGAATGAGACTTTTCCACGGCTTTGAGAGGTGTGTCAACTTGAAGCTCTCACATTAGTAAATGGAAATTCTTAACATCGACTATAACAACACCCGAAAAGATGGCTACAGAAATTAAGGATATCAGTGAAAGGAGACAATTAAACTTTAAAATTGACATTTTTATTTGTAAAGAATATATATCAGTTTATGAAGCCACCGGAAAGAGACTAGACTATAGCTTCGTTATCAATGGCAACCGGATACTGTCACCCCTCATCGAGAATGGAAAGATCCACTGACCCCTTACTATGGTGTGCGTTGCTGAAAGACCACAGAGCGGACATGTGTCAGATTGTGTGATGTAATGTATGTATGTATGTATGTATGTATGAATCGTGAATGTTTGGTTTTTGCTCATGTCCCAAAAGACAGTGACGGTAACTGAAGGCTGGAGACTTTTGATGTCAGCTTGTAAACTGTGTACGAATTGAATTCAACGGATTATGAATGTTTGCCGATTGTATCCTGGGCGGAGTTTAGCACACTTACGGACTCTAAATGATTATCCGATATGATATGGTGTTTTTATACTATATCAAGTACATGTATGTAATGTATTTTTTTATGTATGTATAATATAGATTCTGACTATGTATGTATGTATGTATGTATATATGTATGTATGTATGTATGTATGTATGTATGTATGTATGTATGTATGTATGTATGTATGTATGTATGTATGTATGTATGTATGTATGTATGTATGTATGTATGTATGTATGTATGTATGTATGTATGTATGTATGTATGTATGTATGTATGTATGTATGTATGTATGTATGTATGTATGTATGTATGTATGTATGTATGTATGTATGTATGTATGTATGTATGTATGTATGTATGTATGTATGTATGTATGTATGTATGTATATGTATGTATGTATGTATGTATGTATGTATGTATGTATGTATGTATGTATGTATGTATGTATGTATGTATGTATGTATGTATGTATGTATGTATGTATGTATGTATGTATGTATGTATGTATGTATGTATGTATGTATGTATGTATGTATGTATGTATGTATGTATGTATGTATGTATGCATGCATGCATGTATGTACACTGTATGTACACATGCATGCATGTATGTACACTGTTCAAAAAAAGAAACGCAACTTTTTTGGTGTTACTTTTATAAAAGATATTCGTTGATTGGACATCAGTCAACCTATCGACTGTATCCATCTGGTCATTAACTTCTCGTGGTTACCTGAATTGTACTCACCTCATGATTCGTGAGGTCATGAAAGAGGTCAAGGTCAAAACAACATTTTTGACAATAACTCGTGACAGGTTCATGAGAATCCCGTGAAACGTACTGAACACAAAACTCTCTGACCATATTATTGAATGCCTATAAAAGATTGACGCTCCTCGAATAAATTCAGTTGAAAATTCAATGCGCAAGTATGGCTCATCTCACTACAGAACAACGACTCATCATCATTGGACGTTTACAGACTGGACAGTTACAAAGTGTAGTGGCCAGACAATTTAATGTGGTTAGAAGCATCATTAGTCGCCTTTGGACGCGATTTCAAGAAACTGGCTTAGTGGCAGACCGGCCGCGCAGTGGAAGACCCAGAGTCCCAACTCCTGCCGAAGACCGCTTCATACGGCTGCGTCACCTCAGGAATCGACTTGCATCTGCGTCCTCCACAGTCCAGTCATAACCAGATAGCGTCAACCGGCGTATAACGGATAACCAGCGTCACAAGACACCAACGTCCTTATCAGGACGCCACTATCCGAGAAAAGATCGCATTTTCGTCAAAATGACCAGAAATAAACCACACGCGAAAAAGAGGAAGGTCTACACCAGCCCACCAGCGCAAAACAGCCAGGGGAATAACAAAGCTACAAGCAACAAAGAAAGACAGCCAGAGAGCAAGACTGCCCCAAGTACTCGTGCCGGGACCAAAATTTCTCCAACTCTTGACACGATGACGGAGCTAGCTGCGACGTGTAAAGACCCGACTGAGAGACTGAGTGACCCGACTCCTTGCGAGGAAGAGGAGAGAGCAGATGCAAACGATTCTGACCTTGAAGATGAAGAAGAATATGAGTACATGATGAGAACGTTAGAGCAGATAGAACAGATGCCAGAACCTGAAGACAGGATGAGAGCGTTAGAACCGATGCAACAGATGCTGGAAAGAAGGGAGAGAAGACATAAAAGAACCCTGCGGCCACCACCACACGTGCCGGAGTCGTCAGCAGAAGCCCTGTCTACCACAGAGAGGCTGCACCAGACACCGATGACACCACCACACGATGCCGAGTTGACAGCTGTGGCTGCCCCAGGGAAGCTGCTCCAAACTCCGAAGAAGATAAAATCACCACTAAAGCAAGACGCCATAGTAGAGGCTCCAGTGTGTAGTGATCAGACAACTACAGAAAGTGATCAGGAGTCAACAAAACAGAACGTGAGACCGTCCTACACACCACACACTCTAACGCAGACGGAAAACAGAGTGCGTCACCTGCGCAAACCAAGCAATGCCGGTTGCCACAAGGCACTACAGGAGAGGATGGTTAAGATCACACAGATGTCTGGAGGTGAGGCCTCACTCAGGCCCTACCAGATGACAAAGTGATCAGCATCCTAGAGACAAAAACTGGCAGGAGAAGCATCTCTAAGGTACGGAGGCACGAAAAGGGAGTCGTGCTTTCGCTCAACAGCACGGATAAGACAACCTCACTGATGACAGAACTGGAGGCCGGCCCGAAAGAATTCATGCTGCCTCACCAGATAAAAGTAGTGATGAAGACCAGCAAGACAACAAAGAAGTTGGTGCTAAGAGGGGTGGATACAAGATGGTCTGCTAGCGAAGTCCAGGGCTGCCTACAGACTGAAAACACAGGTGCCCAGGTCATACAGATCGAGAGGTTAAGGACATGGAATTGAAAAGATACCAATCTGGTGGTAGTAACTATTGAAGGAGTGACAAGACCTGAAAGACTGACATTCAAAGAGACATCAAAGAGGACAGAGGCATATATCCCTCCGGTGATACAGTGCTCCAACTGCCAGCAGTTCTCGCACACAAAGAAAACGTGCAGGAGAGATGCAGTCTGTCGATATTGTGCGGGTGGCCACCTATATCGCGACTGCCCCAAGGCGAAGGAGGACCCCAACTACAAAGCAATAAACTCAAACCGCACCTGTGCAAACTGCCTCGGAAACCACGGGGCTAGATACCGAGGCTGCCCGATGTTCCAGGAAACAAAGAGCATCCTGAAGGAAGCGGTCTCCAAAAACATCCCCTTCAAGGAGGCAAAACACAGAGTGGCTGCGGATGTTGCAGAAAAACAACGTACGATTGACAGACGACAGTTACACCAGCTGACCACTGAAGTCAAACAATTGAAAATAAAACTCCAGGTCGAAAACAGAAGCATGCAGGCTCCCGAAGACGAAAAGGACAGCGGTGAAGACGTAATAGATATACAGAGCATCAGAGAAATGATGAAAGACATGAAAAGCATTAAGCAGCAAATAGAAGCAGATGTAAAGAGGCTGACAGAACTGACGAAAGAAAACTCAAAAATCCTCAAGAGAATCGAAACAGAGCGAAGAGCCATTGAGGAAATGACATCAAACACAAGAGCGACCAAAACAAACGAGCAATCAGACGAAGAAGTCATCGAAGAAACACTTGAAAAACTTCTACCAGCAATAATAGAAAAAGCACTACTACAGATACAGGAAAGCAGGAAGACAAGAGAAACAGAAACTAGGAAAGCAAAAACTAACAAAACGACACAAGCCAGATAGGAAGGCAGGAAATGAACACCATGAACACGCCACGACAGACAAGCAACGAAGAGATAACCAGACAGTCAGCTAGCGGTCCTTTTTAGGACCAGTCCTTTTCAGGACTAGGAAAGTGATACCAGCGAAGATATCAACACACTATATACCCCAATATAACCGTTTGTAACCCTTCAATGGGTTTTGGTTGAACAGGGTATTACAGCAACATAGTAGACGAAAACAACAACTTTTTTTGAAAACACACACTAACACAAAATTCGCCAGAGTGAGAGACTGTGGAGAAAAGTAGCTGCCAAACCAATACTATCCTATCTGGATGCAGTGCAGGCATACTTCACTACAAACCAGTCCTACACTGAGCTTATATCGATTCTAGAGGGTTCATATTCGAGTCTTGCGCTAAAGTCAGAAGTCAGTCAATCTCGCTGCATATATTCTCAAGGAGCACAGTGATTGAAACTGTACCAGACCTTAGTCCCCCTCAGTCATTGGGTGGGCTAAAGGAACTGACTGTCAGCAACAGTGTGGTGTGTCACACCAGTGAAAAGACATTGTATAGCAAAAGATGAGTATAGTAAAACTCATTCCGGTGATTCTGTGAGCAGTCAAAAACGATAGTCTATGATGATAAACGTTACTAAAGTCCAGGATAGTTGAAGAGTAGTGCCAAAACTTGTGTGGAAGACATTTTTCTTTGAGTAATTCAACTGGAAAATCCAAACTTATATTTTATTAAGTGATATACATAAATGCACAATCATCAGCTGTAAATATACTTATCCATTGAACACCATCTTCAAACACTCACCATTCATTACAAAATTAGATAGAAGTAAATAAAGAGGATATATTAATTGTATTCAACAGCATTATTCAATTAATAAAGTTGAAGTTGAGTTTTGTTGAATTATTATCACTTGGGGTCACACAGCAGGGTGGCGCAGTAAGGTCTGACTGTTCTGTTCAGTTCCAGATACTTTCACAGCCGTGTCTATCGAGTGATACCAGTGTACTTCTCTGTCACTGGGACCTCACACATTCTGCAGAGTAGTATCGTATTTCTTCTCCAACACTATCAACACACTTCTAAAAACCCTTACGCTACACTAGGGAGGTTAAAGTTACTTTTAAATAAAAGCCGTGATTAGGAAATATTACCTTAAAAATGATGAAAGAGCAAAAAATTGGAGAGAACAAAAATAAGAACGATGGTGAAAAAGGTAACAGATGAAAACGATAGGAACACTTTATCTCACGCCCGATACAAAAATTAGCCACTTCTTGTCACTAAGTATTTCTTTTATTTTTTTTGCGGCTTAGAGTGAAGTTTCATTGTGTCGCCTGTTTGTCGCGGTTTTCTTGTTATCT
Organism: Oreohelix idahoensis; assembly: GCA_024509875.1. Taxonomy (NCBI): domain Eukaryota; kingdom Metazoa; phylum Mollusca; class Gastropoda; order Stylommatophora; family Oreohelicidae; genus Oreohelix; species Oreohelix idahoensis. Next base: position 701,259 of record JAMPIV010014838.1, on the reverse strand, counting down.
ATTCAATCAATGGCTCGTCACGTACACTATATCTAAGAGGGTACCGCCGTCAAAACGGTACGCAATCTGGTAACAAGGACTCATGTGTGTCTGTTGGGTGGTTCGTTCTCATGGTAAAGAGATAGTTGTAAGCTAGTGTATGGTGTCACTGGTCTATGCTAGCTTAAAATACGCGAATGGTTTTCTCAATGAAAATATCTGAGAAGTGTTCTTAAGTTGAACTCCAACAAGCAATAGTCAATTCTCCAATTCAGGACTGCACGCAAGTCGTTGGTGAAAGTACATGTTATTTATTGACACGATACAGACGGGAATACATAAGACGTTCATAGTTACAGGTGCAAAAAGGTCATACGTCAAAATGTTGATAATTACTTTTCAAGTTCATGAAGATTCTCTAACAATATTCAAGTGACTAAGGATCACTTCCTCTACCACATCAAATGTATTGCAGTCAAGTCCGTTGACCTTCTTTCAAGGACGTATATCATGGCCCAACGGATTCATTCTCAAGGAGCAATACTTCTTATCATACTTGTAACAATTCCAGACTTTCCATACGATACTTAGGTAGCATATATATATTAAAATCCAAACAAAGTCATCCACTACAATACGACCAGGTTAGAGTTCTGTGTTGACTAACCTCTCTATATCCATGCCACGACTTTGGCATTGACAAAATACGGCATGTAAAACATGTGAAGCATACAAAATCAATTAACTTCAGTTACTCGTAGGTATCCTCCCTCTACGGTAATTCAAAAGGCTAACGACTCCGTCTGTCCATTCTAGGAAGGACATACTGCGATGACTTCCCGCTAGACCAAGATTAGGAGCGGCCTGATACTTTAATTTAATTCAATAAACATTCGATATGACGTAGGGCGACACTTACTTGATACTTCCACTACTGGCTTCACCATGAATCCCAGTAGATATAGTTACAATATAATGGCTTCTTCAAACTTGCCAGATAAATCCAAGAAATATATATCGGACATAAACATGGTCCGTACTGCCCCGTTCAAAACATGACGTCACAATCCCTAAACTAGGTTACCCGTGCGTCCAAAGCAACTCACACTGCATTGTGCACGTCAGTGCGTGAATCAATCGAACGCACAAATAATATAACTATATTAAGACTGGTGCGTACATCTGGCAGGACCGAAGACTACCCCCTTAGGTAATAAATGTACGTAACAGTGTCTCACTTGTCATTAGTTTTCAATAGCCCCGGTTGGCCTGCTAATGTGCTCAGATGTCTCGACACTATGTGTTCAAACAGGGGTTTACGCCTTCAAACAAATCCTTTCTACGCCAAGAAACTTGCCATTAACATGTCTAACGAACCAGGAGTGCCCCACAAGATAATGCTTTATAAAAGCGGGATGTTGGGAAATATCAAAGATGTGCTGAAATATTAAAGTTACGCTTAGATAAAAGCCGTGATTAAGAAAGATTATTTTTAAATAATGAAAGAGCAAAAACAGGAGAGAGATTAAATAAGACCAATAATGAAAAATGTAACAGGCGATAAAGAATACGAACACTATATCACAATTATTGGCCTTGTTGGACATGCGCAAAAGAGTAGTAATCCTATTCTTTCTTTGCCTCGTCAGAAATCCTCGGAAACTACGAGTACATTGGGCAAAAGAGCGGAACAGGAGATGACATGAACTGAAATTCAATCTGAAAAGACAACAGTTCTACCCTATGATTGATTCTTTACTCTACTCGTTCCTCGTCTGCAGTGTGGTGCAGAGGTTATGATTAATTCAATGTATTCTGTTTTTTTTTTTCTTCTTATGATAGTTTTGGCTTCCCTACGCCTTGGCGCCGCGAATCACAGGTTCTATTAACTCTTCACTGGAGCCATCGCTGATCGTCATGTTATTTGCATTCGATTTCTCCCATTACTTCCCTCAATTTGTTATATAATAAAAGAAGTAAATGTTGACGGACACACCACCTGGAATAAGGTGCAGAATGTGACAGAGAGACGAGATTTTAGGAAGGAAGTAATCACTGATCTACCTATCACAACCAACCAATGGCACATCGTCATCATCTCATCTGCAATAACTTTCAAAATTCAACTTGAATGCTTTTTAAGAAACGATTCTTCTTCGTTCGTCCTGAAAAGGACGTTGGTTGCATTGTGTCCGTTTACAGCGAAGCTGCGATATTTGCGCCTTTCGGCCGACACATCTGACTTCAGCACGGCATTTTTGAGGACCGGGTTTGCCTTCCCACTTCGATCCCTACTTTCTCAGCCAGACTGCAGTGATGCAGCCTGTTTCCAGGACCACCACTTGGAGGTGGAGTAGGGTCTTGGTCAGCTCTGGTTCGCTGACCATGACGCAAGCAGTCAAGCTATGAGTCGCTGACTGCATTCATCTCTCTTGCTGCGTCTTCGGTCCTAAGAAACAATTGAATTGATACATGTTGGCACTTTCTGAGAGGTTGTCCTGGACTGGTACTAGTGTTGGCTGTCAGGAAATGACATTCAGTCTTTTGTTTTCTTCCTATTTTTTTTTCAGCTTTTGTTACCTTCTTCTTAATTTAATTCTTTTCCATCCATTTTCTTCCATCTTGTCCATTTTCATTGATGAAACCCCTAAACCCCCCCTCCCCCCCCCCCCCCCCCCCCCCCCCCCCCCCCCCCCCCCTCCCCCCCCCCCCCCCCCCCACCTTTTTTTCAAATTTCTTGGCGTTGCCTAATACACTCACGTGCATTGTTATTTCTATAATAAAAACGGAGCTAGAACGTGTAAAAGCACCATATGTCTTAGGTCCATGATTCGAGAGCGTTAAATGCGGGCATTACAGTTTGATTTCTCAGAAATAATCCCGCAGTTAATCTGCCTCAATGCCTGCACGACTTTTTGTTTACCACTTTTACAACTTGGGGTATAGCAAATCATTCATTTTCCAGACTCTGTGGCGCTTGTCTTAAACATAAATAACACATAAGGAAGGGAAACCCGAGGCCTGTAAACAGTAAATTAATATTAGACAAACATAAAGGTATGTTTTCAGGCACTCGTAAGAAATAAAGAAGTAGAACACTTGGACAACAGAAAAACAACAGACGTGAGTGGCTTACCCAGGGTTCGAACCCCGTACCTTCCGTACGACAACACAAAAAGCTGTGACAAAATCCGTCGTACACTTTTATAACGCTCACCCACTCCGGCAGTATCGCTTATTTTTTTTATTTCTCTCATTCATCATCCTATTATTTGGCAGTTTTTACGCCCTACATTCTTGCTGTGACCACCCCCAGACTGTTTACGTTACGCCAGGACTCGTGATAATACCACGATTATTGAACCGGTCAGCGAGCGATATTCTTATCATGAAAAGCCGGCTCGCCACCTGTTGATACCGACGGCAAACGTGAAGAGAGATAGCGACCTCGACGTAACTCATTTCCGGGGCTAGCGACAATCAGGCAATTAACACCTGGGTTGCGGTCTGTATGTCTGAGGAAACCATATTGTTTGTCTGAGCGGCCTGCGATCCTTTTGTTTGACTGTCTGGCGAACGCACGATCACAAAAGATAATGAGATAGTCGCTGCACAAGACCATCCCTGTGACAATATTGTCCCAGATAATATGGCTGGCGAGTCAATATTTGAAGGTAGTATCTGGACATCAAATAGGTTCCCAGATTTGTTGTGAGTTGGCGGAAAAATTACCGCATGATTTGAAAGAGGTCACGCGTTGGAATATTAAATGTAATATTTTAAACACGCTGGGGAGATTATGAATTTAAACACCTCTACCCACATAGTGCAAAAGAGCTTACGATTGGATTAAAGTGAGAGCCGGAATATGCTTTGGTTCTCATTGGCAAGTTTGCCGGGAAGTACAATCTAGGATTTAAAACTGAGAATGAGAGATGTAATCTAGCAAACTCAGAGACACATAACAGACAGCCTCGCAACGTCAAACGAGCAACTCCCAAAAGCCAGAAAGAGAATGATCGGACCTAGAATTCCATACTTATAAGTGACAGATCGAAGTATTTGGGAAACTGAAAACCTTAAAAAGTAAGCCCGCCTTTATAAATAAAAACTTTGAAAAACTTAAGGGACCAGGACTTTAATTAGGACTAGATACCTAAGGAATTTTACTACACGTCATAAGAGAAACTTTCCCAGACCAAGTGTTTCGCAAATTCATCCGTCATAAAAGGAATTTTAAAAATTTCCAGATCAAGTGATTCGAGAGCATATAACCTAAATTGCTCGTGTCCATTCTAAACTGTGCGAGGAGATTGTGTATAACCCAATTGGGGTAAGTGTAGGCTTTATATTACAAATATAAAATTGACATGTTATTTTGCTAAGTGGTTATATATGTGGCTGGCAACCTCAACATTCGAAAATAGTATATTCATAAACCACTACAGCAAGCGCTAGTGATTTCTTCTGGCTAGTAGTGTGTAAAATCGACCGCAGAGGTGATCTCAGACTCCGAATGGAGCAGTGATGACTGATTATTACAGCACTTGTGCCAAAAGTGTATAATATTTAGTGAGATATATGCACTTTGTTAATTGTAACTCTGGCAACTCATTATTAGCACTGTCCAGACACATTTTCCCAGTTCAATACCCGGAAGAATTTTGGTGATCATCTTGCCTGAGCTACACTGTGTACTCGGGAATTTAATTTTTCTGAGAGATTAACATTGGTGGGTGGACAGCGAGAATGCGCCTATTAATTGGCAGCCCACAAATGTACTTAGCAGAGGCATTTATTTTTCTATTTTATCTAAAAAGTTCGTGGAACGAAGCTAGATGTGAGTGAAAAGCAGGGAATCCACACCAACCGCCTAAATCGGACAAGTTGTGTGAAGAAGTGCCCTCATCACCAAGAAGTGACGAAAATCACAGCTGCAGGACCTCCGTATATCAGTTAAGTGCTTATAAAAAGGCACCTGCAACCGGACATAATTTTCTGAACTATATCCCTACCCTACATCTCCGTGAAGAGAAAATTTGATTCCAATATAGAATTCACCAGCATTTCATTTATTTTGAACTGTTAATACTATTTGATTATAAAATTTGTTACCTGTTGTTTTAAAACTAAACAATAGTTGTTTATTCAGTTATTACATGTATGAAAGCACATGTATGAGACAGAATATTTAATATACATATATATACATCTAGACATATATTTACCTCTAAACAGAGCTATACCATTATAAGAGGAAATTCGCTGAATTAACTCAGCTGGGGGCTTGAGCGGGCTAAAAACCATTGCATATACCCTTCACAAAAGGTGACGGACAGATATAAGTTAACAAATGTTCAGCGCTAAGCAGCATTGTTCTTGACTTCTGAATTATCTTGTAAAACTCCCATTAAGTAGAAGCGTCATTGCCCTTCTATCTACATCGCTGCCAAGAGTAATCTTGTGCAAAGGTAGACACCTTTGACGACCCATTTAGATACTCTTGAGTTTTGGCCACTGTTGGGCCACTATTTCAAAGCAGGGGAGGCAATCTGTGACAATGTATATGTTGTTGTTCGTCCATCACAAGTGATGAAGACCACTCTGTTCATCCAATTATTAGGATGTTAGGATAGTCTATGAGTACGAAGGTGACTGATGAGCCCGATGCGGGCCTGGAAGGATCTCGGACAGTGTGGGCAGGGAATGTTTGCTTCATGTGAAGGTTTTATTTCACGATCTTTTCTAGCTTGTCTCCGCTGTTCCGCTGCTGCTCTTCTGGAAGATTCGCATGCCACTGCACCTTTACGAAGAGATGTGCGCCAGGCAGTTCGGTCTTGCGCAGCAGCTTCCCATGTGTCTGGGTTTATGTCAAAGGTTTTTAATGAAGCCTTAAGCGTGTCTTTGAAGCGCTTTTTCTGGCCACCATGGGAGCGTCTACCCTTCTGCATCTCACCATAAAAGAGTATCTTTGGCAGTCGATGGTCTGGCATGCGGACTACATGACCTGCCCAGCGAATCTGTGACTGCATCAGAATAGTATCGATGCTAGGGATACCAGCTCTGTCAAGAACGGCGGTATCTGGGATCTTGTCTTGCCATTTGATGTTCATTATCTTCCTGAGACAGACTGTATGGAAGTGGTTGAGCTTTTTTACGTGGCGCCTGTATACAGTCCATGTTTCACATGCATAAAGCAGCACTGGAAGCACCGCAGCTCTGTATACCTTTAGCTTTGTCTGTAGACTAATGCCACTTCGAGACAATGTATATATACATACATACATACACACATATATATATAACATGTCCAATGAAAGTGGATTGCTTCTTCTGAACCTAAGTAATAAGTTTCGTTTATGCATTGACCTCTTCCAGGACATCCTCATTATTCTTTTTAGACCATGGTATTTTTAACATTCTTCTGTAAAATAACACACATCGCGGTGATCTCGCTGGAAGGAACTCGACCACACGAATTCTAAATCCTGGAAAAGTGAAAAGAGATTGCCAAAGTGGGGTATGTGAAATACTGGGTACACTAATGATAAAGGCATACATTCAACAAAAGTTTAAAAAAAAAAAAAAACACGTACACAAGAAATTTTTAGCGCCCAGATGTAGCCAAATGCACAGCTCACAATTACATAAATAATGTTTATAACATTAGGAAACGCCTAGAAGGCATATGAGCTATATTAATTGTGTGTGTGAATGATAACCTACGAGCGCGCTATATCACATTTTAAACAGTTATTATGTTTGTAATTTCTCAGTTCAGATGGAGACGGCCAACTTAAAAATTGACCTAAAAATTGGTTGTCATTGACAACAGGAACGAGACTCTGTGTTCACCAGCAACAGACAACATATACAAGTCGTAAGATCGACGGAAATTTTTTATTTTATTTTTTTATTTGTGGTTCCTGCACACATATATCTTTGTATATGCATGGGTCGCCAGTATGTAGGGTCATGTTTTCTTACCTGGCCTCTGCTGGCTCTCCAACTGTCTACTGGCGCCACATGTTCGCCTGATTTCTACCACTTTAAAAACTTGAACACGGGGTCTTGGAGGGAGAAAGTAACGATAACCGTGATCTGTTACTCCTAGCTACGAAATAACTACTGATTTAATATGATTATTTGTCGGCCTTACTTCCCGTTCTGTAAAAAGATTTTTCTTAAAAAACAAGAATTTCTCAACGGGATAAAGGCATTGAAGGAAATACCATTATATTTAAGAAAAATAAATGTCTATTGCGATATTTATTTTAAAAGTTTCACCATTTCGTTCCATGATGTCTTCCACTATCATGCACATGCAGGTTTCCTATCTAGAACATAAACAAGATTGTAGCGGCCCACAGAAACGTACAGATTTTAACATTCAGATAAAGCTATCAGAACAAATACATGCATTGATAATTAGATGGTGCATCCTGGCAATAGATGGCAAAACAATATTGTAAATGCACATCACATCCACTATGTAGCAATGTTGAGCAAAACTTCACATTTCGTGTATTATATTTTAGAGAGTAACACGAGTTTCTTCTGGTTTTGAAGAAGTATCACTGATCGAGGATCATACGAGCCCACATTTGCTGTAGAAGCATTTTTAAGTGTCTGCGGTTTCGCTACAAAATGGCTTTCACTTCGCATGTCCTGCTAGCTGTGTGTCTTTTTTTCTGCGGTGTAGTTGTCTTTTTGTCCAGAGTCTCAGCAACTCGTCAGGTGAGCAGATTATTTTTTACATTTACTGTGTACGAACATGAAATTTGGTTTGGTTTGTCTTTTGGAATATCTTCATTGCACACGGACAACGCCATCAGTGCTGCGATCCTCCTCCCTTAGATCACACACTGAGGATCTCAGCGCAGTGCACGAACTCCGTAGTACCGGCGAGAATTCCCATGTGTGTAAATAATGTATAGGAATCACACGTTCTATAAATATTTTTGTGATGGGTAGGTTTCCTAATTTTTAAATTTTTGCCGGGGCAGCGGCCTGATAAGCCTACTCTTTACGATTTCCAACTGCCGTGGGATTTTTAACGTGCGCAACTTGCACAAGGGACCTCCTATTTTTTCCCCCTTATCGGAGAAGGCTATGCATCCGATCTCACTACCTATGAGACCAGGGGGAGGGGGGGTATGACGTAATTAGGACCACTGGTTCTGAAAAAAATATATTTTAAGGATAGGGGTCGGAGTGGCTCAGAGGTCCGCCTCGTATTCAAGAGGTACCGGGTTCGAATCCCAGTTGAGGGATTATAATTTATTGAATATGAAATTTATTAGCCTGGAATTGTTCCTCTAGGATTCCCACTGATGTATACTCATACCTTCTGTTTCAAATAAAATTAATACCAAAAGCGTACTGCTGAGAGGAGGAACTTAAATCATGCAATTTTCCAAATGTGGAAAAAAAACTTTGTCCCTTAGCAGATGATGTCGTAGAGTAGTGAAGTGTTAGGGATTTCACTACACTAGGTCTGTACTTTATGGGGTGGGTGACAGGTTTCTTTCCTCGCTGCTTTGTTTTCCCTAATTCAAGAACAGTCAAATACATATGTATAGCTTTTTTTGACTGGAGCGTGACGCAACCTAATTGTTTTCGAGCTCGGTATTTCTGCCTCGAGAAGCAAGCGTTCTAACCCCTATGCCCATTCATGCTCTTTTAAAATATACTGAATGTAATTAACATATTTCACAGAAGCAATGCGGGGAAAAATGGATATAGCCTAGTTAAAATATATAGATATAGTTAAAATATATAGATATACATACCTGTCAACCTCCTGAGACAAAAATCTGTACGCTGGACCAAAAAAATCCTTACAAACACCCAAAAATCCTTACGCAAAAACTATATTCATAAATTATACACAATACAGTTTTAAAATGAGAAATGACATATACAAATCTATTAGCATTTGAATTAGTGTATTATAAAACATGCTGTTCTTTACATATAAAAAACTTAGTGATCATGCGGTACTATTCTTTCGATACACAGTGTTTTGTATTATAATCAACACATGTACTTTTAGCACTTTGCAGAATTGCATTTGTGGGCTTAAAGTCTGCACAGCATGTATCAATGTTAATCTTACACTGTAAAAAACATACAACAAAGCAAAGCAAACAGCTAACAGCAACAACAACAAAAAATTTAACAAATTATGAACAGAATATCAAATCTAGGAACAAAAACGTAGCACCAAAAATTTACAAAATTATTTAAGAGTTGGTAGCCTAGACCAGTGATAATAGATTGCCACTTTATTAAAAAATAAAGCAGCGAATCTCGACCGCTGAAATAAAGTAGGTAGGCCTACTCAATGCAAATAAACTTTGTTTTTCTACTTTTGTAGGGCCTACACAAAATTTTATGATATTAATTTATTGGAAATATTGAAATGGTCAAAATATAACTGGAAAGATTAAGAGAACGACAAAAATAAAATACAACGAAACACAGCAAAGCAACAGCAAAAAATAAAAAAATTAACTAAATTGTGAACAGAATATTAATCTAGGAAGAAAAAATGTACTACCAAAAGTTTACAAAATTATTATTTAAAAATTGATAGCCTAGACCAGTGATAATAGATCGCCGCTTTATGAAAAATAAAGCAGTGAATCTCGTTCGCCGGTATAAAGTAGGCCTACTCAACGCAAACAAACTTTTTTTTTTTTCTTAGTTATGCAGGGCCTACACAGAATATTATGACATTAATTTATCGGAAATATACTGAAGGGCAAGATATAACTGAAAAGATTATGACAGCGATTAAATTGCAACAAAGCAAAACAACAGCAATATTTAACTAAGTTATAGATACTTAGCTTTTTTTAAAGAAATTGGCCTCGACGTGTCTTGGCAAGCGTGGCTGATAACAGGTAACTTTAAAAATACGTCATGTCACGCTGAAAGCCGAAAGTGTTTGAGGCCGAATTCAAAGTTTTTGCCGAATTGTTGGATTTAAAGGATTTGATTGGTTGCTGCGAGAGACTTCAGTTTAAAAACAGACGCCGAGATTCCCGGAATAAAAAATTGGTTTAAAACAAACCTGGGCTAGAAAATATTTTGTGATTTAAAATTTAAAAAAATTTGGTTAGAAAATATTTTTAGAATTTGAAAAAAAAAAATTCGATTTTTTTTGGGGTGGGGGGTGGGGGGGGGGGGGGGGAGGAGGGGGGGTGGGGAGGAAACATCCGTACAACGAGTCTGTACGGCCGTACACTGCTAAAAGTATCAAAAATACCTACATTGTACGAAAAATTCGTACAGGTTGACAGGTATGGATATAGTTAAAATATATATAGATATAGTTAAAATATATAGATATAGTTAAAATATATAGATATAGTTAAAATGTAAACTATTTGTAGTAGCAGCAGCAAATACAGCAATAGTAGTGGTTGTAGTGGCACAAGTGGGTGCAGTAATATACTGGTAAGTTGCTGTTACTGTAATAAAATGTGTGGCTGTAACAATATATAAAATATGTTTTTAAAGGAATGGTAGAAGTAGTAGTAGTTGTAGTATGAGGAGTAGTAGTAGTGGTGGTGGTGGTAGTAGTAGTAGTACTTGTAGTTATTGTAGAATAACAGCAGTTGTTGTGGTTGTAGCAGTAGCAATAGTGTAAATATAAAGTGACCAATTATATAATTTTTGCTATATTATTAAACTCAACTCTGAATGCAACATTCGTTCTATCAGAACTAGCTAATTACAAATATAAATATTAATAAATAAATAAATAAAATAAACGATAGACCACAAAATCATTTTCATCTCGCAAATGGCATAAAAAGTACAGATTATAACACACCTATGTCATTATATCGTACTTCTAAATTACATTATGTTACAGCTATTAACAGCTGGGGAGCCGCGCTAGCGTAGTGGTTACAACACCGCTCTGGCGACCGGGTGATACAGGATCAAACCCGGGCGACGGCATTTGAGGATTTTTCGTCGACCGGGATTTGGACTGGATTAACCCGAGACCTGGCGAGAACATTTGAAGGAGTGTCGTCGACCAGGGACTGGCGGCTCCTGAGCCGACCCAGCTGCAATGGGTACCTCCGAAATCGGCGAGTATTTTGCCTTATTAGCGGGCGTACGAAAAAAAAAAAAAAAACAGCTGGGGACTAGATTAGATTACATTACAGATCGCTGTACAAGTTAATACAAAAACTATTTAGCAATTAGCAAAGTTTTGTGATTATCCAGCTCCAACTGAATTGTTTCCCCTCTTGTCTAAATGTTCTTATTAGAGAGAGGAATTGTTAAAGACACAGCACAGAGAGAGACTCTATGATATATCTGTTGAGGATTGCTTCATGTCTGCAGCATGGCGCATTCCTCAAATGATTATATCTACGCGACTGATGTCGATGATTGTTTCATGTCTACAGGCATTTGGATTTGTGCACGATCCGAATGACTGTATCATGGAACACCTCAAACGAATAGAGATATATCTCATCGACCGATGTCGATGATTGTTGCATGTGTGCAAGCATTTGAGTTTGGCCAACTCGGATTGCTGCACCGTGGAACATCGCAATTGAATATATATTAACGACGTAGTATGCATATCACTATGCATGACGCGTATGTCTTTATAACGTCATTCGACTTGTGGGTTTTGACCCGTACGGCAGTGTGTTTCGGAAGTGTGGCCATTGCCACTTATACTGTGTGGTATATCCACTTTGTAATTGTGTGGCTGGGAAGCCATTTGAGCAGTGTATTTCTTGAACCAAACGTAAGTCGTCGTATGAATAACGCAGTTTGCATAATTATGGCAGATTAGCCTGGCGTGGTATGCCAAAGGAACGTTATGTTACTAGCAATAGTGTAAGACTAGTATAGATGGATATTGTACAGCTAGCGGCAAGCGTAAGCCTAGTGTAACGGATATTAAACGACTAGCAGTAGACGTAAGCCTAGCATAATAAGTGTATTGCAGAACTAGCAGGATAGTTAAGTCTAGTTAGCCTCTGAATTTATGCCAAAGGACATTGGCCGTTAAAAGGAACTGACCTCTAACCAGAACTCTAGATAGAGATTGTGAACATGTGCTTATGAACTAATGAGAACTCTTACAGATCGTACATGAATGTGATGTGACTTTTGTTCCCATGTAGTTGATGTCTGCTCATGGTATGAAATTACTAATTAAATATTTTAAGTCGTCAAAATCACAGTCTTATCAACTGTCGTATTCGGAGTTGAGTTAAATGCTATTTATCTTCAACTGATCATGACCAGTGATGATTAATGTCTTAACACGCTGCATCTCACACTGCCAATATAATCAATAAGACAAGAGACTAATACAGGTCAGTCAAGGGTCGAATATTTAATATGAAACATGTTCAGCACAGAATGTATCACAAGGGTTAAAGCAGACATTATCGATACCAACGGACAGTATTACGGAATCCTACAAAAGTGATAAGAACCCGAGGGACTTTGACTCTATAAACTGAATACGCATATAATAACTTGGTCATCCACAAATACTAGAAGTCATCGAAGCACCCAGAATATACTGGGGTCCCGGAAGAGCCCGTAACATACTGGTGTCAGAAAGTGTCTGGATTTCGTGAATACTGGATTCCCCCTTCCTTCAAGTATCGAAGAAAGTTAAACTGATGATGAACGTTTAAATGCAAAATCATTCATTCAATCCTAACCGGCAACTGAAATGCGCAGGACAGAAAGTGACGTCACTACATCGATGCCGTCAACGTTAGCAGACAACATTGCCTGAGAATATCCGAATTTTCTTCCACCAAAGAGACTGATTCACGCAGATAGAACGGTAATCTTCCACTCGAGAACCTGAACCAGTGGAGAATGTATCTCTTCGTCAAATTCATCTGAGGCTGCGACGCAGATCGATTGAAGAAACTACGTTCCAAGACCGAAGCAATACTTTCAAACGGTTACCCTGCTGGGAAGGTCAAGGTCTACCATCAATGGACCTCAGCTGTTGAAGACACTTGGATTAGAATTACATGCATTCATGTATTTCTCAGAGGGACAACTAAACAGATAAGTTCTTGATTTTACTTGGGCGCTTGAACATTATCATATTGTCCTTGCATTATCTTTGGTCTACAGTTCATCATCACTTTACTTACTTTTTACTATCATCTGTGTTTCCCCATTCATGTTTTTCGTATATTCGTATATTCGTCGTGTTTAATATTGACTGGAATTTTCCCAGGAAAGCTTCAGTGAATGTTAACTTCTATTAGATTTACATGCTTATATTGCTGACTGAGGATCTGACTGATTATATTTTTTCTTTGGAGTCAGGATATAAATGTTTCTTCGGTTCGCAATATAACCATATTTTGTTGTACTTTACGTCCTCTTTATTTACATAACCTACTTTCAGTACTGTTGACAATTGTTGTCGTGTGTGATCTAAAACTTCTTTGTCTACACGTTCGTTTATGACGACTTGTCTTGTTATATTTTTGTGATGTAAATTCTTTTCTTTCTTTTACTGCTTACTGAGTATAAGTCTCCTTTATTTACTTTATAAGTGTAAATTGTTGTCGTATAATTGAAAAATCATTTCATTGTAAATCATTTGATTGTTTTCACTGTCTTTGTCACATGTTCTCCGAACTTGTTTGTTATTGATTAATATATTCATGTACATATTATAGTGAGTTCTATAGTCCTGGTGTATATTATAGACTATTGAAGGTACTCAGATACCTATTATCATGTCTACACTACAGAAATTCATTGATATTGGAAAAAGTTATGGAAAATCAGGAGCGGAACTACAAAGTTTTGCAGATACGAAATATGATGAATATTTATCGCGTCTGGAAAGAATGGAACAGCGTGAAATGACTAAACGAGCTGATGGGCTTAGAAGGTTTGAATTAACCCAAGAGAGGGAATTGAAGGAAAAAGAAATATCCATGAAAATGGAATTAGAACGACTGACTATAGCTCAACGAGAGAAAGACAGAGAGCAGAAAGATAAAGAATTAGCTCAACAAGAAAAAGACAGAGAATTCGAGAGGGATAAAATGGCTCAACAAGAGAAAGACAGAGAATTTGAGAAGGAAAGAATGGCACAACGAGATAAAGAAATGGAATTAAGGAGAATGGAACTTATGCAACTTGATCAAGCCCATAAAAATGCCATGGAAATGGAAACTTTAAAACTTCATGCAGAAAAAGAAAAAGCTTTAGAATTAGCTAAAGTGCAGTCTGAACAAACTAAGACTACGGCTGCTACAAATATTTTTTATCCTAAGTTAAAAATGCCACATTTTGACCAAACTCGCGATTGTGTTGACTCTTTCATATCTAGATTCATCATCAAGGTCACAGCTCTGAACATACCCAAGGAAAGATGGAGCAGTCTTTTACTTGATTTTTTGACTGGTGACTCACTTAAATGTTTCATGAGTCTTGATGAAAAGAGCAGAAGCGATTTCGATGTCGTAAAAGAGGTATTACTAAGACGTTTCCAGTTAACTGAGTCTGGATTCAGAGATAGCTTTCATGCTGCTAAACCAAGCAAGGATGCAGATTTTGGTGAATTCATTGCATCTATTAAACATTTCCTTAGCAGATGGATTGATCTATCTGGTATAAATAAAACATATGAAGGTGTTATAGATCTCATGCTGCGAGATAAAGTTTTATCCGCATGCAGCACTGAATTAGAAGCATTTTTACAGGAAAGACATCCTAATTCTATCGATGAGTATGAAAAACTCGGAAGACGGTATCAAACCGCACATCAGAATAAAGATCTTCATAGATCGACTATTCGAGATCCTATGCCTGTGTGCGCTGCACAACATGATCACAGACCTCGATCGAAGAGCTTTGATGGACGTTGTCGTTCAGATTATTATCAATCCGACAGAGGTTTTTATAACTTCCGTCGTCATCGCTCTCCTTCGAATTCATATCGACGAGGTTATAGAGGATATTCACCTCATGATCGTGGGTATCACAGAGGCAGGGATTATGATGGTTCACATCAAAAAGGATACTATAAACAGAGATCATCTTATGGTAGAGATGCCAGGAAAAGATGACTCTACTGATTTTTATTATAGCAATAAAAAGTCAGTCAATAATAACAAAGGTAATGCCAGATCTCCGTCGAGAGACAAAAATAAACAGAGACATGCAAATAGTTGCAGTGTTAAAAAGGAAAAAGGTAATGATGATAATGATCATGCGAACGCATGTATGGTAATGAATGATACATGTTATGAATGTCAGTCGAAAAACAGATTAAAGTCTACAATTACACTTGATTGTGGTCATTGTATGCCAACAATGTCGGCATGTGTAAATGTCGGTTATCTTACATTTCATCCCGGAATATTGGATGGTAAGGTAGTGAGAGTTCTGCGTGACACGGGGTCCTCAACGATAGGCATTAAGCACTCGCTTATCGAGCCCTCTGCTTTTACAGGCAAATCAGTTAAGTGTGTCACATTTGGTGGGAATATAGAAACATTCCCTGTGGCACGAGTATACATTGATACTCCTTTTTACACAGGCACTGTCTATGCCTGCGGCTTGAGAGCACCCATAACTGAAATTATAATAGGAAACATACCAGGAGTTAAAGATTGCACTCCTGAGGAGATTGCAATGTGGGTTGAATCTCACCCACAGGTGGCAAATGCTGTTGTAACGAGAGCACAACAGTTAGCTACGGACATGGCTACACCACCTCCTCCTATAATGGATACAATTATGTCTCAGGTTGGCACTGTTTCACCTTCTGTTTTTGCAGAAAAACAAAAGAGTGACCCAACTTTACAAGAATTGTTTAGCCGAGCAGAACAAAAAAACTATTAAATACACAAGAGGGGCTAAACAATGGTTCAAGATAAAGAAATCAATACTCACTAGATATTATGATGATGGCAAAACAATTATACATCAAGTGATAGTACCTAAAGAATACAGACCATTGGTCCTACAAACAGGTCATGACTCCCCTATGGCAGGGCATATGGGGATCAAAAGAACATTGTTTCGTGTTACGTCACAATTTTATTGGCCTGGGGTTAATAAAGATACAAAGTTATACTGCAAATCATGTACAACATGCCAAGGTATAGCACGTAAGGGCAGGTTCCATACGGCACCCTTACAGATTACAGACGTGCCTGAGAGACCTTTCAAAAAGATTGCAGTAGATATAGTGGGTCCGTTATCAATTGTTTCAAATAATGGATTTCGTTATATTTTAACTTGCGTAGATCTTTGCACGCGTTGGCCAGAGGCCATACCATTGAAAACCATCACAACTGCATCCGTATCTGATGCATTATTTTCGATATTTTGTCGAATCGGTTTTCCGGAGGATATATTGTCAGATCAAGGATCACAATTTACTTCCAACATTATGAGGGATTTAGAATCCATGCTATCTGTTCACCACTCGTTTTGTAGTGCGTATAGGCCTCAATCAAACGGTGTGTGCGAGCGCTACAATAGCACTCTAAAACAGATGTTATCTAAGATAACTGAAGAATGCCCTCGTGAATGGGATTGGCTTCTGCCGGCGGCCCTCTTCGCTTTTCGTGAAGTGCCTCACGAGAGCACGGGATGGTCTCCGTTCGAATTGGTTTATGGTTCGAATCCTCGCGGACCAATGATGATACTCAAAGATTTGTTGATTGGAGCGTCAATTGATACAGCCACTCGAAACAGCTACGAGTTAGTGATTGATCTCCGACAACGAATCATCGATGCGTGCACGTATGCATCCCAGAGTATAAAATCAGCCACTCGACCACGATCAAGATTATTACATAATCAAAAGAGAATATTAAGATCATTCAAACCAGGGGAAAAAGTTTGGTTGTTGCTACCTCATAACGATAACAAATTACTGATATCATGGCAAGGTCCATTTGATGTTATCAAACAAGTCACAGATGTTGACTACTCGGTAAACGTTAGAGGTAAAATCAAAACCTTCCATGTCAACATGCTAAAATTAGCAGTTGAAAGACCACAGGAATTAATTCCTGTCATTAACTCTATTGATGATTCTTCACATCATACTGCTTCTTTTGCAGTTGTTCATGAAGAAGATACTACTTCGTCTATCCCTTTACAATTTCAACTACCTTCTTTGCAATCATCGGAATCTTGGAAAGACGTGACTATTTCTTCTTCACTGTCTTCGTCTCAACAAGATCAAGTTCGGGATATTCTTATTTCTTTCAATGATATTCTCACCGACCTTCCAGGTCAGACATCGCTTATATCCCATGATATTACTCTTACTGATTATAAACCTATCAAACTTAGACCCTATCCTATTTCTTTACACCACAAAGATAGGGTGGAGAAAGAGTTAAAAGAGATGATACGTTTAGGTGTGATATCTCCTTCGGAATCACCATATGCATTCCCAATGGTGATAGTTAAAAAGAAGGATGATTCTTTACGTATTTGTATTGATTTTAGGCGATTGAACAAAATTACAATCACAGACGGTGAGCCCCCTATGCCTCTTTTAGATGATCTTTGGGGGGGGGGGGGGGGGGGGGGGGGGGGGGGGGGGGGGGGGGGGGGGGTATCAGAATTATCTAATGCTACCTTCTTTAGCAAAAATTCTTTAGCTAGATCTCTCTAAAGGCTACTGGCAAATTCCTCTTGCCGAAAATGCCAAACCTTACACAGCTTTCACAACTCCTTTTGGGCTCTACCAATGGAATTATATGTGTTTTGGGTTAGTGAATGCGCCAGCCAGACGTTTGTGCGCATGATGCGCCGCCTTCTTGGCGATCGTAAAGATGTCATCACGTACATCGATGACATCTGCCTATTTCATGACTCGTGGGAAGACCATATTGATGGTTTAACTTCCCTTCTACATACGTTACGTATGCATGGTTTGACTGTGCGACCTTCAAAGGTCCAAATTGGTTGTCAGGAAATTTCTTTTTTTTGGTCACCGCATAGGTAACCACAAACTGTATCCTGACGACAATACAGTCAAAAGAATTCTAGAGATTTCTACCCCTTCAACTAAGAAACAAGTTAGAAGCCTTTTAGGCTTGATAAACTATTACCATAAGTTCATCCCGCATTTCGCACAACTATCTACACCTTTGTCCGCACTGTTGACCAAAGGTAGTCCTAATAAGGTACGTTGGGACAAAGATTGCGAAAGCGCTTTGGTAACAATTAAGAAATTATTTAGTAATGCACCAATTTTGTTATTACCAAATATACGTATTCCATTCATACTTCAATCAGATGTCTCGAGTTACTCTATGGGTGGTTGTTTGCTGCAATGTTACAAGGAAACACTCCATCCATGTTTCTATGTGTCGAGGAAACTGACTCTGGCTGAACAGAAGTATGCGACAGGTGAACGTGAGCTCCTGTCTATGGTATGGTGCCTGGAGAAGCTGTCAAGATATCTCATCGGCACGCACTTTTACATTATGACAGACCATAGTCCTCTTACTTACATAACAGCTAGAACTATGCGTAACGCTAGAATACACCGATGGTATTTGTTGATTCAAGAATTTTCATTTACGATCCTGCCTATTGCTGGATCAGACAATAACTTGGCAGATCTTTTATCGCGCAACGTCTCTGAGAAGAAATTGAATTAACTCTTTAGTCACCATGTTGACAAGTGCTATTATTAATGTTATAAAATTTAATGTGTCTACTTAAAGATTATCATAGTTATAAGTAGGTAGTACTAATATTGATATGTTCGGGAGACGGGCGTCTTCTCCATCACTATCATCCGTGCCACAAGTGTCACGTTTGGAAGTGAGGGGGATGATGTTGATAATTGCTTCATGTCTGCAGCATGGCGCATTCCTCAAATGATTATATCTACGCGACTGATGTCGATGATTGTTTCATGTCTACAGGCATTTGGATCTGTGCACGATCCGAATGACTGTATCATGGAACACCTCAAACGAATAGAGATATATCTCATCGACCGATGTCGATGATTGTTGCATGTGTGCAAGCATTTGAGTTTGGCCAACTCGGATTGCTGCACCGTGGAACATCGCAATTGAATTTATATTAACGACGTAGTATGCATATCACTATGCATGACGCGTATGTCTTTATAACGTCATTCGACTTGTGGGTTTTGACCCGTACGGCAGTGTGTTTCGGAAGTGTGGCCATTGCCACTTATACTGTGTGGTATATCCACTTTGTAATTGTGTGGCTGAGAAGCCATTTGAGCAGTGTATTTCTTGAACCAAACGTAAGTCGTCGTATGAATAACGCAGTTTGCATAATTATGGCAGATTAGCCTGGCGTGGTATGCCAAAGGAACATTATGTTACTAGCAATAGTGTAAGACTAGTATAGATGGATATTGTACAGCTAGCGGCAAGCGTAAGCCTAGTGTAACGGATATTAAACGACTAGCAGTAGACGTAAGCCTAGCATAATAAGTGTATTGCAGAACTAGCAGGATAGTTAAGTCTAGTTTGCCTCTGAATTTATGCCAAAGGACATTGGCCGTTAAAAGGAACTGACCTCTAACCAGAACTCTAGATAGAGATTGTGAACATGTGCTTATGAACTAATGAGAACTCTTACAGATCGTACATGAATGTGATGTGACTTTTGTTCCCATGTAGTTGGTGTCTGCTCATGGTATGAAATTACTAATTAAATATTTTAAGTCGTCAAAATCACAGTCTTATCAACTGTCGTATTCGGAGTTGAGTTAAATGCTATTTATCTTCAACTGATCATGACCAGTGATGATTAATGTCTTAACACGCTGCATCTCACACTGCCAATATAATCAATAAGACAAGAGACTAATACAGGTCAGTCAAGGGTCGAATATTTAATATGAAACATGTTCAGCACAGAATGTATCACAAGGGTTAAAGCAGACATTATCGATACCAACGGACAGTATTACGGAATCCTACAAAAGTGATAAGAACCCGAGGGACTTTGACTCTATAAACTGAATACGCATATAATAACTTGGTCATCCACAAATACTAGAAGTCATCGAAGCACCCAGAATATACTGGGGTCCCGGAAGAGCCCGTAACAATATCCAACTAGGAATACAGCGAATGAATCGGAAAGAAGAAAGAGGGCGGGCACACACACATACACACGCACACACACACACGCACGCACGCACGCACGCACGCACACACACACACACACACACACACACACACACACACACACACACACAAACAAGAAATTAAAACTGAGTCGGTCGCTAATCGACCAGTGAGCTGTCGTCTGTCTCTTGTCGCCATGGTACATTCTGAAGATATTCTGTTCTGCCCATCTCTTGATGTTCTGCTCCCACTTAAGCAATGTCTTTCTATTGCACGTTTGCCACCAACATTTCCTTCAATTAAAGGGTTATGTCTTTTTAAAGGCTTTTATTTCAGATTGTCGTAGATTTGTGATAGGTGATTAAGACTTAGTTTGGTCCCTTCTGAATAGACATAGAAATAAGTGATAGCTCAGTGGGAGGTGATAAAATAGGAATAGATTTTCACGAGTGAGGTGGAGGAAATATAGTAGATTCTGTCTCTGACACTCGAGACGCTTCTCCCAGTCAGCCTATCATCTACAACAGAGTTAGATTAGTCAGACAAATCTAATATAATATATATTAATATATGTATTCCTCACATACCCACACACATAAGTGACTACAATAGACACACAGACGTGAAACTATGACAATGAAAATATAGATATTTGGGAACGAACTCACCGCCACACTGATTAAGTTTATGTGAATTTTAATTATCATACTAAAATTCCTTCACAGCACAGAAAATTACTACAAACATATACAAATAGTCATAAAGTCAATGAATTTGCTACAAGAATGATAGACCCACAGTTATGATCTTTTCCCTCGATGTATAGCCCACAGTCCCGTTAGAAGAAAAGTGATAGCCCCAAAGAGTCACGGATACATCTGCTGTAGTCTAATGATTTTCCCTTTTAAAGGTATGAACAGACTTTGATATTCTAATCTATCCTAAGGAAAATATTGTTATCAACAAAAAAACTTGCATAAAGAAATTACTAGGTGAGTGCATATATAAAAAAACATCACTCAGTCTACTCTCACTCTGTTCTTTCAGCAGGGATCCCTGTCTCACTTTCTTACCTAATGTCTGGATGGTGTTCGCCGTCTGGCGCACTTTATGACACACTGAACGTAAATCTGCCTTTCGCTTGATGAAGCGGATACCCAGCTCTGCAGATCTTGGTTTCATCCAATGGGTCCGGGTAGCGTCCTCTTCATGCGATATTTTGTTCAGATTTAGTTATTGTCACTTTACTCAGTTCATGTAAGAATTAGTTTTAGCGGGCCCACAATGTCAGAATCACGAGGTTTCCCGTATTTAGGAAAATGACCGGTTGGTAACTTCTCTATAAAAAATTATTATTGTTCACACCACCTTTGTCAAAATCGTCGGAAAGTTAATGCTGGTAATATTTTTTTGCCACAGAGGCTGCATGTACTTGATGTTTTATCAGGAAGAATTTAATCTGGCTCGGTAGGCGCAGTTATTCAATTTGTTTTAAAGTTTGTGAAAATGGGTACTCTGTCGTTCTGGATGCAACCACAATGCCAGACAGGTTTTACTTTGTACACCCACACGTCTTTAATTAAAAGAATGTTTAGTTCTTCACAGATATTTCTCATCAGTACTTAAACGCTGGCAAAGTTGGGCTACCCCAGTTTCACTGAATAAAGAGAAACAACATATAAAATACTTATACATACTATTCCTTCGGTTATAACTTACATTATAAACTGCAAGCGTAGAGCTGGTCTTATCGTTTAAATTCCCGTGAAATAAGTTATATTAATAAAATCAATCATCATGAATTAGAAATACTAACGTATTTCGTCAATACTCAATGATGAATCAGTGCAGTTATAAGTTAGTTTCAAAATATTCTCGACTGATTACTAGCAATTTAATAAAAATTTATTTATAGCTGCATGAGTGTTGCGTGCATATTTTGACGCACATATTACAAAAATCGATATGGCTATTTAATATGGAAAAGATGTAGACATTCATTCATTTGTGTATGAAAATGCTGTCTATGGTAAAGCGAGATAACTCATGATTGATTTACACTTTTGATCATAGGAGTAATCGTTCTTGATATTGATTCGGCGCATGGATATGACACCCATGTCCGTACTTATTTGTTAGGGCCAGAAAATATATTAATTTGCTTATTATGTTTATGGCCTGAATTCATATGTATTACATATTATTAGTACAAGTAGAATCAGTCCTGTATTGTATATTTTTGATGGGTAGGCAGGACTATATTCTGTTATGCCGCTCTAGCGGAAGTAGGAGTTGTCTTGACAAGTCGTGATGAGTTCCGAGGTACTGTTTACAATGGCGGTTACGCATTTTTTCAGGGCTGGTAGATTCTTCAATAAAAACGATTCATGAAGTGGTTTTCTTCTGTAGGAGATTGTGTCTTTACTAGAGCTTGTGTTAGAGACTCTCCTAATGTACGGTACCATGTATGATTCGGACTCCAGGTAATTCCAGACCCTATTTTTGATGATCTCATGTCGGTTAGACCTAGCTGGAATTTTGTGCTTCACAACGCTAGGGTCTCGTTTGTATCGACGAAGATGACGGGCTTCCATATAGCAGTTAGGTCTACGTGAAGTAACTGGATTACTGTAGAACTGTTTGGAGGAACTTTAAGAAATTATTCTTATATATTTCAAATTAACTTTGGCTTAGATATACCCTCCTGTGAGTGAGTGACAACTCAGGAAGGCGGCCATGTTACATTCCTGTCATCGTATTTTGAATCACTGTCCAAAGAACGGGGCATGTATCTTACTATTCGGACAGTGGCAAGGAGATCTCAATGTTGATAGAAACCCCTTCCATGGTTTCATATATGATATAAACTGTGAACATAAAGCAACTTTAGTTACTTACCGATCCGCCTTCACTGACGCGCTTAGTCAGATAGGGGATGCGGCCATTATGTATCATGACATTGGAAGCTATTGATGTACTACCCATTATTTATGAACGTGTCATGACTTGTGATCTGCTATGTATGCCTGCAAATTGATGTGTCAAACTGTACCCATGATTTACTCGTGATGTCCCAGTGTGTGCGTCTAAATAAACTGTGTAAACAAAGATTCCAGCAGTCTGCATTGGTGCCTTGTAGACACAAGTGTATGAGTGATTAGATTGGTCAGAACACGAACAGTACACCATTCGCGTTAATCACACTCTACACTTCTACTCCATATCTACACCATCCTGCGTCGGTTGAATTGACCAAGTTTAGGGCCTGCTTCCCCTGGAGCCTTAGAGGGAAAACTACTGCTTACAGCTGCCTTTGCCTTCCCTAACTCAGGACTAGGGTGAGTTACCCATTTACAGCTGGGTAGACTGGAGCATGCCTGATCTCCACAACTCTGTACACTACAATGGACATATACAGTAGTGACACCACAAACAACATGTTACAGTGATTGATAGTGGAGCTTTACAGAACAATATACACAGCACTTTACAGTGTGAGAGAACTTTACAGTGGTGAGCCAGATTCCTGGGTCCAGCCTACGCAGTTTTGTTGTGTTGAGAATCACATTTTACAGTTTCAAGAACATTTGTTTGACCACATCAACACCAGTAGGACAGCTATACAATCAATGTCAGCTTGACCTGTTCTGACAAGTGTAGCAATATCTGGGTCAGCACTTGTTGACATTTGACACAGTACAGTCAGGATGCTAAACTAGTGATTGTTTATCCTGCTGAAATAGAAGAGCAATGTTGAACTTAAAGTGCAAATTTCATCGTTGGATCTTCTTATGTGCTCAAAAAAATTGAACAGTGTAACAGTTAGAATACAAATCTATTACTCAATAAAGTGGTAGTCTAATTTGTTAAAACTGAGCATACAGTACAATACATTACAACTGCAACACATTGCATGATATGATACACACATTGATGATTTATATGTATTTATGTTTATATATTATTTGTTTATATGTGTGATTGTTATGTGTTTGCGGGCCTGGATGGGAGGTGACTAGAACAGGAAATACCAAGTGATATTGGTCTTGTTCTGGCGTTCTATAGGGAGCAATTTCTTAATTGAAATTTGCATGCAACATAGTTTGCAAATATTTGGTTAGTTGTGACGACTGTTTCATATTTGTATTTGGAACATTTTTTCTGTTCTTTATTTTTGTTTGATTTGTTTGTATAATTGTAGGTCTCATCTTTCCTTTCATTTCAGTTCTTTACACCCTTATGTTTATACACTGTGGCGTTATTTGTCTTGTTATCTTATTGCAGTTATCATCACGGTTTCTGTGATCATTTTTTTCATTTCTCCTATTTAATTTAATTTGATCTCTGCAAATGTTTTCAGATTGTCTTTTCTTGTTTGTCCTTTGTAATGTCTTTAGTTGACATATGACATAGGAGGTATAGTTGAATACACTTATTTATAGTACAGATACACTTATATTATATTATTGTTATAAAACAAAGTGTACAAGACCTAAGGCTTGTAAAGTGATTGGGATTAGGAAATATTATTTTCCACAACAAAGTGACATTGATTACAAAGTTATACCTTGTAAGGCTTGTCTCCCAAAGTGATTGGTATAGGAAATATTATTTTCCACAGGTACTCAAGTGATCATTGATTACATTAAGTTATACAAGACCTTTGTAAGGCTTGTCTCCCAAAGTGATTGACATAGGAAATATTATTTTCCACAGGTACTCAAGTGATCATTGATTACATTAAGGTATACAAGACCTTTATAAGGCTTGTCTCCCACAGTATTTAAGATATACAGTTATTGTTTTCCACAGGTACTCAAGTTATCATTGGTTATATGATAAACAAAATAACCATACAAGTTTTTCACTAAGACTAAGTCTATGGTATAGACTTGTCTCCCATTAAAGTGAAATAGGGTAATTTATTTACTTTTTCAGGTTTCTGATTTAAGAAGACAGGATGTCTACATTAGATTACTTTATTGCACAAGGAAAATCCCTTGATAAGACTGGGAAAGACTTAGAACAATGGGCTGTTGCTCAATATGACAAAGCATTAGCTGCAGAGGAGAGAAAAGCTGCTGCTGAAGAGAAAAAAGCTGCTGCTGAAGAGAGAAAAGCTCTGGCTGAAGAAAAAAGATTAGAAAAAGAAGCTGATACTGCTGCTGAACTAAAGAAACTGCAGATGCAAATGGAGGAAAGGAGATTTGATGCAGAACAGAAAAAATTAGAAGCTGCTACTGCAGCTAAACAGAAAAAATTAGAAGCTACTGCTGCTGCTGAACAAAGAAAATTAGATAGAGAAGCTGAAGAGAGAAAAGCAATAAGAGAACATGAGTTTGAATTAGAGAAATTAAGATTGACTAGTATGAGTAACATTAATCAGGCATCTGGTGGTAATGGTAAACCTTTTAATTATAAGGTCAAGGTGCCAGCGTTCAACTCTGCCAGTGATGATATAACATTCTGGCTTGATAGATTTGAACGTGCTTGTCGAGCTCATAATGTTGACAAATCACAGTATGTGCATCAGTTGTCTGAAAATTTAAAAGGGGAGTCTCTGACTAAGTTATCTTTGGTTGAAGAGGCCGACAAGGATAATTACGATGCTATTAGGGCAGCTTTGATAAAGAGATATCAGCTGTCAGAAGAAGGTTATCGTCTTTTGTTTAAAACAATGAGACCTGAGGTAGGTTTAGAATTCTCAGATTTCATTTCAAAAGCACGACTTACACTCTCACGATGGATTGAATTATCCAAAATAGAGAAAACATTTGATGGTCTTACGGATTTATTGCTAAGAGACAAGGTCATGTCTTCGGTAAATAAACCATTCCTAGAGTTCTTACATGAGCGTAAACCTAGTACATCAAAGCAAATGGAAGAATATTGTGACCAGTATGCCACGGCACACCCTGACATGATTCTTAGTAACTCTAACATTAAAGAGAGTATGCCAGTTGCTTCGGCAACAGAATATAATCAGAATTACTCACACAAATTCCAAGGAGCTAAAAATAAATTTGATAAAAAGGTTAATTGGAATAAATATCAAAACCAAGATAACCACTCAAATCAGGGTTTTTCTTCGAAGAACTGGAATCGGGCTGATAGTCCTCGACACGCGAGGGGTACCCATAATTTTAGACATTCTCGAAAGGGGAGTAGCTATAGGAACTACCCAAGTGCTTCATGGGGAGAAAAGAACCAATATTACAGGGATACTCAGTATAATGAGCGTGATGATTATGATCATGAATATTATGATTCAAACCCAAATAGGGGTTATAAAAGGGGAAATAATAATTATAGAGACAATTATAACCGAGGTAGATCACAACACAAAAGACATGGTAAATCTTATTACCAGGCTAACTCTGCACAACAGGAGTTCCACGACGCCGGTAATCAGAATAATGATAAAAAAGACTCCAATAGTGTAGCAAATTCCGCTTTCGATTTTGCTAGGGCATCTGAGTGTTCGCAATGCAAAACATTATTCGATCCAACCACAGTTTCTACTTTAAGCTGCGGTCACCCGCTTCCCGCTCTCCCTGCGTCAATCGCGCATAATGGAAGGGGTGCTCTCGTCTTCAATAGAGGCTTAATAGATGGTACTCCGGTATCAATTCTTTTCGATTCGGGGTGCACTACCATCGGAGTGAGGCAATCACTCGTAAACCCTTCTCGAGCTACAGGCGATGTAGTCAAATGTGTAACATTTGGTGGCACATTGGAGAAGTACTCCACTGCCATTATCAATATTGCTACGCCTTTCTTTACAGGAGAGGTGCAAGCATGTCTCTTGCCGAATCCGATCGCTGATCTTATCATCGGTCGCATTCATGGAGTGAAAGAATGCACTCCACAGCAAATTTCTAATTGGGAAAATGTTAATATGCAATCTGCCAATGCAGTAATCACTAGGGCTCAAGCTCTTAATATGCCACAATCTTCACATTCTGAAGATAATGATGCGCAGATCCAAGATGATCCCTTGGAGATTTCCCATGATTCCTTTATAAAACAGCAGGAAGATGATCCTACTCTAAAGAAATTCTTTACTCTGGCAACAAAAGGTGATCCGAATAAGGATACAAATCGTAAATCTTGGGTTACGATGAAGAATGGCGTACTTGTACGTATGGTACAAGACTCCGCTAAGTCCATTCATTCTCAAATCCTTGTGCCTAAAAATATGAGAGTTAAAATCTTACAGCACGCTCATGATTCGCAGTGTGCTGGACATATGGGTTTTTCCCGTACTAAAGCTAGAGTTCTTGAATCTTTCTTTTGGCCTGCTGTGAATAAGGACATACGAATCTATTGTCGATCTTGTAAAGTATGTCAAGAGATTAAATCCAGAGGTCCACGCCATGATGCACCTATTCAGGCTGCAGACATTCCCATTCGACCATTTCAAAAAATGGCGATAGACATCATTGGTCCATTTAAGATAAAGTCTGCTAGAGGACACCAATTTATTTTGACGTGTGTTGATATGTGCACACGTTGGCCGGAGGCTGTTCCTCTAAAGAGCATAACTACTGCTGATGTCGCAGATGCTCTTTGGTTAATATTTTCTCGTCTGGGGTTTTCCAGCAGAAATATTATCCGACCATGGTACCCAACTCATATCGGATACCATGTCTCAAGTAATGTCGACTCTTAAGATAGAGAGATCGCTGAGTAGTATTTATCATCCTATGTCCAATGGGATGGTGGAACGTCTGAATAGAACTCTGAAAAACCTACTAGGTAAGATAACAGAAGATCATCCTCAGGATTGGGATAGGGTTTTACCCGCGGCTCTCTTTGCATATAGAGAGGTCGCCAACGAACATACAGGATTTTCTCCCTTTGAACTTGTCTTTGGCGCGAAACCGCGAGGTCCTATGTCCTTACTTCATGATCTTATAACTGCTGATAATATTGTCGATGACACAAAATCCTCTTATGAATATGTCATCGCACTTAGACACAAGATTATTGAAGCATGAAAATTGGCAACTGCTTCTTCTGAATTTGCGAAACAGAAGGCAAGGGAATTTGCCAATAAAAAGAGATGCTTGCGACAACTTTGTCCAGGTGACAAAGCATTTGTCTTGCTACCTTGTAGGGAAAATAGACTTCTTATTTCTTGGAAAGGTCCGTACGATATAATATCAAAAGTTTCCGATGTTGACTATATCGTCGATATTGACGGGAAGCGTAAAACCTTCCACATCAACATGCTCACGGAATTCCATGAACGTCCGGATTATTTAAAACCTGTTTTCCAGGCAACGGACGATTTTCCAGTCCAACATGGACAGTACTCATCTCTGTCAGTAATACAGGATGAGGAAACGAGTTTCTCGGATGTAAATCTACCTTTTCCAATGATTCCTCTTCACTCTAATGAATCATGGAAAGATGTTGCAATTTCTCCCGAATTATCTCCAGGAGAGCAGAAACAAGTTTCTACTATGTTAGAACAATTTCAGGATGTCCTTACTGACATTCCTGGTCAAACTGATGTCATTCAACATGACATTATTCTTACTGACCATAGTCCTATAAGAGTCAGACCGTATCCTATCCCGATACATTTTCAAGCACAGGTAGAGAAAGAGTTGGATGAGATGATAGAGTTAAAAATTATTGAACCATCCACATCAGCATATTCTTCGCCGATGGTTATTGTACGAAAAAAAGACAATAACATACGTCTTTGCGTGGATTATCGCAAATTGAACCAAGTGACGAAATTTGATGCTGAACCTATGCCTTTACTAGAAGAGCTACTTACGAGACTATCGAATTCTCATTTCTTTACTAAACTCGATTTGTCTAAGGGATATTGGCAAGTTCCATTATCCGAACACGCCAAACCGTTTACTGCTTTTTCGACGCCTAGGGGTCTATTCCAATGGAATTTCATGCCTTTCGGTCTTATGAACGCCCCTGCAACATTCGTACGCATGATGCGTCGAATCCTATCTCATCGCTCAGATGTCATTGCGTATCTTGATGACATCTGCCTTTTCAGTGATACTTGGAACGATCACTATAATGGGATAAATGAACTATTGTCTATCTTACGCGAGCATAACCTGACA
This sequence comes from Oreohelix idahoensis, assembly GCA_024509875.1. Lineage (NCBI taxonomy): Eukaryota > Metazoa > Mollusca > Gastropoda > Stylommatophora > Oreohelicidae > Oreohelix > Oreohelix idahoensis. Next base: position 672,047 of record JAMPIV010014838.1, on the reverse strand, counting down.
GCGAAACCATCGAAAGCATGTATTGGTTTTAGCGAAATATCTTTCTTAGGACACCGTGTTGGTCATGGGTTCCTAAAAACAGAAGACCATAATACAAGTAAAATACTTAACATTTCTATTCCTAAGACTAAAAAGCAAGTGCGAAGTCTCTTAGGTCTAATACAATTTTATGGACGATTCATTCCGAATCTGTCCTCCATTATGTCACCTCTTTCTTCCTTGCTAAAGAAAGGGTCTCCTAATGTAGTCCATTGGACTCAAGAATGTCAATCCTCTTTGGATAAGGTTAAAACTATGTTTTCTACTTTACCTATCCTAGTATTGCCTTCTAAGGATAAGACATTTATTCTTCGTAGTGACGCTTCATCCACCGGAATTGGAGCAGCACTAATGCAAGAGTACTCTGGAACTCTGCATCCTGTGATGTATATTTCTCGTAAATTAAATGCCGCAGAGAAGAACTACTCGGTCCTAGACCGTGAATTATTGGCTATGGTTTGGTCAATCCTTAAACTGCAAAGATTTCTTCTTGGCGCGCATTTCATCGTGGAAACTGACCAGAAAGCTCTTACGGCTATTCAGAGTAAAAATCTGAAGAGCGCGAGATCAACGCGTTACGCGATTGCTCTGCAGCCATTTCATTTTTCGGTGCGAGCTATCCGTGGGTCAGAAAATGTGATGGCAGATATTTTGTCTAGATGCCCACATGATTCATAACTGTTATACAACTTTGATACAGTTGTTCCTATGTTGAAATGTGTACACATATGTAATATCATATATATTGATTGTAACACTACTTAGCGGTTCATTGATATTTATTCACCGCTGATCTTTCAATGTTTTTTTTTCGTCTTTGATGATCATGATGTTAAGATATCTTAGATGAAATTTATGTATAAACTAAAGTACAAATTGTGTCATTGCTAATATTGTAGTATGCGTTGGTGACACCTCTCTGGAAATATTTATACTTAGAGAAGTACTTTCTCTAAGGTCAGAAAACTTATGCTTATCATCTGCGCATTGTTATTGGTGCGTTGTGAGCCTATTGTATGTTGCTCCTAGATGTATTTAAAAAAAAAAAATGTATCATTTTTTTTTTCCCGAGGGGTGTGGTAATCTGTTGCGTGCATATTTTGACGCACATATTACAAAAATCGATATGGCTATTTAATATGGAAAAGATATAGACATTCATTCATTTGTGTATGAAAATGCTGTCTATGGTAAAGCGAGATAACTCATGATTGATTTACACTTTTGATCATAGGAGTAATCGTTCTTGATATTGATTCGGCGCATGGATATGACACCCATGTCCGTACTTATTTGTTAGGGCCAGAAAATATATTAATTTGCTTATTATGTTTATGGCCTGAATTCATATGTATTACATATTATTAGTACAAGTAGAATCAGTCCTGTATTGTATATTTTTGATGGGTAGGCAGGACTATATTCTGTTATGCCGCTCTAGCGGAAGTAGGAGTTGTCTTGACAAGTCGTGATGAGTTCCGAGGTACTGTTTACAATGGCGGTTACGCATTTTTTCAGGGCTGGTAGATTCTTCAATAAAAACGATTCATGAAGTGGTTTTCTTCTGTAGGAGATTGTGTCTTTACTAGAGCTTGTGTTAGAGACTCTCCTAATGTACAGTACCATGTATGATTCGGACTCCAGGTAATTCCAGACCCTATTTTTGATGATCTCATGTCGGTTAGACCTAGCTGGAATTTTGTGCTTCACAACGCTAGGGTCTCGTTTGTATCGACGAAGATGACGGGCTTCCATATAGCAGTTAGGTCTACGTGAAGTAACTGGATTACTGTAGAACTGTTTGGAGGAACTTTAAGAAATTATTCTTATATATTTCAAATTAACTTTGGCTTAGATATACCCTCCTGTGAGTGAGTGACAACTCAGGAAGGCGGCCATGTTACATTCCTGTCATCGTATTTTGAATCACTGTCCAAAGAACGGGGCATGTATCTTACTATTCGGACAGTGGCAAGGAGATCTCAATGTTGATAGAAACCCCTTCCATGGTTTCATATATGATATAAACTGTGAACATAAAGCAACTTTAGTTACTTACCGATCCGCCTTCACTGACGCGCTTAGTCAGATAGGGGATGCGGCCATTATGTATCATGACATTGGAAGCTATTGATGTACTACCCATTATTTATGAACGTGTCATGACTTGTGATCTGCTATGTATGCCTGCAAATTGATGTGTCAAACTGTACCCATGATTTACTCGTGATGTCCCAGTGTGTGCGTCTAAATAAACTGTGTAAACAAAGATTCCAGCAGTCTGCATTGGTGCCTTGTAGACACAAGTGTATGAGTGATTAGATTGGTCAGAACACGAACAGTACACCATTCGCGTTAATCACACTCTACACTTCTACTCCATATCTACACCATCCTGCGTCGGTTGAATTGACCAAGTTTAGGGCCTGCTTCCCCTGGAGCCTTAGAGGGAAACTACTGCTTACAGCTGCCTTTGCCTTCCCTAACTCAGGACTAGGGTGAGTTACCCATTTACAGCTGGGTAGACTGGAGCATGCCTGATCTCCACAACTCTGTACACTACAATGGACATATACAGTAGTGACACCACAAAAACATGTTACAGTGATTGATAGTGGAGCTTTACAGAACAATATACACAGCACTTTACAGTGTGAAAGAACTTTACAATGAGTTTAAGCTAGAAATTATAATTTATTTTGCTATCCACTGAAACACGTCGACTAGAGAATATAACAGACTTATAAATTAATTTCTTCTGCACAGAAATCTAACTAGTAAAATGAAATAAGCGGTTATCATTGAATCACTCAATTCTACTAGATATATATATTTACCTCCACACAGAACTACAGATTAATACCACGAACTAGAATCCTTCAATATAATGGTGGTCTAGAACTCTGCAAAATATTGCCAAGAAACTCAGAACTTTGCAATATACAAGATATTTTCTAGCACGAGTGATCTGTCTACTGCAGATTTAGGAGGACTGAATGAAGTCAAGTTTCAGCTACTGTGTAGATATATGAAACAGACAAAGGGTCCCACGTTCTTTCGAAAATCCGAAATAGCCTCCCCTTCTCGTCTAACACTTAGCAAAAACTCAGACGCCTGCCATAACCCGTCAATACACGTCTTAACACCTCACGCTAAGAACTAGCCGCAGAAGCGTGAGTGTCATGGAAAAACGAGACGAATGTCTGCCATTCGGTCTCTCGAGAACGAATTTCTTACACTATTTCGTCTACTATTTCGTCTACTGCCGGCCTGACACCTTATGCAATAAAATGCGTTTCTAAATGAGAAAAGAAACAGGCGAAAGTTTGAATGGGAAAGTAATATTTTGTCGCAAACGAACGAATGCGAAAAAACCAGGAAAAGAATAAATGAGCGATAATAAAGTAGAGGACACTGGTAGAAAATAAAAGAAAATAGAAAATGTATTGATCATAAATCTCTATGCGACAGAACGTCCCCCCTTTAAGATATGGAAGCACTCCATGTCTACGTTATGGAAATAAATTTCCTATATCCGTAGCTTCAGGGTGTCTTTCCTCTTCCCTCTCGTCTCCCCACTCCGTCTCTCTCCAATTCATACTCAAGTCTACTCCCGAAGTTTCCTTTCTCTGGAATGTCTTCCGTGCGCGCTTGAAAGAGCGTCGCCGCTTTTGATATTTTTGAAAGACTTCGTGTTTGTGCAGTGGAATTTCCCTGCAACTATCGTCATCTTCGTCAATTTTGGCGATCGTCAGGAAATGTTCGGAGGTCGGCACTGGTCTTTCCAAGTATTTCTTTAACAGATTTAAATGGAAAACCTTCTCCTTTCCCTTAATAGAGAGAGATCTGGTAGTTAGCCTTAGAAATCTTTTTCCGGACGGTAAACGGCCCTTGCCATCCGATCCTCAGTTTGTTGTTTCCGGTAGGGAGTAACAATAAAACTTTCTCTCCTGCTTCCAATTCTTTTTCTTTCGCGACTTTCCTGTATCGGTTCGCGTGCTTTGCGCGTGCTCGCTTAAAGTTGGTCGCTGCTAGATCCCATCCTAGTTTCAACGTTTCCTTTAAATCCGACACATATTTACTTGCTGAGAAAACTGTCTCATCAGCCTTCTGGTCTGTCAGCGACCAAAGTAAGGCTTCAAGCGGGCCCTTAATGGGTCTGCCGAATAAAAGCGTGGCTGGCGGAAATCCTGTGGACGTATGTGGGGTTTCTCTGTAGCCAAATAGAGCTGCAGGAATACAAAGATCCCAATCGTCCGGTTTCACTTGTGCCAGTTTACTTAGCATCATGTTGAGGTTTCCGTTAACACGTTCTACCAACCCACTTCTGGCCAGAGTGTAAGGCTTAGTGTAGATGTGCTGGTCCCTCAAGATCTTAACGTTCTCATCCATTAACAGGTTTCGGTATGGAGATCCGTTATCCGTCAACACTTGTTGAGGGAATCCCAACCGAGTAAAAATCTGCACTAGGGCTTCTGCGACATGCTTGGCATCTGCGCATGTTAGCGGGATAGCTTCTGCCCATAAAGTGCATGTGTCAACTAAGGTGAGGATGAACCTGTTCCTTCTTTCAGTCCTTTCTAAGGGTCCTAAAATGTCGATCACTACCCGTTCAAATGGTGTTCCCATTATTGGCATTTCACCCATGTGGACTGGGGGTGTCCGTTGCTTGGGTGGTACACGTTGGCACTGGGCACAGGATTTGACATACCTGATAATATCAGTATTTACTCCTGGCCACCAATAATGAGTGGTTATCCGTTGGTTTGTGGCGTTCTGTCCCATATGTCCGCTAAAGGGAAGAGAGTGCCCCATTTCTAGGATTTGGCTTCTGTACTGTTTCGGTACTAGGAGCTGGTTGTAACCTTGGTCAGGCTTGCCCGTTCTGCGATAAAGTACGCCATCCTTAAAAAAAATGTCCCCGTGCTGTCTGGGTTCCTTAGCCATGGGCAGTTTCCTAAAGCAGGGTGCCAAAGTAGGGTCCTGTTGTTGCGCTTCTTTAAGTTCCATAGGTAACAAATTAGGCGCAGGCTCCCGTTCCTTCTTGGTTTGCCCTCTTGTAGTTACTGCTGCCACAATCGGCTCTTCCGGTTTCCCAATAAACACGTATCTACTGCCAAGTATGATTGGGTAGATCGAGTCATACATAACAGCCGCTTTGATCACGCCTCTGACAAACTCAGAGTGGATCTCCACCAGTGCGATGGGAAGCGCTTTAGGTGCATCACTCTTAGAGACTCCACAAAATTGGACAGTCTCTCCTGTCTCTTGACCGGGTTTAACCAGGTGTCTGGCAACAATGCAATCATAAGAAAGTCCCGTGTCAAATAAACAAAAAGTTTAAGAACCGTTCAAAGTAACAGTACCTCGCTTTGAGGGTCTCTCTCCCTCAGGTTGGGAATCACTGTCAATAATTTTGCCTTGCGAGACTGTTAGCAAGCATCCGATGCGTTTAGGCTTAGTGTGCTCGCTCTGATCATTAGTCCCGTGCGCAGGAGTTTTCCCTTTATCACCTTGTCCTTTCTGGCCCCGCTGCCATGTAGAACGGTTGGGTTGATCAGACTGTTTACTGTCGTTGGTGGGGTACTTGTTTTTGTAGAACTTGGATTTTTCAGGAGGGGAGTTTTGAGGACCAGTTTCTCTGTGGTTATACTGATTAGAAGCATGAGAAGATTGGTCTAGGTTATTCTTTCGAAAATGCTCTTCTGTCGGTTTACGTTTTGTGGCCGGCAGTTCGTCCAGCGCATTTTGATAACGCTCAGTCTTTTCCAAGATGTCTTCACGCTTTTCTGCACTTTGCTCAGCTAAAAATCTTCGGGTGTCAGCAGACAAAGTGTTCTTTATTTGTTCTGTTATAACAAATTCCTCCAGACCTTCATAGGTAGAGGGGAGCTGCGAGAGCTCTAGGCACTTTGTCAGATATCCCTTTAGACAAGAGGAGAACTGCTGAAAAGTTTCAGAATTCTCCTTTCTGCTGTTGCGAAACAGTTGCAAAAATTTGCGCGCGTTCATTTCAAAACGCTCCAGTAACGCTTTCTTCAAGACGTCGTAATTGTCTTGATGGCTGCTCTCCAGTTTGGCGTAAACATCATACGCACTGCTTTTCAAAGCCTGGGAAAGCTTCATATTCCAACGCGACCTCTCTAAACCGTACAGAGTTGCAATTTTCTCCAATCTTTCTAGATACGTTTCAATCTTCTCATTAGGGCAAGGGAAAGATTCTAGCGCAAAAGACATAGCGTTGAGTTGAAGAGATTGAGGGTTAGTTTGATCAGTTAAGGAAGAATGAGGAGAAGACTCTCCATTGCTGGAGGTAGAGGCAGCACCTCGACTTTGAACTTCTAGAGCTTTGAGCGCCAACTCGTGCTGTCTCTCCTCCCTCTCCTTCTCATGCTGTCTCTCCTCCCTCTCCTTCTCATGCTGCATCCTGCGAATTTCCATTTCTTCATCCATCTTCCTCTGCTCTAATTTACGCTCTTCTGCTTCTTTCTTTTCCGCATAATATCTCTCTAGTTCGTCCCTGACAAAAGCTTTCGCTTCCTCTCCTTGTAAACCTTCTTCTCTCGCGTCGTCCCTGAGAATCTGTCTAAGCTTCGCCCTCTCTGCCATAGTAAATAGGTGACTGAGACTTAGACGAGAAAGAAATAAGAAAAAGGATACACTGGTTCCTACCACTTACGAGAAATTACCAAAAATTTAAAAAAATGATATACTTTAACCTGGGATACCTCCTCCTATGATATTTTTTCTAACTATCGCTGCTATTCCTGGCTCTAAAAGCTCTAATTGCAAGCGACTATGCCAATTAAATGGTAGTAAGATTTACTCACTAAAAAATAAGTTGCTACAGTGGAAACAAAATAATTATTATAAAAATATTTAAGCAGAAAAAAAATTCCCTTAATTTATAAATCCACTACAAGTTCACCCCTGAAGTCAGATCGGGTAAGGGAGGCAATTAATATGGACGAAATAGCCCGAAACGCACTCCTTAACTTAGTTCAAACACCTTTCTGCTTCAAACACAGTGACTGTTAGACAATCACAAACTTTACCAGCGTTTAGTATTACAAAATCAATAATTAACATATATTCCGACAAAATCAACCTGAAACTCAAATGTATATTACTCAAAAATGCTGTGGAAAAAAACAATCATTAATTGTGTGGTCAGCACGCCCATAAACAGATCGTTAGTCTAGGGGAATAGTTATTTTTAAAAGATACTAAAACCCACGAGACAATCACACTCTTTCTCCATTTACGAATAAAGAAAAAAATCGACAGACGAGCAGATATTTGTCGTCTCGTCTTCCTATTCTAAATTCAAAAATCCTTCGGACAAGTCCACATTTGTCGTAGATTTGTGATAGGTGAATTAAGACTTGGTTTGGTCCCTTCTGAATAGCAATAGAAACAATGATAGCGCAGTGGGAGATGATAAAATAGAAATAGATTTCACGAGTGAGATGGAGGAAATATATTGGACACCCACACACTTTAATCTGTCTTTCTTTTAATGAAGCGGATCCCAGCTCTGCAGATTTTGGGTTCATCCAAAGTTCCGGGGAGCGTCCTCTTCATGCGAATATTTTTCAGACTAAGGTTAGTGTCACTTGAATCACGAGGTAAGAATTAGTTTTAAGCGGGCTCACAGTGTCAGAATCACGAGGTTTCCACTACTTAGGAAAAAAATGTCAGGTTTGTAACTTCGATCAAAAGTAAAATTCTTGGTCACACCACACTTTGTCAACAATGTCGGTAAGGTTATTGATTGTAATATTTTACCTGCCACACGGGCTGAAGTGTACTTGAGATTTTTCTCAGGAAGAATTAAGTCTGGCTCGATAGACCCGTTACTTCATTAAATCTTAAAGTTCATGTACTGGGTACTCTGTCGTTCTGGATGCCAACGCAATGCAAGACAGGTTTTACTTTATACACCCAAGTCTTTAAGAAAAAAATGGTTTTGTTCTTCACAGATATTTCTCATGTACTTAAACGCTGGCAAAGTTGGGTTACCCCAGTTTCACTGAATAAAGAGAAAACAACATATAAAATACTTATACATACTATTCCTCGGTTATAACTTACATTATAAACTGCAAGCGTAGAGCTGGTCTTATCGTTTAAATTCCCGTGAAATAAGTTATATTAATAAAATCAATCATCATGAATTAGAAATACATACGTATTTTGTCAATACTCAATGATGAATCAGTGCAGTTATAAGTTAGTTTAAAATATTCTCGACTGATTACTAGCAATTTAATAAAATTTATTTATAGCTGCATGAGTTTAAGCTAGAAATTATAATTTATTTTGCTTTCCACTGAAACACGTCAGCTAGAGATTATAACAGACTTACAATTTAATTACTTCTGCACAGAAATCTAACTAGTAAAATGAAATAAGCGATTTATCACTAAAACACTCAACACTACTAGATATATGTATATTACCTCCACACAGAACTACAGGTGATCGCACAAACTTAGAATTATACGCTGATATATATTTGAAGTCTAGAAGCTCGGCAAATTGTCGAAACAAACTGAGAAACTTCGCTATACAGCTTATTCTTTTACACGAGCGACCTGTCTACTGCGAATCTGGAGAACTGAATGAAGTCAAGTTTAAACTCCGGGTAAGATATCTGAAAACCCGACAAAGGATCCCACGTTATTTCGAAAAATCCGAAAATAGTCTCCCCTTCCCGTCTTAACACTTCACATACTTAGACGCTGGCCATAACTGCCAAAACGTGTCTTCACACCTACTACGACATGTCTCATTTCTGAGCTATGCATGAGGGCGCCGTTCACACCTCACGCCGAGAACTTAGCCGAAGAAAACTCTCGTGACAGATGAAAATGTAGACAAATGTCTGCTCTATATGTCTGACGGAATGAATTCTCACACTATTTCGTTCACAATCCAGGGACTGACATATTACGCAATAAAATGCGTTACTAGTATGAGAAAAGAAACGGCAAAGTCAGAATGGGAAAATATATTTAGTCGCAAACGAACGAATGCGAAAAACAGGAAAAGGATAAAAGAGCGATAATAAAGTAGAGGACACGGGTAGAAAAGAACATAGAAAATTTATTGATCATAAATCTCTATGCGACATATATATATATATATATATATATATATATATATATATATACATATATATATATATAGAGAGAGAGAGAGAGAGAGAGAGAGAGAGAGAGAGAGAGAGAGAGATAGACAGACAGACAGAAAAAGAGAGAGAAAGAGAGTTGGATATACTGACAAAGGCTAACAGGCAAACTGACATACAGACAATCATACAACCTGCCGGCGGGGACGATTACGGATAGATAAGCAGACATTGGGGGGGGGGATAATAGATAGATAGATAGATAGATAGATAGATAGATAGATAGATAGATAGATAGATAGATAGATAGATAGATAGATAGATAGTTAGATAGATGGATAGATAGATAGATAGATAGGCAGATAGATAGATAGATAGATAGATAGATAGATAGATAGATAGATAGATAGATAGATAGATAGATAGATAGATAGATAGATAGATAGATAGATAGATAGATAGATAGATAGATAGATAGATAGATAGATAGATACAAATTTTCTGTTTTCGACAGAGGCAAACAGCGACCAATCTCCCACCCAGGACAACGTCAGCCACAACAGACATCCCGGAATATTTTGAAGCGTTTATTCCTACAGCGCCTTCGCCAGAGAACGTCAACTGTTACATTGAAGTTCCCACGGTAAGCTACGTGGTCTTCATTCGTTCATTACACTTCAAGTCTTTTCTAACAAGTCTCAAGTCGAGTATCAAGCCTAACAGTAGCTTTCAAGGCGAATCCGGGAGTCGAGTCTAGTTTTTAAAAAACAAAACCTAAAAAGGTTCGTAGACACAATCGCACATTATCGAACAATCTCACCTGTGCATATAAATAATAATGAAAACTAATAATATCTTATTTTTGTTTTACTGTGTCATTTACTTACTGTTTTTATATCATCAAAGCTATTTTTTAGTATTACATTTTAGAAATACTATCTTTTCAACCATATTGTCCCCAGCCTACAGCAGAACGCGTGGAATATTGCTCTAGTTCAACGCTAAATCTCATGTGTGAGCGAATTTACAGCTTTCACCGTTTTAGGGATCTATGCTCCTCCTTGTTGTCCGCCAATAATATTTCTCCGTCTGGCGCAAGGTACATCTCTCCTCCCCCCCTTCCCCAATCCGGCTGGTCATGTTTACACAGTTGAGGCATTTTATTATTGAGACTGCCGGTCTGACTCGCCGTTGTTTGTTTAACAACATCGTCCAATAGATCCGATTAACTGAATAAATGTTGTGATTGCACAAAGGAATTATTATTTGTGCTGTGTTGTCTGAGTAATATCAATTTAAACAAAACCGTCTTCGGCTTCTCTTTAAGAGCGCGTTATGAATGAGGATGGCGAGTTGGTTCACCAGAATTTGCAAGACCTGAGTCCAGTCATGTCGCTACTACTAAACTTGAAACTCGAGTCTCGAGTCGAGTCGCACTAGTGTTTAAGTCCGACTACAGACTGAGTTGATAGGCTCGAGCCGATAACACTGATATTATCTAAATTGTTTCTTGCAATATTCTTGCAATATATCCTAATTATACCCAATTACGTGTTGAACATAATATTTTATCTATTAAATTCTTCTACTTCTTCTTTGATCCTTAGCCGCCGACCGTCAAAGCAGTCAGTGGCCATTACGCCTAGTGGCGTCTTGTAGGGCAACAACAAATTGATTCCACTTTGCTCGGTCGGCGGCCATCCTTCGTACAGTGCCCCAACTCTGGTTCATTCTTTGCATCTCAGCCTCCACAGTCCTCCGCCAGGTTGTTTTTGGTCGGCCTCTCTTTCGTTTTCCTTCAGGGGTCCAAAGCATAGCTGTTCTTGTGATGGCATCGGGGTCTCTTCTGAGGACATGGCCAACCCAGCTCCAGCGTCTGCCAGCTATGATGGTGTGCATGTCCTCTTGCTTGCTCCGAGTAAGCAGATCTTGGTTGGTGATGGTATTCGGCCAAAAGATTCGGTGAATTTTTTGTAGGCATGTTGTGTGAAAAGAGGACAATTTCGACATTTCCTTCTCTGTAACTCTCCAGCATTCCACACCATAGAGAAGCACAGAAAGCACACAGCTCTGATATAATCTTAATTTTGTGCTTGTGCTGTATTGAGAGGACTTCCAGATGTTGTTTAGGCTAGAAAAGGCTGTTCTTGCCTTATTCATTCTGATGTTGATGTCTTTGCCTGCCCCGCCGTCTGGTGTTACTATGCATCCTAGGTATGTGAAGGTGTCTATCTGTACCAGTTGCTGATTCCTTACTGATATGGGCTCAGGGTTGCTCACATTGAGAGTCATGACCTCAGACTTCTTTAAATTGATGTTCAAGCCCACCTGCTGGCTAAACTTATTAAGTCTATCCGTTTTTTCCTGGATGTGTTGATGTGAATGTGCTAGTAGTGCAATGTCATCTGCATATTCCAGATCTTCCAATGTAGAAAATGTAGTCCATCTTATTCCTCTTGGATTGCCGTGTTGTCTGGCGCATCACCCAATCTGTGACTGTTAAAAATAGAGTGGTTGATAAGGGGCATCCCTGTCGTACTCCTGTTTTCACCTCAAAGGTTAGGTTGCTCTGCCCAACACTACACGTAAAGTTGGCATAGAGGCTTTTTATGATTGACACTATGCAACTTGGAATTCCATAAGCCTCAGTATTTTCCATAAACTGTCCCTATGTATGCTGTCAAAAGCCTTTTCAAAATCAACGAAATTAATGTACAGCTGTCTTTGCCATTCTGAGCACTGCTCTATAATGTTCCTGAGAGTGAATCTATGATCTAAACATCTTCTGTTCTTTCTAAATTCTGCTTGTTCTTTCCTCAGTTTGTGGTCTACTGCTTTTGAAGTTCTCTGTATAATTATCCTGCCTAGTATTTTGCTGGGAACTGAGAGAAGAGTTATTCCTCTCCAATTATTGCAGTCTGCAAGATCTCCCTTCTTGGGCAATTTGACAATTATTCCTTTGTTCCACTCTGATGGTGTTGTCCCCGTTTTCCAGACTTGTGCAAATAGTGGTTCTAATAGTTCTGCTGCTAGCTCAGGGTCTGTCTTAAATAACTCTGCATTTAAGTTATCATGGCCAAGAGCTTTTCCGTTCTTTAACCCTTTGATTGCTGTGATGATTTCTTCTTTTCGTGGAATGTCTGTATTTACATCTAGATCGTTTTCAGCCTCAGGAACATTCAATTGTGTCTCTGGTAGTTCCTTGTTCAGAGTTTCTCTGAAGTGCTCTACCCATCTTGTTTCCTGTCCCTCTGCTGTCGTTATGAGATTTCCTTGCTTATCTCTTACTAATGTAATATTGTTTGCACCTCGTTTTCCGCTAATGAATTTAGTTATTTTGTATACTGTGCTTTGTTTATTTCTCAGTGCTGCCTCTTCTGCCTGTCTTGCAAGATCGTCTAGGAAATTCCTTTTGTTGGCTCGGGTTTGGCGTTTAACTTCCTTGTCCAGCTGACTGTACTGTTCGCTATATAGTTGCTTTAACCTGGGGGACTTCGCTTCTGTTTTCTTTCTTTTCATTTCCTTTCTCAGTGTTATGGTGTTTAATGTTTCTGGTGTTATCCAGTCTTGCTTCTTCCTTTCCTAGAATCCCAAGCATGATTTGCTGCTTTCCTTATATACTGTTGAAATGGTGTTGAATTTCTGGTCTATATCATCAGTCAATGTCTTTTCCTGACTTTTGGCAAATTGATATCGTTTCTTTATGTCAGCCGCAAAAGCTTTTCTGGTAAGGGAGTCCTTCAATTTGCTGATGTCAAACCTTTTCTGTGTAGTTACAGTTGGTCCAGCCCTTCTTAGTTTCACTTTCAGTTTTGCTACTACTAAATGGTGATCACTTCCCACATCTGCACCTCTTCTTACCTTCACATCTTGTAATGCATGTCTCCATCTACCGTTAATCATGATGTGGTCTCTCTGGTTTCTGTCCCGACCATTTGGTGATTCCCATGTTAATTTGTGAATTTATTTGTGTGGGAAAAATGTTCCTCCAAAGACAAGGTTGTTAATACTACAGAAACTTATTAATTTATCCCCATTTTCGTTTGCTGTTCCGCTGCCGCATTTCCCCATTACTCTTTCATTATATGTATTGTGTGTACCAGCTTTTGCATTGAGGTCTCCCATTACTATAATAAGATCATATCTAGGTGTGTCTTCCATTTCTTTCTGCAGTTGTTGATAGAATTCACCCTTGACCTCTTCATCGCTGTCATTCGTTGGTGCATAGCATTGTATTATTGTAGTGTTGGTGAATCTCCCTCTCAATCTTATTCTTATCAGTCTGTTGTTGATGGGTTTCCATTCCAGTAATGTCCTTTCTATTCCTTTCTGTAGAATAATGGTTACACCTTCATTGTGCTGTCCATCTTCTCTTCCAGAATAAAGTACTGTTTCTTCTATTGCTGTTTTAACTTTTCCTGCCCCTGTCCATCTGCTCTCGCTTATCCCTAGAATGTGTAACCTATAGTTTCTCATTTCTGCCGTGACCTGTTTTAGTTTACCCTTCTCATTCATTGTCCTGACATTCCAAAATCCTATTCTTGTATCATGTTTTGCGGTCAGGACGGTCTGACCCCTGCCCGCGCAAACCTGTCCAGCTTGGTAGAACCTTCCATGAGTAAAACTCCCGCTGGCATAGCTCTGGGGGTAATCAGGGTACACAAGCCGCCATACCTCGACAAGGTATTGACACCGGTGATGGCAGATCTATTAAATTAATCATTAATTTAATATGTCGTAACGTCAGGCAAGCATCCCATATAAATACTCACAACTTCCGCCTTTTCTTACCACCTAAACCTCAGTCTCTTATAAACTTCACTCAAAAAATTTGACTAATTTTTGATTTTTTTCCATTCAGAAGACAAAATTATTTCTCCATAATAAACAACTCTTGCAAAACTAAATCCTAAAATATAATATAATATAATATAATATAATATAATATAATATAATATAATATAATATAATATAATATAATATAATATAATATAATATAATATAATATAATATAATGAACATCAGTTGGAAAGAATTCAAGACTGATAGACAAATAAGAGAAGACTCTAAGCAAAAATATGTCTCCAACTATATAAGGAAAAGACGATGGTCATATATCGGTCATGTCCTACGAATGCAAAACAACAGAATACCATTGCAGGCACTCACTTGGGTTCCTGAGGGTAAGAGCAAAAAAGGAAGACCAAAAGAAACACTCAGAAGAACAATAATAAGAGAAGGAAGAACGTTGGAATTAAACAATGTGCAAGAGCTAAGAGGAGTGGCGTCACAATGTACAACCTGGAGAGCACTGGTTTCTGCCTTATGCGCCGTGTTTGGTGCTTAAAGAATTTATTATTATTATTATTATTCTCTTTTGACTTTTAAATCAATTATCGTCGCATGGCATTGCTTAAGTCATCGATAAAGTCATCTTTTCGAGTATTTACTTATTTCATGTCAGATAACATTGTATGCCTGTATCACAACTGCATCAATCATATATCAATCAATCAATCAATCAATACCCTTTAGCTCCCCAAGGAGCATAATAATAATAGCCCCTTCAGTCATAACTGACTATGGGAATGCGTCCCTGAGGTGACAGCCCTCAGCTGCTTATTTTCCTTTCGACTTTTTCTCCTCTCTTCGGCTTGTTGTGTGAGCTTCTTTTCGCCCAATCTGAGGTGGCGCCGTAAATAGCATCGCCACTTGGTGCGATTGGCAGCTTCATCCTCCCACGTTGCTGGATTTATGCCCAGTGCCCTCATATCTCTCTTGCACACATCTTTGAACCTCAGCTGCTGTCGCACAACTGTTCTTTTGCCATTTGCTAGTTGCCCGTAGAAGATATCTTTCGGGATGCGACCATCTTCCATGCGGCGGACATGGTCAAGCCAGCGTAGTCTGCGCTGTCTAAGCAGTGTATACATGCTTTGAAGGCCAGCACGTGACAACACCTCGACATTTGTCCCTTTATCTTTCCACGAGATGCCGAGGATGTGGCGCAGACACCGTAAATGGAAGGTATTGAGCCTTTTTTCTTGCTTAGCATAGG
Organism: Oreohelix idahoensis; assembly: GCA_024509875.1. Lineage (NCBI taxonomy): Eukaryota > Metazoa > Mollusca > Gastropoda > Stylommatophora > Oreohelicidae > Oreohelix > Oreohelix idahoensis. Next base: position 656,817 of record JAMPIV010014838.1, on the reverse strand, counting down.
TTGTCCAAGTCTCGCTGCCATATAGGAGAGTGCTGGTGATGCAGGCGTTATATACCGCAGCCTTGGTCTTCGTTGTAAGTTTGGAGTTTCCCCAAACACGCGATGTGAGGCGGGCAAAAGTAGCCGCAGCTTTGCTAATGCGGCTGTCAATTTCTGTGTCCAGTGAAAGTTTGTCATTGATGGTAGACCCCAAGTATGTGAAGTGGTTGTTGCGGGGCTTTATACGATTCACTTCTTTTATTGTTGTTGCGGCCCCGTCTTCTATTTCAGTGGTCGTTGTGGAAAGCCACCGTTCTCATTGATTCAATAAGCTTCTTAGTTCTGGTCATTTGATTCATTAATTCTTGATCGTGCTATTGTTGGAATAGTTACGCGAATGTGAGTTAATACTTTCTGTCTGTCACAAGGTTTGAACTCTATTAATCTTATGCTGTTAACCTCTAGCAGACCATGCCAATAAAATACCTTAACAATTCCCTGTCCACTGGGGGAAAAAAAAATCTATTAGATAGATTTTTTTTAACAAAAAACCCATCTGAAAAAAATACCAATATGTTAACAATATCAAAAAAAAAATTTAACGAGATTGCGGCATATGGCCTACGACGTTCTGTCTAGAACCAATGTCGTGGTCATGTCGACTAACCAATAGTCATGTAATATATTCATTATTTATATCATAAATAAATATAAATGGTAATAAGAACTAAAAGAGAATGGTAATGTCGATCTCTAATTAAATAATTAATTAACTTAAAATATGTCGTGATAAAATGTCATGTCAGACTAATTTAAAGTGTTAAAATTAAACTAAATAACTATACTAGGTATGGAATAAGAATAAGTTGTTGAAAATCTAATGTAAGAAAAATGAGAGGATCTGTTAAAGAAAGACATAATAACGAATAAAGAATAAATTAGAGAAAGAAAAAAAATGATGTATAAATTTAACTAAGTTATGTGTGTTGAACATCAAGTAAGTGTAGTATTAAGTTATTAATACCTTTCTAACTAATTTAAACAATAGTATGCAATATAATCATGTAATTCTAAGAATATAATCAAAGAATTATGTGAGTTTTCTTTTCTTTCTTTCATTTTTTTAAGTTTCATTCATTTTTTTAAAATTCAACTCACTTGTCATTTTAATGTGGATTAGTTTTAAAGAATAAATTAAAGTAATTAACATTGGATATGAAGATCCATTCGTAGTCTTGATCCTTGAATTTCCATTAGACAAAATGTTCAAGTATTCTGAATCACGTTATATAACGAATTAGTTCGACTGGAATGTCATTTATTTTCTCCGAAGTGTTTTGAAACAATGTTGTGACAAATGTAAACCAGGAAAGTCCCGGTGTAAAGACGAATATAGTGTCAATTGATTGCAGTCACTTTGCGTATAATTTGCCTATAGAAAGCAGCTGAGTAAATGGTTCATTCATGTGTCAAAAAGCAACGATGGTGCTATGTTCTTTGATTAAGTTTCTCTGTACATAGTATTGTCTTTGCGACAAACAACGTAAATTAGGAATCGACATCATTAGGATTTCGAGATAATGTATCTGCCAAGATGTTGTCGGATCCTGTGATGTACTCGATTGAAAACTCGAAGGGTTGGAGGAGTATAGCAAATCTGGTCAATTTTGGACTCTTGTGATTTGCTCGTTGTAGTGATGCTACGGCCCTTTGATCGGTTTGTACTACAAAAGGGGCTCCCAGTAGGAATTTTTCTAGTTTGGTTATCGCCCACACGACGGCTAAGAGTTCGCGATCAACCGTAGAGTACTTCACTTCTGGTGGTTTCAGTTTTCGTGACACGTACAAGTTTGGATGGAGGATGTCGTCATGGTATTGGAGCAAACATGCGCCAATTCCGTAGTTACTCGCATCTGTACGAAGAATGAACTTTTTAGAAGCATCAATTAATCTCAAAATAGGTGGATTTGAAAATATAGAAATTATTTGCCGAAAAATTCTGTCACATTCGTCAGTCCATGTCACTTTCACTGGCATGTTCTTCTTTAGTAATGAGGACAATACAGCAGTGATGGATGACAAGTTAGGTACGAATCTACTGTAATATTGGACTAGACCTAACAAGCTTCTCACTTGTTTCTTCGTTTGAGGAACGGAAATGTTTAAAATTTTTGAAACTGTACTGGGTAATGTTCGGATATATCCAGCTCCAATAATGTGACCCAAAAAAGTGATCTCATGAAATGCTACCTGTAATTTTGTAGGTTTAGCAGTTAACTTGTACCTTCTCAAGGTATCAAAAACGTATCCAAGACCCAAAAAATGTTCCTCAAAAGATGAACTAAACAAGCATATGTCATCTATATATGTAATAATGTCTGGTCTACCTGAAAAAATGTGTCGCATCATGCGAACAAAGGTAGCTGGAGCGTTAACCAGCCCAAAAGGCATCACGTTCCACTGGTATAGACCTAGCGGAGTTGAAAACGCTGTGTAGTATTTTGCTTTTTCGGTTAGTGGTATCTGCCAATAACCTTTAGTTAAGTCTATCTTAGTAAATATAGTTGCTGTCGATAGACGTGGCAGTAAGTCATCGAGAAGTGGATGTGGTTCGCTATCAACTATCGTTTGTGCATTTAATTTTCTATAGTCGACGCATAGTCTAATGTTATTGTCCTTCTTTCGGACAATAACTAATGGAGAAGAAAATGGGGAATTACTAGTTTCGATAATTCCTAAAGATAACATCTGTTCAAGTTCCTTAGTAGTTTTAGTAAGAAAGTGTATAGGAACAGAATAAGGATGTACCCGAATTGGAGTATCCTCGTTAAGAGTGATGTCATGATTAATGACTGATGTGCGACCTGGAACATCGGTCAACACATCTGGATAAGATTGTAGCAGATCAGCAATCTTTTGATGCTGTTGCGGTGTAACCGACGAAGAGATGGTTACGTCCCGCCAAGATTCGCTAGATTGTACTACAGGTACAGGTAAAGCTAACTGTACCTCAGGAAAAGAAGATTCTTCTTCCTGGATAACGGATAAATTAGAATAGTGACATGTAGGTCTGAAAGTGTCATCTAATTCATGAAAAATAGCTTGTAGATGTTCAGGTCGAGTATGAAATTGCTTGAGCATATTTATGTGAAATATTTTGTGATGTCCCTTAATGTCCAGGACATAATCAACATCAGAAATCTTATTGATAACCTGGTAAGGACCATTCCACGAGATTAGTAGTCTATTATTGTTATGTGGCAATAACACATAAGCTTGATCTCCTGGAAATAATTGACGTAATCGTCTATTACTGTTTTGGAAAGTTCTAGCTTTCTCTTTCGCAGCCTCAGATGAAGCTGTTGCCATTTGACAGGCATCAATAATGTTATTCCGGAGATTAATTACATATTCATAGGATGACTGAGTGTCCTGAGTCATCTCAGAATCGATTAATAAATCTTTTATCAGTCCCATAGGACCTCTTGGAGGAGCGCCAAAGACTAAATGAAACGGAGAGAAGCCAGTTTGTTCATTTGGCACCTCTCGATAAGCGAATAACACCGCTGGTAGCACTCTGTCCCAGTCCTGTGGATGGTTAACTGTAACTTTATGTAGCATTTGTTTGAGTGTACGGTTAAGTCTTTCTACAGCACCATTACTCATTGGGTGATAAATGCTGCTGAGGTTTCTATCTATTTGCCAAGTCTTCATTACCTCCGTCATAGTCTCAGATATAAATTGAGAACCATGATCTGACAAAAGTTTTCTAGGAAAACCTACTCTAGAAAAGATCAAGTGTAGTGCATCAGCTACATCTGTTGTGGTGGTTGTTTTTAATGGGATGGCTTCTGGCCATCGTGTGCATAAATCGATGCAAGTGAGAATAAACCTATGTCCTCTGGCTGATGGTAAAAGTGGGCCAATGATATCAATGGCCATTTTGTCGAAAGGTCTCACCGATATATCACAAGCCTGAATAGGCGCCGTGTGAAAGGCTCCCCGTGCTTTCACTTCTTGGCATATCGTACAGGAGCGTACGTACTGTGAAATATCTCGTGATACTCCCGGCCAAAAAAAAGAAGATAATACTCGTGAACGTGTACGAGTATAACCCATGTGACCTGCACACTTAGAATCATGTGCATGTTGAAGTATGTACCGCCTAAAAGCAAAAGGTACCATGACTTGTTGTCTTATCTGAGTTTTATCCATAAAACATCTTAATAAAATGTCATTTTTAATACTAAACCACTGACTATAATTTATGTTCCTAGAAAGATTGTCATCTTTGTTGACCAGCGTAAAAAATTTTGTTAGTGACCTGTCTTCCCTCTGTTTTGCAGCAAATGATACTCGGTCAATAGCAGAATGAATCTCGATATTTTCATGATCATTTGTTTCCTTGTTTTCCGTGTCTATAGTCTCTAATTGTTTTGTATGTGCTCTGGTTATTGCTGCATTTCCGATGTATAGATTATTTTTTTCCCATTGAATAATCTCATCTGGTGTGCAATCTTTACTCCCGTGTATGCATCCCACCATAAGGTCGGCAATTGGGTTTCTTAACATGCATGCTTTAACATTGCCTGTGAAGAAAGGTGTGTCAATGTAAATAATAGCTGTTGGATAATATTCTATGGTTCCCCCAAAAGTCATGCACCTGACATGTTCTCCAGTTGCACAATTTGGATGAACAAGTGTCTGACGGATTCCGATCGTGGTCGATCCCGAATCTCTTAAGACTGAGACGATGGATCCATTAACTTTTCCTCTGTTGAAGATCAGTGATCCTGTTCCGTCATTGACGGCTAGACTGACTTCTGGTAGAATATGACCGCAGTTCAGAACTGTCTCTTTTGCTTTCTGAAATATAAGATTACATGTTGGGCAACTATTTGCCACGTTATAATTCATTGCAAAACAAGTAGACGATGACTGTATTTTGTTATCAGTAGTTGAACTCTGAACCCTAGGGGTTGTAGCAGTAGTAACAGCTGCCCCTGTATTATGGTTATAAGTTGTCGATCTACGAGAATGAGAACGATGACGAGAATAATTAGATGAATTATCCCGTTGTCCTCTATTGTAACTGTTATCTCGATGTCTCGAGTTATAATTATCGCTATTGTTCCACTTGTAATCATTATTATAGTTATATGATCGATTATAACTTGAGTTACGTGGATTACTGTTATTTCTTGACTGAGGTGAATAGTTTCTGGTTTGTTGTCGTCCTCTATTAAAGTTATTGTTAAAGTTATTCTGTCCCTTATGAAAATTAATGTCATAGTTTCCTTTGAACCTACCCCTGTCTACACTGTGTGTTCTAGGTTTGTTATGATTATGATATGCCATATTGGAGGCTACAGGAAGTGGTTCTCTTATCAATGTGCCAGAAATATTAGCATTCGGATGAGCTGTGCAGTAATTTAAAGAAATTTTTTCTAACTCATCAATAGATTCTGGTTTTCTTTCTTGTAGATAAGCAAAGAATGGTGGGCTGACAGACGATAATACTTTATCCCTCAATAACAAATCGACTAACTTGTCGTAGGATTTGTTGACACCTGCCAGTTCAACCCATCTGTTAAAAGTATTGCGTATGTTAGCAATAAAACCTGTGAAATCTCTATTGTTATCTGGCAACAAACTTTTAAAACGCAATCTACATGCCTCTTCGTTCAAGTGGAAACGACGTAGTAACAACGTCTTAATGGCCTCATAGTCTGTTGATAGTGTTGGATCTATATTTTGTGCTGCACTTGCAGGTTCGCCATCTAGAAATTCCTTAAGTTTCAGTGCCCATGCCGCTTTGTCAAGGTTATTCACCTTACATATGTCCTCAAAGCGCGCGAGCCACGATGAAAGGTCATCTACGTGTAACTTGAATGGAGGCAGCTTAAAGTAATAATTACCTTTAAGTCGTGTGGATGAAGATCCAGATTGAGCAGTATCATTTTGGGTTGCTGCAGCGCCCTGTGAATTAAGTTTTGCTGTTTCTAATTTAAGTCGTTGCAATTCAATTTCTTGCTGCAGTATGATTTCTTGTCGTTTCAATTTATTCTCTTCTTCAATCCGTAGGATTTCATCTCTTGCTATCTTTCTTTCTTCTTCTTGTCTTAATTCTGCCTTCTTTTCCGCCTGTTTTCTTTCAAGTTCTTCCATCTCTGCTTTATATTTTGCAAATTCAGCCAATGCATAAGCCTCGAGAAGTTCTCCTTTTTTCCCAAAATCTTTACCATTTTTAATAAAATAGTCTAAGTTAAGCATCTTGACGTTAATATTGTACGTAATGGTTATGTAATAATCACCAATAAATTTTAAGTAATTATTATACTTATTCAATTTATGAATAGTCGATATAAACAATCATAATATTATTGAACTTAATCTGGCAATGTTCAATTTAATTAATTGTAATATTATCTAACTATTATTTGTAGATTCCATACATAGACATACTATGTTGGGAAAATATTACATATATACTCGTTAATATATCATAAATAGTTATGATATTTATCTATTTCGGGTGCTGAATTACTATCATGCACCTAATAATAAATAGTATTATTCCTCAAGTATTATATCATTCAGTCAGTGATATGTGCTAAGTAAATCATTTAGTAATGGAAAAAATGTACCAAATAATATACACTATGTCCTTTATATGCAGGACAGACTAAAAAGTCAAATTATTTTATAATATATATTATTATTATATTATGCCTTAATCATGAGCTATAAAGTGCATCGCCCATTTCTTGGACTACCACTGCAAATTGGTGCAAAGTCCCTAATTCTCCTTAAAAGTCATTAAATTTTAATTATATTCATATACACTCTTATTAAGCAAGAAATTATATTATTAGTGTTAAATCATGAACAGATGAAATGAGGACATACGATACGATGGGTAAACCAAGGATAAACAAACCATATTATCACGAAACAAGACGTTTCTACAATAAAAATTGATATTATGAAACCAAATCTGCAAACCGGAAATATAGAGTAGGGTGAAGGTTAACTGAATATAGAGTTAAATCTGCGTACACAAAAATTAATGACGCAAACATGGACTCATTGACGGTTATACAAAAAAAAAATGAACTGAATAATAGCAAGATCAGAAAGAACAAGATAGATTACTAACATTGTTAACAAACTAAATAGAATTTAAACTGAATACGATAAAATACACCGATTATTTCACCAAACTAGACATCTAACATATACTGTGAATTAAATGCAGTCCCGAACGAAACAAGCCCCGGAAATGTCATCGACGCGTTCTCCGCGAAATGCGATTTAATTCACTACCCTAAAGACCGTTCAGAATGAATATCGGCAATCCGTAGAGCCATAATTTATTCATTCTGAATCTCCACTCCAACCTCCCACAAATTAGGCACAGCACAAACAATGAAAACAAATATAACGTGCATATAAAATATATAGAACGGACATGCCTGCAAAATGTGAATTAGACTCAGTGATGTTTCTTATGAATGACAACAGTCACGAACTGAGACTTATCTTTTAACCCGTCGTCCGATGCGATCTTCACCAACGGCCTAGACTAGAGGATAGGACTGTTTGCTCCTTGTTGGTAAATAATGTCTTTTCAATCCTATGATCTACTGAGAAGTTGTATTCTTGAATGAAACATTAGGTGAGCTGGCATCGTCCTTCGATCGTTGGCTTGTACACGGAATATTGTGACGTCACTGATTTTTGCATAGTTACACAAGCCACGTCATGTTCGGAATCATGTGACTTGAACGTTTTCTTGTAATCGTAAACAGTCCGTGAAAGTATGTAAACAAGAAAAATTTCTTTCTTCCTTCGTTCCCCAGCAATGGCAACCACTCTGTTGCGGGGCTTTAAACGATTCACTTCTTTTATTGTTGTTGCGGCCCCGTCTTCTATTTCAGTGGTCGTTGTGGAAAGCCACCGTTCTCATTGATTCAATAAGCTTCTTAGTTCTGGTCATTTGATTCATTAATTCTTGATCGTGCTATTGTTGGAATAGTTACGCGAATGTGAGTTAATACTTTCTGTCTGTCACAAGGTTTGAACTCAGTATCATAATTGTTGAATTTATAACTTCAATGAACGTGATAAGTCTCTTCTCGAGTCCACACAATTTTTAATATACATTTCAAACAGTAGACAGTCCATGGAGGTTGATTATGAAAACATTATATATTAGAATTGAATCATACATCATAAATGCTATCCATGCATTATAGTCCTGGTCCAATAATATGCAACACTATAGTCAGAACGTCGTAACTATATGTACGCGCGGTTGGGACATCCAACGGCCGACAATGAGATTAGACGTCTGGCGATATAAAACGAATGTGGACCATAATTTCATCCTTCCTTGACTTTAGTTAAAATTACTAACCTCGATACATTCCTCTCTCTTCATAAGAATATCGGACTGACCCATGTCCGTACTGCAATAACATATGTGCGGCAATATCATGCCTACCACTGGAAGGATTATAGGACACGTCTTATCCGTTTGACGGTCATCTAAGAAAAGGGTGTGGTAACCTAGTCACGGTGCGTGACATACCAACGCATACACGTCATAATCAATCGTGTGTATCGCGTACACTAACTAACAATTATTTACATTATATTAAACGTAGTCACCTATTAATCTTATGCTGTTAACCTCTAGCAGACCATGCCAATAAAATACCTTAACAGTGGTGTACCACTGCCAATTCATAGTTATCGATAGTGATGACTGGTGCAGCACCCGCATCCTGACTCAGCACATTCGTTTTCTTTAGACTTATTGTGAGGCCAAAGTCCTTGCTTGCTTGGGTGAAGCGATTCATCAAGCTCTGAAGCTCCTGTTGGCTTTGAGTGACGATTGCAGCGTCATCAACGAACAACAAGTACCTTATGGTGACCCTTCTGATTTTTGTTTTTGCCTTCATTCTTGAAAGGTTGAACAGACGGCCATCTGACCTAGTGTGAAGGCATATTCCTTCAGCTGCATGTCTGAATGCATGTTTCAGGAGTAAGGCAAAGAAGATCCCGAAGAGGGTAGGAGCCAGAACACAGCCTTGTTTAACGCCACTTCGTATATCAAAGGGTTGTGATGTGCTTCCAGCATATTGGACTGTTCCCTTCATGCCGTCATGGAATGAATTTATTATTTCCAGCAATTTAGTAGGGCAGCCTATTTTCAGGAGGATTTTGAAGAGTCCATCCTTACTAACCAGGTCAAATGCTTTTGTGAGATCTATAAAGGCGATATATAAGGGCTTTTTCTGCCCTTATGATTTTTCCTGAAGCTGGTGGAGAGAAAAGATTATGTCTGTTGTTGAACTACCAGCTTGGAATCCACACTGTGACTCTGGATATATGCTCTCAGCTAACTTGTGTAGTCGCATTAAGATGACTCTGGCAAAAACCTTACCAACAATACTAAGGAAAGAGATGTCTCTGTAGTTATTCTTATTGCAATCACTTCTGTCTCCTTTATTTTTATACAGTGTTACAATCTTGGCATCTCGCATGTCTTGAGGAATAGTTGTCTCTTCCCAGCACTGGCACAGCACCGTATGCAGGGGATGTAATAGCGTGCTCTTACAGCATTTAATTAAATCAGGAGGAATCCCATCACTGCCTGGTGCTTTGCCAGAGGCCAAGCTATCAATGAACCTTGCTGAGTTCCTCTAATGTTGGTTCGGCATCCAGGTCATCCATAGTTGGCAGGCATTTGACAGCATCATGGGCTGCAGGCGTAACGGTATTTTCTCTAGCGTAAAGCTAGTAGTGCTCGACCCACCTCTCCATCTGCTTACCCTTGTCGGTTAGCTTCTCTCCGCTGATGGTTTTTAGCGGTGCCGTCTTGCTTTTTTGGGGACCAAGGGCTTTCGTTATACCGTCATACATTTGTCTAATGTTGCCTGTTTGCGCTGCGGTCTGGATGCTCTCACTGAGCTGGAGCGAATAGTCATTTGCACAGTGTTAAGCAGTTTGTTGAACTTTGCTTCTCGTAGCCTTCGGGATCTGTAGGGTTCTAGCACTCGGTAAACGTTTGTATTCATTCGCAGCACTGCGCTTAGCTTCAGTGACAGGTGTCATCACATCTGATGAAGCATCGAACCAGTCATTTGACTTCACTGTTTTCTTACCAAAGGTGGCAAGTGCAGTACTTTGAATGGTGTTCCGTAGATGCTCCCAGTTCTCTGTAATAGTATCACCATGCTGAGGGCTACTGAGCACTTTCTTGAAGGTCGCAGTAAATTGAGCGATCATGACAGTCTGACATCTTGCTAGTATCAATGCGTGGTTTCCTTTCATGTCTGACACGATAGACTTTTCTTGGTTGTGCTCTGATTTTACAGCAAACCAAGGAGTGATCTGTATCACAGTCTGCACTATGGTATGAGCGCGTGGAGAGCACAGACCTGAGAAGTGGCCTTCTGACGAGGATCAGATTCAGTTGGTGCCAGCGCTTGGATAGTGGGTGTCTCCATGACACCTTATGCTGGGGTTTTGTTTGAAAGTAGGTGTTGGTCACGCAAAGGTCATGAAGGACACACAACTCTAAGAGCCGTTGTCCATTTTCATTCATCTTGCCAATACCAAACCTGCCCAGACATGAAGGCCATGAAACATTATCGGCACCCACTCTAGCGTTAAAGTCACCAAGAAGATCAAGCTGTTCTTGCCTAGGTATGCTTTTGATGACTGCTGCTAGATTCTCATAGAACTCATCTTTAGCTTCTGAGGCAGAGTACAGAGTAGGAGCATACACACTGACAAGGGTGATGGGATCTGCGCTAGTATGCAGGCGGAGAGTTAACAGGTGTTCTGATGCATTCTCACCTTCTCCTTCTTCCATCCTTAGCCATCGACTGACCAAGCAGTCTGTGGCCATTACGCGTAGCTGGCGTCTTAGGGCAACAAGAAATTATCCGTTGTTCCGTTACGCCTAAAGGCGTTTATTGGTACAACAGAATATTAATTGTTGTTTCCGTAATCAGTGTGACTGGCAAGCGGGTGATCAATCCGCTGTGCCGCATTCTCACCTGGTTCAACCATTTTAGTTAGTGATTTTTTTTACCACAAAACCTACTCCGTGTTTTATTAAGGTCTTTCCATTGCCAATAAAATGTGTTGTCCTTCTCACTCACCATTCCAGAGCCTGCCAGACGCGTTTCCTGAAGTGCAGCTATATCCACCTGAAGTCGTTTAAACTCATTTTTGATTATGGCTGTCTTCCTGACATCATCCATGTCCTGTAGGTTTTCGGATAGTCCAGTGTGCTTATTTCTATTGTGATAATTGCTTGGTGCAAAATTTTCTGTCCACTGTTCGGGTTTGACCCTAATCCCCATGCACCCAATGGGGAAAGCAGACAGTGGCGGGACAACACGTTATTGACTAGGGGCTGCCCAGCTTGAAGTGGGCGGTAGCTGTCCAGTGAGATCCTAGAACCTCTCCCAGCGTCGGAAGTAGCCCCTGGCGCCATGCCCTAGGCCAATTGGGCAAAATACTTATAACCGGTAACTGCTACTTCCCGTGTTTTGCCGACACCTACAGGGTGAAGCTGGAGTGTCCTCTCCAGGGCGCGAGCTTGGGCATAGTTATATGGAGATCAAGCTGTGGCCATGCAGCATGTTCCCCCTCTCAACGCAGCTGGTAGACCCAAAGGAACGGCAGTAGCCGATACAGTTTGGTACAAGCCACGTCGCAGGAGTTGCCAGAATAATGTCGAATCAACATAAATGGATATTCCCGCAAGGCAGCGGTGGTTTTAATTCAGATTTCCTTCTCTTAGATAAGCTGCCAACCAAGGAACACGAGCCCTATCTGCCCGAAGCTGCTGGTTTTAAGGCGCCAGTCGCTCGCCTTCGCCCCTTCTCCCGTCAGTGGAAACAGTTCCGCCGGGCTCAAATTGAGCCTCACGTGAAGGCCGGGTGCTGGACTTGGTTGTCAGAGGCTACTTGAGACGCGTGCCATAGAAGCATTTATCTGCAGTGAGAGCTTATCCTCACTACAACTCCCGGCTATAACAACCTTTGGAACTAGGAGCATAGGCCTTCAACAAACACATGTCAAGTCTTCCTGTCCTGTGCCGTCTGCTGAAGTTCCTTCCATGTTTTCCTCATCATTTTTACCTCTGTATCCAGCTCTCTTCTCCATGTAATTTTTGGTCTACCTCTCTTTCCCTGTGGATTCCAGAACAAGAAATGCCTTTGTGACCGTGGGGTGTGTATATGCTTATTGTATCACTCAAGTTAGGACTATTGGTATACTGCCAGAGGTGGTATTTCTTGATGATAATAGTAACCAGGTTCGTTCCAAAATTCCTCTGTGGTGTTTAATATTGTGTGACTTTTATTATAATAGCATACTCTACGTTCACTATTTACTGTAAAACTTTCAACATGGGGTAGGCAAGAAAGTCTTCAGGATCCATTAAAACAGTTTATTCTTATATACAATTCAGACAAAGTCACTTGAATGCATTCATTTTACAAATCCTCATAAAAATGTGTCTTTGTGGTTATTTATAGGCTATTTTCTCTCTGTAGCCTATCCATGTTGGGGTAAGTATTCTGACTTAGTTCCTGTTCGTTTGATTCTTAGATTTATCAGACTAAGGAGTAAAATGACAGTAGAGCCTTTGCGATAATTTGACTTTAAAGAGCTCCGTTTCATTTCTTATAACTTTAGCTAGTCCTTCCGACATTTAGGCATTTCTGGCCTAACTAGGTTTTATTTCTGAAAAATGCAAAAAGTCACTCGAAGCTGTACTTACTAATCAATAGGAATTTCCCACATTAAAAACAAACCATCTGCTTTACAGAGTTGATATCTTGATACTTCAAGACGAGCAGTTCTACGTCCGTACAAACTGGCTACTGGAGATCAACTGATTTTGGATATCGAAATTTGCCTTCGCAGAGTAGTGCGCGCTTTTACAACCTTTCTGGTTGGTCAGTCTAATAATTCTTTATTTATTTTATTGGATCTTATATGCCTACCGATGGAGTGTCTCGGTTATTCCGATTTACGTCATCGGTTGCTGAGCAACTCCCGCCAAAAATTAGCGTTGAGTCGCGATTTAACCTAGTTTCAGTCTCAATCTGATAACTGCGTATCTCGAGTCTATTTCAATAAAACCTCGTAACTATTCTTCCTTATCTAACTGATAACTATTAACACGAATGATGCTATGGTATCAGTAGTAAGCCATCCGGTGACACCTTGTAATGCTATCAGCAGGTCTCCTCAATGTGTGTCCTATCCATCGCCAGCGTCTTCTTCTCAACCCTTGTTCCACTGGCACTTATCTGGTTCTTGTCATCAATTCCACATTTGTGACTTTGTCATACCAATTCAGTCCTTCTATTCTACGCAAGCACCCGTTTATAAAAGTCTGTGCTTTTTGATTGTTGTTTTTGTTGCTCTCCATGTCTCAGAGCCATACAATAGGCCTGACTTGACATTTGAGTTGAAGATTCTTATTTTCGTGTAGGACTTGATTTCTCTTGTTCTCCATATGTTTCCCAATGCAATGAAAGCTCCTTTTGCTTTTTGTATTCTTATTTTAATATCACTGTCTGTCCCTCCATCTTTGTCTATATTACTGTCATTACGATTCTACATCTTTTAGTAGTATTTCTTCAAGTTCAACCTTGTTATCATTTCTTGCATTTATTCTCATAATCTTTGTCTTTTCCCTGTGTATTTTCAGGCCCACTTGTTGTGACTTCTCATCGAGAATTGTCATTTTCTCTTGCATCTGATTATGGTTATGGGGCAGAAAAGCCAAGTCATCTGCGAAATCCAGATCAACATGCTGTTTAGTCAGATTCCACTGGATTCCATTTCTGTTGTGTGATGTCGATGTTTTCATAACCCAATCTATTGCTAGTAAGAAAAGAAATGGTGACAAGAGGCATTCCTGTCTCACTCCCGTTCTAATCCTAAAAGTTCTGTAAGTTGCCCTTCGTGAAGAACTCTGCATGTCATGTCTTCATAGGTCTTCCTTATTAAGTTACAATCATATATACTTTCATATTTTTCATTTTCCTGATATCCCTTCTCATTATCTTCTATAAAAATTGTAACACATTTTCTCAGGGTATGTTCTTTTATATCTTATCAGATGCAGACAGTCGGTGGGCGATGTATTCGTTTTGGTCAGAGCCGTATGTGGAGCTGTCAGTCAGGTATCCACATGCAAATTAGCAGCGACTGTGACAGGCAGAGTCGGAGGAACGAGCAATCAAGGCGACGTACGAGAAATCCACGATCTTGAAAATGATAACGCCTGAGAAACTTCACGGACTTTCGACACTGGCATATGCAATTGGATGTAATACATCCATTAATACATATGTACGTCACGGATGACTTCTTATTGGTGACTATGGCAAGATGTCTGTGGAAGCTATTGAAGTGGCGCTACCTTTGATCTATGATATTGATATATTTATCTGTTAATTGTGTTGCTAGATTTTAAGATTATTATGCTTTGCTTTTACGTCCACCGCATAGGTCAACATAGTTTCGTACTTAGGTTATCCCCCTGTAAAAAAAAACTTATCTTCACTCTCAAATTCATCCCAAAATAAGTTGTCTTTCTTTATCTCCTTCAAGGAAGAAGGACATACAATTTATATATAACCCTGCCTCATGGGCGTATCGCTAGTGGAAGCTGTGAATACAAACGCTTCCAAGACCATCTAGACCAGGGTTTCTGAACCTTTTTGTTTTGTGTCATCGACCCTTTTTGATTGTCCAATGAAGACTACGAACCCCTTTTATTGTCCAATGAAGGCTATGGACCGCTGCTTGGGGGGGAAAATGTACTTATAAGCTTACTTAAAAATTTAACTTTTTCAATTACACGTTATGCGAACCCCTAGAATTCATTCATGAACCCCCATTGGGTCCCTGGATAAGAGATTAAGAAACCCTGATCTAGATTCCCTTTTGTTTTGGAACCTTGCAAGAATGTAGAAGTGGGGCACATTTAAGTTGTTCAGTGTTTTGTGATAAATGATTTTATTGTTGTTACTTTAAAGTAAGTATGAGCATTGTTATGGCACTGAACTTATAATACAAACATGTTGTCTGTTAGACAATGGCTGGTCAAAGTTGGATATATTCAGTGGCGGCCCAACGCATTTTGGCTGGTAGGATATCTGAAAATAATTTTTAGATACATGTGTTCATACTAGCGTGGGAGCATATAACACAGCAAAGGTTTAAGATGACAATATCAAACACAGCAAAGACAGTACACGTTATTCATCATTAAGTACTTGTATGCACTAAAACGGCAAAGATATTTATTTATTATACGTTGACAAAGTTGACTTGGACACTCAATAAAACAGTTGCAAAAAAGATTACATCATTCGAAATGAAATGCTACAGAAGGATGTTGAGAATACCCTGGACAGAAAAAAAGACCAACAGAGAAGTACTGCACTCACTAAATGTACAGGAACATTGGCTCCTAAATACCATCGCAATAAGGAAGCTGAAATTTTTCGGTCATATAAAAAGACATAATAGTCTGGAAAAAATAGTGATGGAAGGCATGGTCCCTGGAAAAAGGGGAAGGGGTCGACCTAGACGACGGTGGACCCAGGACATCACAGAGAGTCTGAACTTGTCTTTGGCTGATGCAGGTCGACTTGCCCAGAATCGTGATGCGTTCAGAGCAGCTGTAATGGAGACAACGTTCTGGAAAGAATACGTCACATGATGATGATGATGATGACAAAGTTATACATTATAATTTTAACAACTTTATAATTACTCAAAACAACACCTGCTGAAATGTAAATTTGAACTTTGAGTTGATCCAATTCGCCTTTATTGTTGGCAAGAACAAAGCCATTAGGCTGATGTGGTCCTAAATGTTTTACATCTAATTTTTGTTTGAAAGTCGTTGCGCTGAACATTTTTTTTTTCTATTTTAAAAAAAAAATCTCTTTCGTTTATAGTAAAAATGAGGGTTAAATTGCTGAGTTGTACTATTAACACTAATTAAATCACAAGACAGCCGCCTCTCTAGTAAAACTGATTACCGAGAAAACACTATTCTTGTTATCTTGAGAATGGATGAACATATCCCCAGTGGAATACTCTTCATATGCGCATTAAAGCATATTTTCCCAGTGTTGTTAGGGCTATATTTATGGAACATAAACTTCGTCAAACGATTTTTGTCACATTCTTAGGAATGACACTCGTTTTCCCCCCGAGCTCAAAAAGGATCGGACGACGAAGCGCCCGTTTTAAGGAAGTAGGAATTAGCAGGAGAGAGGTGGTGGAGGGAGCTTGAGGAGGGCTCAGTGTAGAATGTCCGCGGGTATAATGTATCTACGAAGATTTTGTTGTATGTCACTTTTAAAATATGAAAGGAACGGTTTATTTTTTTCACCGTTTAAAATTAGGGTGGGGGTGGACCCTAAGAAGGAATCGCCACTGGACACATTCATCGTTTAATATCAGCTTTTGTAGCTAAATATGCCACGAGTCACCACTATTAGTTACTAAGGTTGTGTTTATATTGGTGGATGGGAATTTCCTTATTTATAATAAATTTTAAAATGAAAATTTTAGACCAGTAATGTTCATATTGACGCTTATTTTTAAATGAGTGATGCGGGATTTTAATTTTATAATTCTAATTTTCTGCATCAATTTTATTCGTATTCTGGTGTAGTTGCTTTTAAAAAAAATTGCAGCTGAGCATTGTGATGTATCACAAAATGTGCCTATACCAATGCTTGAAGATATAATTAGATTCTGGCGTAACAATAAACTTCGTTTGAAGACTTTTGCACTGGTTAAAGTTTTATTGTCTTGTCTCGTCACATGTGAACCTTAAATGTTACGGTCTGTTACGGACGGTCTCTTCTATTGTTGAGACCTACCACGACCTGAGCTAGGGGTGTAAATCATAAATGTCAACACATAAATGGCCAACTCGATGTGACAAATAATGGAAATATAGCCTACATTATCTGACAGCGCTGAAATCCCGTTAGTGTTCTAAGATTTGCTAGTAAAAAGTCAAGCATTTTTCAGCCTGCGTTTACTCATTTTAATTCACTCCTCTTTTTCCTGAGACGTAATCAAACTAAGTTGTTTACCAACTTCCGCGACCTGCCAGTCATAACAGGGAGCGAACCCGGTCTGTTTACCTGAGTTTCTCACGCGAGCTGATCTGTCAATCATCAGATATCAGACAGATGCACGTGGAAACAACGGACCTCTTTGAAGTGAGAACACTCGGGCAAAATATTTTCCCTGAAAGTGAACAGGATTTACAAGAACTAGTGATGCAAGTAAACAGTATAAGTCATAAATATGGATTGGACATTAACATCGAGAAAACAAAAACTATGATAATTAGCAAAACAGGCGATACGCCCACATTAAAGATCAGCATAAATGGGATAATCCTGGAACAAGTCAAGAGCTTCTCATATCTTGGTCATATAATAACAGAAGATGGCAGATGTGAAACAGAAATCAAGAAGAGAATAGGAATGACCAAAGCTAAATTCAGCAATATGAAACATATCATCATCAACTCGGCCCGTAACCCGTCATGGGTCGTAGGGGTGCCATGGTGGAAGCATCAGCAGACAGGGTCCTCCACTGCTCTCTATCCTCAGCAATGCGTACAAGTGTGGAAAAACCGTGTCCTGCCCATTCTTTGATGTTATCAGCCCAGGATTTTCTCTGCCTTCCTCTTCTCCGTTTACCTTCGACTGTTCCCTGAAGGATCGTTTTCGAAAGGGAGTCATGACGAGTTACATGCCCAAACCAGGCAAGCTTTCGACGTTTCACTGTTGACAAAAGTGGTTCTTGGTGGCCTGCATAGGTGTTTATCTTCTCTCTAACATAGACATTTGTTTTGTGCTCTTTATAGCAAATGTGCAAAATTCTTCTATAACATTTATGCTCGAAAGCCTGAATCCTTCGCTCCGTATCTGCAGTGAGTGTCCAGCTCTCACACCCATACAAGAGAATAGATAATACAAGTGATTTGTATAATTTGATCTTCACAGGAAAACTGATGTTACTTTTCCAGATCACATTCAACCTTGTCATGGCAGCTGAGGCCATCTCAAGTCTTGTCTTGATTTCTTTAATTGATCTTCCATCACTGCATATAGTGGACCCGAGATATTTAAAGGTGTTAACTTCTTCTAACGTTTGCCCATTTAACGTAATGTTGGTCGCAACATGTTTCTTATGGCTATTCACCAATATCTTGCTTTTTTCTATATTAATTTCCATCCCATACGTTCTTGTTACTTTCTCCAGTCTAGAGGTAAGGTCTTGAAGTTCTGATTCTGATCCAGCTATCAGATCAATATCATCAGCAAAACGTAGGTTGCACAGAGGTCGGCCTCCAATCGATATGGTTGATTTATAATCGTAGAAAGCCTCTTGCATAATATGTTCTAGATAAATATTAAAGAGCACTGGGGACAGGATACATCCCTGCCGAACTCCTACAGTTGTTTTGAAAAATTCTCCAATGTCGTTGCTTGCAAAAACAGCACTGCTTGCGTCCTTGTATAGTGCTTCAATGATATCTATGATGTTGGTATCAAAATTGAATTTTCTCATTACTTGCCATAAGCCTTCATGCCATACTCGATCGAAGGCTTTTGTGAAATCGATGAAGTTATGGTATAAATCGTGTTGATGTTGGAGATGTTTTTCGATAAGTAATCTAATATTGAAGATTTGTTCTGAGGTACTTCTTTTTGGTCTAAAGCCAGCCTGTTCCTCTGACAAGATTTCTTCTGATTTCTGTTTTATTCTGTTCAAAAGTATCCTTAACATCACCTTACTTGGATGACTAATAAGGCTAATGGTTCTGTAGTTCTTGCACATTTTTAGATTTCCTTTCTTTGGAAGCGGTATTACTAATGACTGCGTCCATTCTTTTGGCCATTTTTTTGTACTCCATATCTTCTGGCAAATTGTTGTCATGATTTTTACTATATCTGGTCCTCCATATTTCAAGAGCTCTGCTGGGATATTATCCACACCCGGTGACTTCCCTCCTTTCATCGAACATATAGCCTCTTCCACTTCTTCCCGTAATATTGCTGAATTTCCGAGTTCCCTGTTTTCGCACTTAATGTTGTTTAATATGCCTAAGTTAGTGTCAAGTTTACAGTTATATAATTCTTTACAATATTCTGTCCATCTTCTCATTACAGCTGTTTTTTCATTGAGCAGAGCCCCATTGCTATCTTCTATGACAGTTACCCTGGGCTGTTGGGGTTTTGATAGTTTTCTTAATGTGTCAAAAGCTGCCTTGCTGTTACCTTTTATTAGCCCCATATTAATGGACTCACATTGATCAGCTACCCATTTTTCTTTGGCCTGTTTCATTTTCTTCCTAATATTTTTATTCACCATACTGTATTGCCATGCTGCTTCAGGAACCTCTTTCTTAACCTTTTTCATTTCTCGCCGTGTATCACATAACTTCAGAATGTCATCTGTAACCCATGGTTTGTTTATTTTCTTTCTTTTACCAAGTATTTCTGTTGCTGATTCAATGAGCACGTCTTTCATGTTCTCTGTGATTGAGTTGATATCATCCTCCAAAAAGTTGAGAGCTGCGAATTTTCCTCCAACAGTTGCCTCAAAGATTCCCGCGATTTCTGGATCTTTCAGTTTGTCTAAATTGAATCTTAACTGAGAACATCTGTTTTGATTATAGTTCTTTTTAAGTTTAAGCTTGAGCGTCATCAATACCATGTCGTGATCACACCAATGTCGGCGCCAGGAAAAGTCCTAGTCTTGGCTTTATTAATACTGGACTTGAATCTTTTGGATACAAGAATAAAATCAATTTGGCCATGTATCTCAGTTTTTGGGGCATGCCACGTTGTTCTTCTTGATAACTTATGAGGAAATAGTGTATTTGCAATGGTTAGTTTATAGTTGCTGGCAAATTCTAGTAGCCTTAGTCCTCGATCGTTAGTTTCACCTGTCCCAAATCTCCCCACTGTACCAGCCCAGTGACCGTATGCATCTGGCCCTATTTTAGCATTCCAATCACCTAACACGATGAGAAGATCTTTCTTTGGAATTTTCTTAATTGCTTCATCCAGATTGTCATAAAATGTATCAATTGCCTCATCCTCATAGTCAGTAGTGGGGGCATATACCTGTATGATGGAGATGTTCTTTGGATGTGCTGCAATACGAATGGTGATAAGCCTGTTATTTATTGGGGTGCAGCTGATGACAGAGTTCAATCTATCTTTATGTACGATAAAACCTACTCCATGCTGATGTTTAGACTCATCTCCACTAAACCAAATTTTGTGACCATCATCCGTTATTGATTCACCTAATCCTGTCCATCTGACTTCTGCTAGGCCCAGGATGTCCCACGAGTATCTAACAAGTTCATGTGTTAGTTCTTTGACTTTTCCACACGCATATAGCGTGCGTACATTCCAAGTTCCAACAACAAAACTTTCTCTTGGAAGTTTCAAAACAGGTGTTTTTACCCCATTCGCTGACTTATCACTCTCAAGGGGCAATGAGAGCGCGGTCGTTGTTAATCCGGGCATCGGCCGATCCGGCAAATTATTACTGAGTTGACTTTCCATCATAGCATATACTGACATCTAAACAGTTAACTCACAAATAAAAACTGAGAATCATAAAGTGTTACATATTTCTTCATTACTGTATGGTGTAGATCAAGAACAATGAATAAGCAATTGGAAGAACGAATTGAGACTCGTGTGATGTGGATATATAGAAGAATGTGGCGTATCTCATGGAAACAGAAGAAAACAAATAAGGAGCTCCCAGAAATCTTAGGTATGAAAAGAGAACTAATGAAGGAGATCAAAATTAGGCAACTAAAATATTTTGGCCACATATTAAAAGACATAACACCTTGCAGAAGACCATAATAGAAGGGAGAGTTTAAGGCAAACGTGCAAGCGGAAGACAGCGCTATAAGTGGGAAGATAACACCAAGAGATGGACAGGAAAGAGTCTTTCAGAGTGCACCACCAAGACAAGAGACAGAAGACGTTGGAGATCCATTACAGCCAACCTTCTTTGTGGCAGCTGATGATGATGATGATGTATCGAACGAGCTAAAACCCATTTCAATGGGTACCGGTATCTGAATAAGATATAGAACATTTCCCTCAGTCTTTATTCACTGAAGACCTGTATATCCAGGATATTCTCTCAATCTGTTTATTATCCATTTTCTCCACTTTTTTCCTGAAATTTATTAGTCTCAGCATATTAGATGTTTTACAGAAGATTGTTACAAATTCCGAATAAAATCTCAAAGAGAAATGGCAATATACATATATATATAATTTATTTATTTCGTAAATTCAATACTTTTATCATTAAGTTCTCTTTTGACTTTTAGTCCCAGAGAAAGGTCAGCACGAAGCATGAATAACAAGAGAAGCTAGCACGAAGCATGAATAACAAGAGAAGCTAGCACGAAGCATAAATAACAAGAGAAGCCAGCCGTAAAATAGAAAAAAACACAACAGATTTAATTAAACAGAACCAAAATCACAAGTTGCAGAGTCAAAGCTCACGAAAAATTCATAGGAGCAAAGAAAAAATGCCGAAGAAACATTGAAAAAAGGCTAAAGGGAGCAGTCACAAGTTAGCAAGACATGTTGAGGAATCTGTAACCAAAGGAAATATCAGGGATCTGTACAGCAGTGTCTACCCAGCTGTAAATGGATACCTGACTGCTCGTGAGTTATAGAAGGAAATGGCAGCGAGGAAAGGAACTGGTCATCCCACCTTTCGAAGCTGGAATATAGTATGGCGACGGCTCTAGCAATTTACTCCCCTACGGCAGTACCTGTTATGGGAATTCCTTTACTTGTACAGCAAAATGAAGTTAAGCACGCATATAAGTCCTGACAAAAAAAAAAAAAAAAATGGTAAATACAAGATGAACTAAAACTAGCAATTAATTTTTTTAAAGTGCCATGGCTCAAGCTTTGAACTGGATATTTCTCACCAGAGGAACTCATATGTGCAGTGTCAAGAACGACATGCATTTAGACACTTTCTGTTGACCAGCACAGGCAAAACATAAATACATATAGCAATAATCTCAAGTTAGAAATTAATCTAGAAAATCTGACAGCCATGAAAACCCCATGAGAAATACAAAAGTTAATAAAACATAATATCACAAAAAGAAAAGAAAACGTAAAAAATATGAGGTTACTACCTGATCTTTGCAGACCCGCTGGCATGTCTAACTAGTAGTTTTACTGTAGTAGGTTCCCCCATAATGTTACGGAATTTGAAAGATTGGCATAAATAAACCTCTAACCAATACTTTGGGGCCGTTCATAAATTAGGTAACGCAATTTTTTTTTACAATTTCAGCCCCCCCCCCCCCTCCCCCCCCCCCCCCCCCCGTAACGTTAGTGTAACAAAAACCCACATTTCAGAACCCCACGCCCTCCCCCCCCCCCCCCCCCCCCCCCCCCCCCCCCCACCCCCAACACCCCCCCCCCCCCCCCCCCCCCCCCCCCCCCCCCCCCCCGCCCCCCCCCCCCCCCCCCCCCCCGCACCAAAACGTAACATCTCGGCAACCATTTCTCTCCCCCCCCCCATTACGTAATTTGTGAACGGGCCCTAAATGCATGCCAGGATAGACATAGCCCAGTTTCTGAACAACACAACAACCTGAATTATAACGAAAATGTAAAAAAGCACTATCTGGGAATAATACAGTACAATATACGGCATACACAATCCAGAAAAATATCAAACAAAATAAAAAGCGTTTTGATATAACCAACTGTTCCGTGTATTTGGTAAATGGTTGAAAGAGGCGTGCTAAAAAGGAAAAGTAGCAAACACGAAAAAAAAATCTGACTAAAGAAAGACAAGCAATCAAATGGTCATATCACAGACAGGAATGGGAAATTGCTTAGCAGCACCAAAGAGCGCACACAGAGCTCACCGAACATTCTCATGAACTTCTACATAGACCAGCTCTACAAAATTCCCCAGGCAGTGGCGTAACTTACAATGTATGGGCCCCTGGACACACATTAAGTGGGCCCTTCCTATATAATGGGCGCAACCACAATAATCAATATACATGTCGTAGATTTATGATAGGGGAATTAAGACACAGATTGGTCCCTTCTGAATAGAAATAGAACAGGTGATAGCTAAGTGGGAGATAATAATAGAAATAGATTTTCACGAGTGAGATGGTGGAAACTAGGTAATTCTGTCCCTTAGATTCGAGAAAATTCTCTCGCTCAGCCTATCTCTACAACAGAAAGTATTCGTCAGACAGATTACTCAGTTATATAGATGTACTATATATCAACCACTCACCGACACACACATATACGTGACGACAGTTTGACGTACAAACGTGAAAACTATAACAATGGAATATTGATATTTTTGGACGAGCTGACCGACACACTTGAATAAGTTTATGTAAATTTTATTTATCTTAAAGAATCTCACAACACAGTAAATAAATTTAGACTATCAAATCAATACACAAATAAACATAGGTTAAGGAATCAATAATAAAGTTGACCCATAGGTGTAATCCTTGCCCCCTCTGTTGAACCAAGATCCCGTCATAAGAGAAGTTATTCGCCCCAAAGAGTCACAGATTTATACACTATGGTCTAGGTTTTCTCTCTACCGTAAATAACAGAGGTTTTTCCTGTAATCTACTCTGAAATAGATAGCATATGTAATCTTTAAGAAGGAAAAAAAACAATCAATGGATATTTGGATTATAAAATCAAAGAATTATCTCATTCCTGCATTTTCTCGCTCTGGCACACTTGTGATCACAAAGACATGCGTTCTTACCTAATAGGCACTTTCACCACATCTGGAACAATTGTTTAAGGAACATACAGCCCATCCAAGGGTGTGTTTTGGCAAAACAAGCCCCAGCTTCTCCAAGGCTAATAAATTCAAATCTTGGGAAACGCTTGCTTCACTATGGTACGTAGGATGCTGATAAATGTCACTTCAATTTTTGTCCAGGTAGTAAAAGAATTAGGATGTCTAATGTTCACAAGGGTACAGTAGCTTGAAATAATCGATCGTTACCTCGAGTTGCAGGTAAATAGCTCTGTTCAGGATTTATCTTCTTCTTAACACAGTGGTTGTTATACAAGTAATGTCACAGGTTTCATTATGTTAAATGTTTGATTTAGTCGCCACCACGGGCCGACTGTAACTTTGATTATTGGAAAAGAACTCTGGAACTCAATGACAGTTACAATATAAATTTCAGAAAAATAGTTCTTTTCGTCTAGTTATTCTCTGCTATACATAAACAGAAACCGCTGGTAGGTTTTGGGCTTGACCCAGATACTGTATAAGGAAGAGAAAAACATAAATACTCAACCCTAATAGTATACACAATCCTACGCGTAAATAGAATATGTTCACTTCGGTCATTTAACTTAAATTATAAACCGCAAACTTAGAGCTTGTCTTATCGTTTAAAACTCCCGTGAAATAAATTATAGTCATTTAAAAAAACCAATCATCATGAAATAGAAATAAATACATATCTCGTCAACACTCATGATGAATCAGTGCATTTACTTAGTTAGTTAAAATGTTCTCTGACTGGTTACTAGCAATTTAATTAAATTTATTTATAGCTGAATGAGTTTTAGCTAGAAACATAATTATTCCGCTATCCACTGTAACACAGTAAACTTAGAGAATTTATAATGACGATTAAACTAGTAAATCACTCTGAACACAATCTAATGAAGATATTATTCGAACTAACAATTCTATCATTCGACAATCCTAGTCAATATGTATTTACCTTCCCACAAACTTCTAAGATTTTCTCCACGAGAAACTAAGACTCTACTATTACGGTGATTCTAGAACTCGCGCTAGCTGTATCTCTAAAGCTGTGGCAGTACTGAATGAATGAAGTCTAAACTGCTGGGGTATAAATATCTGAAATGACAAAGAATCAAAGGGAAAGTTGTAACTAGCAGACTCTTGCCAGATGTTGGCACCTTTTGAAAATCTACATAAATTCTATCTCATTCTGCGAATCAAACAACTTTTATTGCACCAATGTTGAAGCCAGGTCTATATTAAGATCTAGATGAAATAGAATCTACATATATTATCGCCTCACTCTCGCCATCTGCAGAAGTGGTCGTAAATGAATTATAGCGAGAGTCTTTGATATCGCGGTTCGCATCTTGTAAATTAACTTACAACGAACGAATCCAGGCAAAGGTAATAGACAAATTGTCTCCCCTTTCCATCACTGACTGATCTCATTACGGCGATTTTTATGATCGCTGCCGAGATAATTACAAATGAGCGGGACCAGGTCTGCTCGTTAACCTGCATCAAAGAGAATGCAATTAAATGCTAACAGCCATAAACTACTTGCTAAATTATAAGAAAGACAGAGGTTTGAATATGGGAGGGTTAAATTCCTACAGGCGTAGGTGACAGAGAAGGTAGAAGAAAAAAATATATGAAATCACTTAATCATAATCTACCACAATACAGCAAATACGTATTTTAAAAAATGTAACTACTTACTTTATCATCGTCATAATTTGAACGGATGGCACAGGACAGGGGGAACTTGGTGTGAACACAGGCCTATGTTCTATAGTGCGCTGAAGGGTAGTGATGGTGTGTGTCGTCGGGGTTTGAAAAGAGTGGTAGAGTAATAGTGCTGAGTTGTATTTGAATGGCGTGAGTGTCCAATACAACAATGTATCAAAATGAATAAAGTTCACGACGCTTTTCTTGGCTGGATCCACAAACACTTACATTTTAATTGACGGACATCATATAAATGCATGGCGGTAATTCAATACATATATCAAGTCAGTCTCCTACAGTCAAATATGCATCGTCGCATGACAGCATATATACCCGCAATGTCGGCAATGCGAAATCATTGGGGTAGCGAAAACTGACAGCTGGCGATAAAATATAATTAATATAGTACTCCCTGAATTCCTTCTTCATAAGGAATTTACACATCAATATACGATGCTCAGATACTGCATCAGAAGAATTACTGTGGCGACCTTCGTTAATTATTAGCCACGTAGGAAGACTGTACAATTCAATAACGTTGTGAGCAGTAATAATCCACGTCTTGCTTGGACGGGTTTACATGACGAAAGGTCAAGAAGGACCGTTGCCTGCCTAGTGCAGCGCCTTACCACGTCATCCTATTATTAGTGACGTCTACACATAATCGCGTTCACTTACTATACTTTATAGTGTACAATTGTTGACTTAAGATAAATATGTTAGCGCGTAAATTTAAACTATGGAGCCGCGGTAGCATAGTGGTTAGTGCACTGGCTTCCTAGCGCAGTGGTCTATGGTTCGATCCCCAGATAAGGCGGAAAATTTTTAGGCCACAATCAAGATAATATGGGCCTAACACCATATTCCCAATATGCCTCAATGGGCGTGTAACGGGTTCCTTTACCTTTTAAATTTAAACTGGTAACAAATCCAACCGAGGGGCCAACATGTAATATACATAAATATACCCTAATGGTAAGCAGCAATGACGACGAAAAAAAAAAAATCACAGGATTACATCAATTGGGTACAGGTTCTCTTTAGACTTTTATATTATAGAGTGACATCCCCGTGTAAAGTTTGTTTTGGTCTTTTCTTTTTTTAAATAAAATTTTGTCTCGTTTCTGGCTAGGCACACCGCGTTCAACCTAGACTGCTTGCTTGCTTGCATACTTGCGTCGATTATATTGCAGTAATACCCTGTTCAACCGAAGTAGTTATAATTGGGGAATATTGTGCGTTAGGTTCTTCGATGCTAGCCGGTTGTTAGTCCTGAAAAGGACTGGTCCTAAAAAGGACCACTAGCTGACTGTCTGGATTCCTCTTCGTTGTTTGTCTGTTCGTGGTGACGTGGCGTGTTCCATAGTGTATTTCATATCCTGCCTCACTATCTGGCTTGTGTGGTTTTGTGTGTTTTTACCCTCCTCGTTTCTGATTCTTGTGTCTTCCTTTTCTCCTGTATCTGAAATAGCGCTTTTTCTATTATTGTTGAGAGCATTTTTTTTTTTTTAAATTAATGAAGATAAACAGAAATCCCGTTCAACCTCTGATGGGTTATAATTAGGATATATATTGTTTTCAATTCCAAATAACACTAGTCAACAAATTTTCAAAAGTTATTTGTACCAGAAATTAAATATATCATTTCTTATTGATTTTGACATGCTGATTTCAAATATCATAATGAAATTCACCAATTGGCTCTGGGTTTTTTTTTAATGATGAATTTACATTACAGTAATACAAATAATGTATGCTTGTTTAATTCTCTGGGGTGAACAGCTAGTCTTTCTACTTTAGCATTATAAAAATTGTGGTTACATACTCAATTAATTGATATTTCAATATAAAATGATAGAAAAAATAAAAACATTATTTAAAGTTCACATATCATGTTTTAAAAAGGCACATTTGTACCCATTCCGTCATTATTCAGTCGCTGTTCAAGCTCTCTTTGCTTGCTTCTTGTAGTCAGTCGATGAGTTGTCTCTTGTCACAGTCCAACAGTAATCAGCAAGCATTGAAGGGCTCCAATAGCATTGATACCTTGTCTCCATAGCAGCAATGTCCTGGTGAAATCGTTCACCATGCTCATCACTGACCGCTCCACAGTTTGACGTAAAGAAATCCAGATGAGAATCCAGAAAATGAATTTTCAAAGACATGTTGCAGCCAAGACTCTTATACTTCAGAAGGAGATTTTCTACAATTTCATTGTAATTACCAGATCTGTTGTTTCCAAGAAAATTGTCCACCACTGACTTAAATGCTACCCATGCTGCTTTTTCCTTGCCATGCAACACGCAAAGAAACTCGTCATCATGAAGAAGTTTTAGAATTTGCGGACCAACAAATACTCCCTCTCTTATTTTAGCTTCACTCAGTCTTGGAAATTTTCTGATGAGGTATTTGAAAGCCTCATCTGTTTTCTCCATTGCCTTGACAAAGTTTTTCATGAGACCCAGCTTAATGTGCAAGGGTGGCAACAAAATCTTGCTGGGTTCTCAACGTTCTTACTGCCAGGCTGCAATGACTGTCTGATTGGCCAATGTCTTCTGATGTAATGGTCACTTCGTGCACAGCTATCCCACTCACAGAGAAAGCAACAGTACTTGGTGTATCCACCCTGTAGTCCAAGCAAAAGAGCGACCACTTTTAAGTCACCGCAAAGTGGCCAATGATGATGATCGTAGTTTATACACTTCAAAAGCTGCTTAATGTTTTCATAAGTTTCTTTCATATGAACTGCGTGACCAACTGGAATTGACGGTAACACATTACCATTATTCAACAAAACAGCTTTAAGACTCGTCTTGGATGAATCAATGAAAAGCCTCCACTCTTCCGGTATGTAATTGATTATGAGGGCTGCCATTAAACCAGAAATGTTGTGGCACGCAGAAAGGTCACCCTCTTTGAAAAAGAATGTAATAAGCGGCTTCTGGCAGTTCCTATACACAGAAATTGTAACATCTTCTGCCAGGAGATTCCACTGTTGCAATCTGGAACCCAAAAGCTCCGCCTTGTTCTTCGGTAAATTCAGATCTCTTACAAGATCATTCAGTTCACCTTGGGTTATTAAGTGTGGTTTAGTGGATGTAGTTTGCTCAAAATCTGGGTCGCTTGAGGTTGCTGGTTCAGGACCACCAATGTCCTCTTCTTCATCAGTGAAAGCAGCTGAAAATGATTCTGGCACTTTGGGAACTGGTAGGTCATCGCCATGTGGTACCGGACGTATTGCAGCATATGTGTGGTGCCCAGCCCTTATCTTGATCTCCTATTCTGCAGCCAAAATACAAACTGTACGCCTTCTTAATCACTTTAGTTATATTTCGTTTTTGTGATAGAAATGTCACCTCACCACATATATAACAGAAATTATTAGCACTGTTCACACATGTCCTAGGCATTTCTAACTATGATACTTTTGATAAGGACAAATGCACTAACTAATGGCAAAATTTTATCAGAGATAAGATATTTATACACAAAGGTGATGTAATCATAGGTAGGATTGCATCATCAACTTCTAGTTACATTTTTATTGGTCATTAGAAAAAATTATGCAATCGCCCACAACAGTTGCGTCATATATATAAATTGACCGTAATTAAATAAACTAGTAGCATATATCTTGAAAACTAGAACCAATCAACATTTTTTAATGTCATTTTCGTTTTCAGCACACCAAAATTAGTTAAGATCAGCTATTTTCATTTCTGGTACATTTTGGTTGTTGACTAGTGTAATATGAACAACTGCCGACATGAGAAAGTGGCATCACATTTGAAAATAGGGATACTCACAATTGTGCTTAGGCCTATACCGGTACGTTAAATAATAAAATAAAAAACAAACAAACAAACAAACAAAATCAAGAAGAAACTATGAACAAGAATAATATTAAAGTGGAGGGGTGTATAGGCCTGGTGGTTCTAGTTATATAACGGACTTTACCAGATATTTAATTGACTTTCATCTGTTTAAAGTTACATGCATTGTAAGAACAGCATCAGACCTTCACATTCCCAGCCACTATATATTAACATGTGTTCGTGTTAAATATTGTTTGACTATATTATGCAGTTCCCTAGGTCTGTCTATTCTCAACACCTCCTCTATATTTATAGGTAAGTTGGATGCCTGCAAATAATCCAATATTGGTATTCTCATTTGGTCATACCTCTTACACTTTAACAAGAAATGTTCTATATTATTGTCTTGAAGACATCCTGCACAGTAAGGTTCTTCTATTCTGAAATAGCCTTTTCCCAGCTGTAGTCTGAGAAGTTTCTTATTACTGGGAATTTTCAATTCCCTAGATATCTGACATTTTCTTGTTGGAGCCCTGAACATCTTATATGCATGTCTTCCTTTCAGATTTTTATCCCACTCTGCTTTCCATTCATCTGTTATTAAATCTTTAATTAAGCTCTTAATTTCTGATTTACTCATCCCTACATTTATTAGATTTTTTTATCAGATCTACCTTTCTTGGCTTCTTTATCTGCCTTTTCATTTCCTTCTATGCCAACATGTGAAGGTATCCAAGCAATTAATACTGAACATCCTCTGGAATATAAGTATGTAGTAGCCAGAAAAATCTCCTCTGCTATATCAGGTCTACTACATTCTCGTAAGTTTCTAAGTGCTTTAATTGTTGAAAGAGAGTCAGTTAAAACTGTTAATTTTTTGGGAGGGTTATTAGAGAATATTTCTAGTGCTTTTAGTATTGCCACCATCTCTGCAGTGAAAATGGATGTATTTTCCGTGATGCTATATTCTTTTGCCATTTTCCATATTGGAATATAAATTCCTATCCCCAATTTGCCATCCTCTCCCTTGGATCCATCTGTGTACACAGTATTGCTGTCTTTTGATATTTGTTGTATATATTTATTGGCTGTGTTTTTAATATTTTCTATATTATTTGTGACAAATGTCGAGGTGTTGTCACGTGCTGGCCTTCAAAGTATGTATACACTGCTTAGACAGCGCAGACTTCGCTGGCTTGGCCATGTTCGCCGCATGGAAGATGGTCGCATCCCAAAAGATATCTTCTACGGACAATTAGCAGATGGCAAGAGAACAGTTGGGCGACCACAGCTGAGGTTCAAAGATGTGTGCAAGAGAGATATGAGGGCACTGGACATGGATCCAGCAACATGGGAGGATGAAGCTGCCGATCGCAATAAGTGGCGATGCTATTTACGGCACCACCTCAGATTGGGCGAAGAGAGGCTCACACAAGAAGCAGAGGTGAGGAGAAAATAAGCAGCTGAGGGCTGCCACTTCAGGGGCGCATTCCCATAGTCAGTTATGACTGAAGGGGCTATTATTATTATTATTATGTTTTCTTAAGTATTTCTGCTAGGTGGTAGTCCGTGTCTGGTTTCTTGATCTCCCAGGGCGGAATCACTGGCTTGTATTCACAACTGTTATTAATTGATGTAATTAATGTACCCAGATGGACAATTTCCTCCATACACTTCCATCCTGTAGGGTATCTAGTGGTATTCATTGGCTTGGCCTGAGTTGTTAGTTGGCATCTGGTAAAAGCTGTATGTGCTGGGTGAGACTTATCCAACATAACTCTGTTCATGTAATTTAGTCTTAACTCCTTTCTCCGTAATTCCAAGGGTATGATTCCTAAAGCCACCTCTATAGCTCCCATTGATGTTGATCTGATTGCACCTGCTATTGTACATAAAGCCTGATGCTGAATTCTGTCTAATTTAATCTTGTTACTGTGTGCAGCAGAGTCATATATTATACTTCCATAATCTATTTTTCCTCTAATAAAAGATTTATAAAAAGTGAGCATTGTCTTAGTGCTTGCACCCCATCCATTACCTTTCAAATATCTTAATAAGTTAGTCAACCCTCTGCAAGACTCCACTAGTTTATCTATGTGTTTATTCCAGTTCAGCTGTTGGTCCAATATCATTCCTAGATATCGAGTGGTTTGAACTGTTTTAATGTTTTGCCCTTGATTTACTAATGCTATTCTGCTTCTTCTCGTTCTTTTGAGTAGTTTCTGCATTTTTCTTCTTTCATCACATCTTTTACTACCTGGATTCTTTCATCATATTTCTAATGCTCTGCAGATCTATCACATCTTCTCCACTGTCAGTTTGATCTTCGGGAGTCTGCCTGCTTCTTTTCTCGACCTGGAGTTTCAGCTTCATTTCTTTAACTTCCGCTGTCAGCTGATGTTGCTGTCTTTTATCTATCGTGCGCTGTTTGTCTGCGACATCCGCAGCCACTCTGTGTTTTGCCTCTTTGAAAGGGATGTTTTTGGACACAGCTTCCTCTAGGATACTCTTTGTTTCCAGAAACACAGGGCAACCTCTGTACCTTGCCCCGTGGTTTCCGTGGCAGTTTGCACAGGTACGGTTTGCATTCATGACCTTGTAGTTGAGATCCTCCATCGCCTTGGGACAGTCGCGATATGGGTGGCTGTGACGTACGTCTAGTTTGACAAGTGAATTCTCCCTGATATGATGGATGATTTAAAGGGACTTTTAGCTTTTCATAACATTAGAACCCCTGAACATTTGTTGTAACTTTTCGTTTGCCAGAACTCATTCCACCGGGACTCATTTAGTAGGCGGCACGAGATCAAAGAGACAGACTGAGGGATTTCAGATCAAGACTAGACACGTTATCATTCGCTGGCCAGAACTTGATAGTAGCACTAGCGATATTTGAAATCTTGCTAGATTATCCCATGGATTTTCATTTTATGTGCAGTGAATTCTATTTCTGTGCAAAGCGGTAATATATATATTGTGTAAAGTGATCAGTGGTCTAGTTCATTCATTATATTTCATTGGATTTTGTGTTAATTTAAACCTATTAAATTAAACCGTCTCAATAGTTCCAGTTGTAAATATAATGATCTATCTATTATATTATTTCAAAAGATAATAGATGCTTAAATTAACTTTTAAAGTCGCGAAGGAATTTATAATTAATAAATTTAGTTAAGTCCTATATTTATAGATGTGTGATTTAACCACTAGAACTCGCGCAGTGTTTATTAAATACATAATTAAATACTCGAGTGTATAATAGGCTTAACGGGAAATTTATCGCGCGCTTAGAAGATTGTTTGTTTTAAAGTATGATTATGTTGTTATGGGTTTTCTATCTTTTTCTCTAGATTGATCACCTTTTGCAATCCCAGCAATAACGAAATCTTTCAGAGTTTCCATACTCGGTTCTTAAACTTCCAGACAGTTTGATGAGACATTTTTTTAAAGTAAATCTTGTGGTGGTCCGGTACGGCCTAGCTAACATAATTACATGAAAGAAAGCCTACCCAAGATCATTTGATTATTATCATCAAATTAAATCTGTAAGATAAACTGGAAGATGAACAGTGCCAGTAGCGATAGTTTATATACTGCTCTATTGTGAGAGATTACCGATTTACCTGACTGTGCCCGAGCAGAGTTTTTCCTCACTGGATTAAAAAAACTTTCCCGGTCAGTGACTATCATCACGCAGTGAAGGATTATACCATCACCTCATTTTTCACCCCTATGTCGAACTGCGTCAGTGCCATCCCATAGACTCATTTCTTTATAATAAAACACAAGAACTCTTAGAACTTCAAGTCCGGCGATAAGCGGGAATATTTGCTCTCAGTGAATCCTCGCATTATCTGGGGCGGGACATAGAAGGACTAGACAGTTGTCATACGTCAAGAGTTAATTATTGTGTTTATCATTCTAAGGGATTGTCTGATGCTGCAACTCGGTAAGTGTGTGGTGTATATGAGTGTGGATCCGCACAGTGTGTATGAATGACAGGAGATTTAATTTTTTTGCAACAAACCATTTGTTAACTTGCCTACGTTTTCTGTATACCCGGCATTGTTCCTTTAGTGGGATAATTTGTTAACTCTGTTTCATTCCCCCCCCCCCCTTTTTTTTCTTTGCTTAGTAAAGGGAAGACACCAGTTGGGATAACAGTATTTTTTGTCTACCACCATAACTAATTTGGTAACACCTCTTTTCAGAGTAATTAACTTCACTGTTAGGTTAACGTACCCGTGTTCCTGATATTATCTATCTCTGGACTGGGTTTATCTTTGTCTAATAAGCGGGAAGGGCTTAGTCGATACCAATCTTCTTCACCCCTCCCAAACTTGTTATTTGCATTTGTGTACTTATGATAATTTATGTAATACCTGATATTTGTTAGTGATTGATGTTTTAAAGTGAATAAAATCACATAAACTCATTTAGTTCTGTGTTGGATGTACCCAAAGCCCAACTTTTCCCCTATTCGTTTAATATAGTTTGTATCTACATCGTCTGTGTGTGTGAAAAACACCAAATCGGTGTGCGCGCAGATGCGAGTCTGGAAAACTGGCAAATAATTGTTTGACCAGGAGAGCGGAAGAGAAGATTGAGAGAAGCGATTTGTCGTAAATAAGTCTGTCTTTACTCTCCTCCAGCACGCTGTGAAGCAACTATTTAATATCTACATTTTCTATCACTGAGCTTTCCATCATCATTTTCCACTCTAAACCGGACCACTATTTCTACGACTCTTTTCTCTCAAAATAAATTTACGACAGTGGCTCCCCGCACAATACCGGCAAACTGTATCTCTTCTGCACGTTTTCTTTGTGTGAGAAAACTGTTGGCAGTTAGAGCATTGCATGACCGGAAGGATAAATGCTTCTGTCCTTTTTGATGTAGTTTGGAGCGTCAGTCTCTCAGGTCTTGTCAATCCTT
Source organism: Oreohelix idahoensis (assembly GCA_024509875.1). Lineage (NCBI taxonomy): Eukaryota > Metazoa > Mollusca > Gastropoda > Stylommatophora > Oreohelicidae > Oreohelix > Oreohelix idahoensis. Next base: position 622,429 of record JAMPIV010014838.1, on the reverse strand, counting down.
CAATAGTTATTACAATCAGATTTTTATCTTTCTTGTCCCAGGTTTTTAGCCTTTCGACCTGTGTGATTTTGGCATCTGTGTTTTCGGTTTGTAGGTAGCTGTGAACCTTGCTTGCGGGCCATCTGGTATCAACCTCTCTTATAACCAACTTCTTTGTTGTCTTGGATGTTTCCACCACCACTTTTATCTGGTGGGGCAGCTGGACTTCTTTTGGACCGGACTCCAGTTCGGTCATTAGCGAAGTGGATGTTTCAGTGTTGTTGGGAGAAAGCACGACTCCCCTTTCGTTTCTCCCTACTTTAGCGATGCCTCTCCTGCCAGTTATTACCTCGAGGATACCGATCACTTTATCATCGGGTAGGGCCCTGAGTGAGGCCTCACCTCCAGACATCTGGGTGATCTTAACGATCCTATCCTTGTTCGTATCTGTGTTGTTTGTCTTTGTCCTTTGTTCCCTTCTCCGGTCTTGGTAAGCACAAGAATCATGTTCCTGCTCGTTGTTAGAAGGAGCCTTTTCTTGTGCAGAGCTTTTGAGTTGTTATCAGTTGCTGTTTCGTCAAGACTAGGTCTAGTCGTCTGCGTCTTGGTGTTTTCATTGGCTTGTATCTCGGCACTCGCAATTTGCACCATCTGAGTGTTGTTTCGTTGGATCTGACTCCTCTACCACTTGGTGATTCTCCGTCTTCGAGTTTCGGATAGCGTCTTCGATGTCTAGGCCTGGCACGACGGGCGTGGATGTTGATGTTGTTTCGTATGGTGGCGATGAAGTCGCTCGTAGTTTATCTCTTGCCTCCTTCTCCCCTTTTAGCCTTCTCATCATAATGTTTGCAATTTCGGTAATGGCTTTCTCTCCTCTTGGGCCAAGAGCTGCATCAAATTTTGCGCGTCTGTCAATTGTTGCCACCGCCGTGGTGTCAGGAGCTGCATTGCACGGCTTTTCAGGAGGTCCGGCCCCGACGCTAGTAAATGGGGCAGCTTTGCTCTCCGGCAATCTGTTCTTGCTCTTTGATGGTTCGTGTTTGTTGTCAAATGCTGGCGGGCTTTTATGGACTTTCCTCTTTTTGGCTTGTGGCTTGGTACGAACCATTTTGTCGTCTGTGTTCGTCAAGAAAAGGACGTTGGTTTTAGTATATTGCTATCTGCGATCAGGAGACGAAGACTGTAACGCGCAGGTTCAACCTAGACACAGGGTCCGGTGGTTATATATGGGCGCATTTCCAAACATAAAGGACATTGCGGTCTGTTTTAAATGTATCGCAGGTAAGTATTGACATTACAAGGGGATGTCACTCTATCATATAAAAGTCTAAAGAGAACCTTTATTTTAAATTGTTCTCAGTTGGTTGCTAAGTAAACAGACAAGATAAATGCGCTTTATTCCCCTCTAGGGCCATTTTCCATCATTTAATCTCTCGTTCTATTTTAATGACGTCAATATAAGATAGCGTAAGCTGAAATAAACAGAGGTCAAAAACTGTTACAAGCAGTGAAAATAAATATAAACTTTTTTCCTTCTTGTCCTCCTCCTGCTCGTCTTCCTTCTTTTTCGCCAATTTCTTTCTCTTCACGGGCAGTATGTTTCTGAATGAGATACAGGAAATTGTAAACTAAGGGATGAGAATGGCACAGTCATGTAAAGCATAGAATCAGACAGCAGAAAAGCTGAATAAACGCGCCAGATTATCTGTAGGTACTATTGGGGGGAGGGGGGGGGAAGAGAGGTTCAATCTAGGAAGACATCCCCTCCATTAGCAATTATCTTATAATGCGTTATAAATGATACATAGCGTATTGTTTGAAAGTTGAATAAATTCAATGAACATCTTTCAAAACACTTACGTGATGCCACTTTCCCTTATCGGCAGTTATTCATATTATTTGGTATTGAAAACAATATATATCCTAATTATAACCCATCAGAGGTTAAACGGGATATTTTTCATCAATAAATTAAAAAATATATATTTTAATCTAACATTTATTAGGGCAAACAAACAAACGAAAGCAAATGCTTATGAGCCACCAAGCATATATTAGGAAAATGGTGGAGGGGGGAAGTGAGGCTGAAACTTGGAAGCCTCCGTAGCACGCCAGTGCCCTCAAGCACGTCATAAGAAACAGCTAAGGTGACGGGGCCAATGCATAGGCTAGCAATCGCATTGTGTAAAACAACTTGATGCTTAAACCATCAAAACAAGTGCTCAATAAAGTCCTTTGGTGAAGTCGTCCTGCCGATGGATTTGTAGTAGTGGGGGTCCGGTGCTCCTTGGGGATATAAAACTGAATTTCATTAATTAATTAATTCAATAAAATGAAAAACAAATAAACTATCTGTAGAAGCTAAAGGCAAATGTGAAGTTTTACGACATTTCTCACAAAAGGAGAACGCATTGTTTATAATGTAGCTCAAAATAATAGTGCATAATTTTTCATCTGTTTTTCAAATTAATTACAGAAAAAAGCAGTTTTCTTTATGTTTCACTGAAAATAAAAAATGTGATCATGCAAGTCGTAAAGTATACACAATCGACCTTGGTTTTGACCCTTTGCCGGTGTACTTGGGATACCTGTGTACAAAATGGCGACACTGGCGAAGAATGTGAGGTCGTTTTCAACTGTTGCTAGTTTTGTTGTGCGTACAGCTGTACCAAGGCTAGCAGCCATCGCTTTGATGCGCCAAATAAATTGTCATTATCACGTTTCAAGTCATCAGTCAGAGTTTAACACATTGCAATCGGTAACTATTGCCTTCAGCGTGACGATTCAAATTCACTTGTGATATGATTGTATGAACGATAGGCTACATGCTACTTAGACAGCAGAGACTTAAGAGCATAGCTTTATTGGGTAATATCGAAATGACCGTCGCCGAATATTCCGCACAGATTATTCACTTGCAGTTATTTCCCTTCCTGCCTTTAGAAGAGTTTCATGGACATGTATCGCAGTGTGCAAGTATCGATTATAATTAGCCTGTGAACTGTCATACTATTTTGGGGGTGCAAAAACGCAGATAACAAAATTTGATTTTTTTTTTTTTTTAAGCTTGATGCTTTTGGTTTATAGTTTAATAGTCTTGGTAATATCGCAATGACGTTCGCTCAACGATCCGCATGTAGGCCTATTTTCGTACCATTTAGAGTTAGGGTTAGAATTGGGGTTAGGCTTAGCCTAACCCTAACTCTAAATGGTACGAAAATACATGCGGAGCGTTCAGCGAACGTCATTGCGATATTACCATAGACTTTTATTTGTCATAATTAATTTTTTATAACAGCCCCTCCCCCCAAGGGCTGACTCACAGACTGAAGAAATATATTAAGTGTCCAACTTACTAACAGACTGAATGAATGAATGATGAACTGACCAATGTATTGATAGAGTGAGTGAATGAACGAACGAACTTTATTTTCAAAGGGTTAAGAATTGGGCACGCAGACCAGTCTGACATTCTGCCCTTCCTTTCTCTCTCGTCATGTATACTGTATCCTTTCATCCTCACATTTACTTTAAGCATTATTAAGGCATTTATTATTATAAAAGTAATATTACATTTACAATAATCATCATAATTGAAGTACGTTTTTAAAATAAATTTTAAAATAAAATAAAAAATAATAATAATGAATTTAAAAATAAAGTAAATAAAAATAAACATAAAAAAAAAAAAAAAAAACAACAACAACAAGACATAAAAATCGAATTCTTCGTACAGTAAATTAGTGATTTGAGACATATTAAGAAGTATGTTATAAGAACTCGTGAAATTTTCAAACGGTGTGCAACTGAATGACTCAGGGACTTTTTTTAGGTTCATCAAGATGAGGTGGGGTAAACAGTTACTTTCCTTGTTGTCTTTGCATCTCGAACGAACGAACGAACTTTATTTTCAAAGGGTTAAGAATTGGTGATGAGCAGACAGATTGTTATTTCATTCAAGCGCTAAATCACTCAATACTGATTAATTTAACTACAGATTTATATTTACATATAAATATGTTTCATAACCAGTTGTTGGTTGAATAGAGGAAAAAAAATAGTATGTTATATAAGGAAATGAAACAGTTAACTTTTATCATCACAGGATTATTTGGTGACAATTTGCCAGAGTCTATATGCTGAGCCAGTACTTTGGAACTTTACTGGCCAGGTGTTGACAATGATTTGGTGATTATTTCTGGTTCAGGCACTGCTGGGTCCCAAGGTGTATTGCACTGGTCCTCTCTTCATAAGCCAAGCACTGTGGCAGTATTTATTTTAGTTTGTGGACCATGCATTTGAAAACTGTTTATAATGTCATAGCACCACCCGTCCTCTCTGCTAAATGTAGTATAATATTACATAAAGGACAACACAGGTTAACATTCAGTGACAGGTAGGATATAAGTAAATTCTGACTGCTAGAAGTTATAAATATATTTATTGATACAAATCCACACCAACAAAAAAAAAAAAAGCCCGCTCGAAAAAATATGCAAACTTATCACAAAGGTAGTGGACAATGTCACGGTTTGCCTCCCCTTGCTCTGCAGTAATGGTCCAACAATCGCCAAAGCCTGGCAGCAACACTCAAAATATGGTTCACATCAACTATAGTGGTTTGTGCAGCCATTGCGAAGCATGAACTGAGATTTAAATATGAAGTGATTAATGGTGGTAAAAAACTCTAGCTAAGCGTGATAAAATCAATAAATGAAAATATTGTGTCCTATTACTGGTAACTTTCTGAAGTGCTATACTTGATGAAAACAGATGTAGCGATGGAAGAATGGATATACTGAAGAATGAATAAATTATTAGTGCGATACCCACTTCGAATCCATGAAATGCCCGGTACAGGAAAATGTAAATGGAAATAACTCTAAAAATCCCCATATTCACTGCGGAATATTCGGTGACGGTCATTCCGATATTACCCTTTATTGTCTAATCATTGATGACAAACAGTAATTTCTTAGTGACTAAACCTTGCTTCGGTGGAAGTTGGGAACAGTAGACAGTCTGCCATTGTGCCCGAGTAGCTATCTATGTGTAGGTTGTATTGCTTCGACTCATCACAATATAGCCAATGCAAAAAGTAACTATAAGCCTAACCCAAAGCTAACACACTCCCCAATTTCAAGATGAATCTGCATGCAAACTTCTCGTCTTGGATCTCTTTTCTTTTTTTTCAACGGAACAAGCATGATGACAGTGGTTTCTAGGTCACAGGGTCATAATTGGCTAAATATGTATGGGCTATTTTTGCAATTTGTTGAAACGAGACCACAGGCCATGTGTATATAGCTAGCTACTCAGGTGACAAGCAAGCTACTACAGCATAATACAACATCATATATTAACAAACGTGACAAAATCATCTTACTGATTTGTCTCAGCATCCTTCGTAAATAGCATGTAAACCATTTGTCATCCCTTTTAAATAAAGCCGGAAACACAATGTCTACTATTAAACGTCACTTCATGACACGTGTACGCACATATGTCTGCACAGACATACTGCCATTTATTGATTGATGACCCATATTCTCACTATCCAGACATTCGCACTGTTCCACAAAGTAAAAATAACCCCTACAGTTAACTTTAACCTAACCCCCAACCCTGTTTTGAGTTTTATCATACATGCCACACCTCGGAGATGAAAAACCTGTACAAAAACCTGCAAAACCTGTACAAAGACTGGAAAAAAACATATCAAAAGAGTTAATTCGTGTAAAAATATTATAAATTACAGTGGGCTGCATTATAAAAGAGGCACAGGGACTTTGCCTTTTAAAGGAGGTCTTCACTTATTTTAAAACCCAAACAATAAATGTCTGAGTTTATTTTACACTGTAAAAATAATGTGATGGTGTCATTATTTAGTCTATTTCTGTGCTTAATTATCACTAACAGACTGGGAAATCCTGTGTTCAATAGGAACTTATAAAAGAACTCTGAGACATAGTAATAAGAGGAATGGGTTAGAAAACCTGTACAGACATTATGTACAGGGTGTACACATCTGAAAACGCAAACACCATGTACAGATTATGGGTAAACCATAGCATGTGACATGTATGGTTTTATCAAACAGCTCGCCTTAACCTGACCCCAATCCTCTTTGGAGTTTTATCAAACAGCTAGCTTAACTCCAACTCTTGTTTCAGGCTCTGTCAAACAGCAACCATTAATATAACGCCAGTCCTGTTTCTAGCTTTGTCAAAAACAATGTCCAACAAACATTTAGGCCATATTTTAAAAACACCAAGGAGCGCATTCCCATAGTCAGTTATGACTGAAGGTGCTATTATTATTATATTATTACTAAGCCTCATAGTGGATATACCAATAGCCACTTTGGAGGCATGGTGGCACGCGTCCAAATTTCTGTAATTCAGTCTTTTTAATCTTTGTGAATAAATCTTATTTGCTTTTGAATTTTGATTTTATTGCAGCCGTTCTTCTCACAACCTCTGAGATGGTATGCAGGCAAAGCTCCCCTGACATTAGGCACTATACAGAAGCGTGTTGAACTGGTTTTGAAATTGTATGACAAAATTAACCCAGACAAGGTACCAAACAACAACAAGCACTCATTGTGTGTTTTTAAATATATTTTTATAAGTATAAATGCCAGTGGCCAAATAAAAATTATACATTGGCTTCTGAAATGAAAACCAGTATATAATTCTTGATCACATTATTTTACATCTTAAGTCCACATACCTAAAGACTTTGACCTTTTAAATTTTAAAATAACAAAGTTCTGAAAAAGGATTAGATTTTTTTTTAAATACAATTTTGCCTCATTTTGGCTAGGCGCGTCCTGCTCAACCTAGTCGGTTATATTAGGGCGCATGTCCAAATATAAAAGACTGGCAATTTTATCATGTAAAATAAATTGCTACAGAAACCAGTGTTGTATGAGCATGTCCTTTGATGCAGGCTTCTTGCAATAAGGAGTCCGACAACAATGGTGGTGGCTTCATGGTGATAAGTAGCGAAAAAGGAGATGAATGAATGAAGCTTGATTTCATTAATTCCCCCCCCCCCCCGTCCAAACTTAATGACACAATTTAGGTTTTATAATAAAAATACTTCCTACATTTTAACTTTTTTTTCTTTTCCTCATTTACTACAGTATTTCATATTTCAAGCTTGATTTCATTGATTTTTTTTCTCCACGCACTTATGCCACAATATTGGTTTCATAATTAAAAATACTTCCTGCATTTAAGACTTTTTTTTTCTGTTCCTCATTTACCACAGGACTTCATATTTCATACGCTGTGCTGGTGTAATGGTTAGTTCACTGCGCTGGCGATCGGGTGATCCAGGTTCAAGCCTGAGCGAGAACATTTGAAGAAGTCTCGTCGACTGGGACTTGGACTGGATTAATTCGAGCCCTGGCAAAGACATTTGAAGAAGTGTCATCAATCAGGGACTGGAATAACCTGAACGGCTCCTGAGCCGACCCAGCTCTAATGAGTACCCTCCGAAGATGGCGAGTATCTGCCTGAATGGCGTGTGGACACCTGTCATTGAACAGGGAAAGAAATGGATACTCACGTAAAAGTCAGTCTCAGGTTAGATATGCTAACCGGAGATTCTCGCCTCGAGTAATAGCGGGCGTACATTTAAAAAAAAAAATGTCATACATTTAATTAGCTTGCTCAAGTCTCTTTATTTTTATTTATTTTAGTTGACTTTGGACTCCCACTTTATGAATGACCTCGGTCTTGACAGTCTTGATCAAGTAGAAATTATCATGGCAATTGAAGACGAATTTGGTAAGTTTAATCACTAGTCACACATCCGTTACTTCTTAATTTAAAAAAACTTAAGATGGAAATAAGACCTATACTTACATTCATAATATAAATATACAGTCAATCCTCGCTGTTTGCGTGTTCCGTAATTAATAATGGTATCCAAGCATAGTTCAAGTGTGTTGGCGAGTGTGCCTAAGCACAAGAAGGCTTTGATAAGCCTCAGTGATAAAGTATGTGCGTTACATAAACTTCTATCTAGGATGTCTGTATGAAATTTTCTTAATTTTTGATGTTGTATGTAAATGTTTTCCATGGATTTTGTAATGTGTGTGTGTTTGTTTGCGAATGTGGATGTGTGAATGAATAGTGAGTGAGTATTGTTACACAAAAAGATTGTACATACTGTACTAACCTGACATTATATATACATCTGTAATGGTGATATTTGTTATGGTTTGGTACTTGAATATGTAAGGAGTTATGATGAATATACGAGTATTTGCAAGTAAAGAGAGCTTCAAGAAATGTCAAGCTAAATTTAATCTTACTTAAATCAGATAAGGAAATGAATGATAGATATAACATTACAATACAGAAAAGATACAGTGCTATCGAAATAAAACACTTGAGTATAGATGAACTATGGGAAATGGGAGTCAACACATCAAAAGAAGTCATACCAGCAATAAAGATGACTGCAAAGAAGAAATGAATGACAGATGTGAAGTTTTACAATGGTTAACACAAGAAAGAAGAAGCAAGACAAATAAGCAGGACTGTGGAGTCTAAATCTGCCATCAATGGTACCTATACCTTGTAGCGGTATGGCAGCTTATGTACCCTGACGATCCCCAGAGCAATGCCAGTGGGAGTTTTACTCCTGGTAGGTTCAACCATGCTGGACTGGTCTGCGTGGGTAGGGGTCAGACAAAAGCTGGTACCCTGGTCCTCCAGGTTGGGGGTTTTAGCACAGGGCCGACACCCCTGTCTGTAAAAAATTGCACACGTTACGGAAACAGCAATAAATGAAAATACTTTGATGCGGGACGGACATCCGGAGTCTCAGGCTCGTATGACTGACAGTGGTGAAAGCCGAAAGGAAGCCACTGGCATGAAAACAGATGCCCAGACCGCAAAACACGAAACCAGAATTGGTTTTTGGAATGTCAGAACTATGAATGAGGCAGGAAAGCTGAGACAGATCACAGCAGAGATGAGAAATTACAAACTACATATCCTGGGAATAAGCGAGAGCAGATGGACAGGGATGGGGAGAATAAAAACAGCCACAGGGGAAACAGTACTTTATTCTGGTAGAGAGGACGGTCAGCACAACAAAGGTGTAGCCATTATCCTTAAGAAAGGAATGGAAAGGTCTCTACTGGAATGGAAACCCATTAACAACAGACTAATAAGAGCAAGACTGAGAGGGAGATTCACCAACACCACAATTATACAATGCTATGCACCAACAAATGACAGCGATGAAGAGATCAAGGATGAGTTCTATCAACAGGTACAAAAGGAAATGGAAACTGTACCCAGGTACGATCTTATTATAGTAATGGGAGACCTAAATGCGAAAGTTGGAACACATAATAATTATAACGAAAGAGTAATGGGGAAATGCGGCAGTGGAACAGTAAATGAGAATGGGGACAAATTAATAAGCTTCTGCAGTATTAACAACCTGGTCATTGGAGGAACACTTTTTCAACACAAAGAAGTGCACAAGTTAACATGGGAATCACCAAACGGACGAGACAAAAACCAGATAGATCACATAATGATCAATGGCAGATGGAGACATGCACTACAAGACGTGAAAGTAAGAAGAGGCGCAGATGTGGGAAGTGATCATCACCTAGTAGTAGCAAGACTGAAGGTGAAACTCAGAGCTGCTGGACCAGTTGCAGTCAAACAGAAAAGATATAACATCACGAAACTTAAGGACCCCCTCACCAGAAAAGCGTTCATGGTCGACGTAAAGAGACGATATCTGATTACCAAAAGCCAGGAAAGAACAGAGACCGACGATGTGGACCAGAAATTCAACACCATCTCAACAATATACAAAGAAAGCAGCAAGTCATGCTTGGGATTCCAGGAAAGAAAGAGCCAAGACTGGATAACACCAGAAACGCTAAACACCATAGCGAAGAGAAAGGAAATGAAAAAGAAGAAAACAGAAGCTAAGTCTCCCAGGTTAAAGGCAATATATAGTGAACAGTACAGTCAGCTGGACAAGGAAGTAAAACGTCAAACCCGTGCTGACAAAAGGACATTTCTGGATGACCTTGCAAGACAGGCAGAAGAGGCAGCACTGAGAAATGAACAAAGCACAGTTTATAAAATAACTAAAGCTATCAGTGGAAAACGAGGTGCAAACAACATAACGTTAGTAAGAGACAAGCAAGGAAATCTCATCACCACAGCACAGGGGCAGGAAACAAGATGGGCAGAGCACTTCAGAGAAACACTGAATAAGGAACCACCAGAGACTCAGCTGAATGTTCCTGAGGCTGAAAGTGACTTAGACGTAAATACAGACATTCCACGAAAAGAAGAAATTATCACAGCTATCAAAGGGCTAAAAAATGGAAAAGCGCCTGGTCACGACAATCTGAATGCTGAGCTATTCAAGACAGACCCTGAACTAGCAGCAGAACTATTAGAACCACTATTTGCACAAGTCTGGGAAACTGAGACAACACCAACAGAGTGGAGTAAAGGAATAATTGTCAAATTGCCCAAGAAGGGCGACCTTGCAGACTGCAACAACTGGAGAGGAATTACCCTCCTCTCAGTTCCCAGCAAAATACTAGGCAGGATAATCATCCAGAGAATTTCAAAAGCAGTTGACCATAAACTGAGGAAAGAACAAGCGGGCTTCAGAAAGAACAGAAGATGTGCAGATCATATATTTACCCTCAGGAACATTATAGAGCAGTGCTCAGAATGGCAGAGACAGCTGTACATTAACTTTGTTGATTTTGAAAAGGCTTTCGACAGCATACACAGGGACAGCCTATGGAAAATTCTGAGGGCTTATGGAATTCCCAGCCGCATTGTTTCCATTATAAAAAGCCTCTATTCTAACTTTACGTGCAGTGTTGGATCGAGTAATGTAACTTTCGAAGTGAAAACAGGAGTACGACAGGGATGCCCCTTATCAACAACATTATTTTTGACAGTCATAGATTGGGTGATGCGCCAGACAACAGAGGGCAGTCCAAGAGGAATTAGATGGACAACGTTTTCTACACTGGAAGATTTGGAATATGCAGATGACATTGCACTACTCGCGCATTCACACCAACACATTCAAGACAAAACCGATAGACTGAATAAGTATGGCCAGCAGGTTGGCCTGAACATCAATTTGAAGAAGACAGAGGTCATGACACTAAATGTGGGCAATCCTGAGCCAGTAACAGTAAGGAACCAGAAGTTAGAACAGACAGACACATTTACTTACCTAGGAAGCATAGTAACACCTGACGGCGGAACAAGCAAGGACATTAACAACAGAATGAATAAAGCGAGAACAGCCTTTGCTGTTCTCAACAACATTTGGAAGTCTTCCCAATACAGCACAAACACCAAATTAAGACTGTATGAGAGCTGTGTACTTTCTGTGCTTCTCTATGGTGCGGAATGTTGGAGAGTAACAGAGAAGGAAATGTCGAAACTGTCCTCCTTCCACACAATCTGCCTAAGGAAAATTCTCCGAATCTTTTGGCCAAACACCATCAGCAACCAAGAACTACTTATTCGGAGTAACCAGGAAGACATGCACACCATCATAGCTGGCAGACGCTGGAGTTGGGTTGGCCATGTCCTCAGAAGGGACCCTGATACCATCACAAGAACAGCTATGCTATGGACCCCCGAGGGAAAGCGAAAGAGAGGCCGACCAAAGACAACTTGGCGGAGAACTGTGGAAGCTGAGATGCAAAGAATGAACCACAGTTGGGGCACTGTACGAAGGATGGCCGCAGACCGAGCAAAGTGGAATCAATTTGTTGCTGCCCTACAAGACGCCACCAGGCGTGATGGCCGCTGACTGCTTTGACGGTTGGCGGTTATGGATCAAAGAAGAAGAAGAAGAAGTGGAGTCTAAAAAATGTCCAGACTCCCAACTCTTGAATTGTATGACATATGACTAGTAAAAAACTGTAGTTGGGAGTTGGAGCCGGGCTTCTAAAATTTCAGGAGTCGGAGTCTGAAAGTCTTTTGGCCAACTCCACAATCCTGCAAATAAGAATATGAAAGACTAAATAAAGAAAAGATGGCTAAAAAAGTAAAATAAAGAAAGATCCTGGCTAACTCAGAGGTGCAGAGCTCTTGAAGTGCAGTTTAGAAAAGACAAAAATCAATGTGAAAGCAAATAAATGAGTTACCAGACAGAAACACACTAGTTTGAAATCAGAAGTAATGCGTTCATGGGTCAAGGGAGTGTAAAAGAATGATGAACTTATTAAATAAAGGAACTTTATATTAATGCAGGATTATAATTAAATGTTCACTATGATAATGAAGGATTATAATTAAATGTTCACAACAACTGTGAAGGACCACCAATACTCGTAGCAGACGTTGAGAACATGGTGCATCACACAAAGAAATGCGAAGCCTCAGGACGAGATGAAATAAGAGCAGAGGAAATGGAGACTGTGATGTTTTGAATAGCCATGATAACCAAACTGGTGAATGACATCTACAACAGTGGATACATACTCAAAAGATCTACTAAACTCGATATTCATAGTTTGCCAGAGAAACCTGGGGCCAATGAGTGTGAAGAACACTGCACAAGTTGACTTACAAATCATTTGACAGAGTTACTGTTATGAATAATCATGAGAAGAGTGAGAAGTAAAATAAAACCAGAAGTTGGCGAACAATGTAGATATAGAAGGTAAAAGCACAAACAACACCATAAATATTATAAGAAAATTAATATACAGAGTTATAGAAGTTATATCTGTACTTGCGTTTTATAGACTTCACAAAGGCATTTAACAAGGTGGAACAAGAAGTTATAAAATTGTTAGAAAGCATAAACATTAATAGCAAAGACCAGAGAGTAATGAAGATCATGTACTGCCAACAAAAGGCTGTAAGAGTAGGTATTCCATGTAGAAATGTTTCGGCAGATTAAACAGTTTTGAGGAGGGATGTATGTTTTCAGCTTATCTTTTCAATCTGTGCAATGAAAATGTAATGAGATCCATAGCGGATTTGCCAGGAACATTGGTTATTGGACGTAATACAAACAACTTGAGATATGCTGATGTCACATTCTTAATAACAAACAGTGAACACAATTGTAAGAAATGATTAATACAAAAGTGAAAAGAAAGGCCTTAGCCTAATATAGCAAAAAGACAAAAGTAGTGGTATCTTTGATGAAAATAACGCTTCCAGAATGCACCGTAAAAGCAAATGAAATAGTTTTGAAAAGAGTCAATAGATTAAGATACCTACACACATTAATAATATCAGATGGAAGATGCACCTTGCAGGCGAAGAGTAGAGTAGCCAGGTAAAAGCAGAGTTCAATAAAATAAAAAGTATTTTGTACAACAAATCTTTGTCAATGGAAGTAAGAAAGATAGTTCTACACTGTTATATAGAGCCAATCCTGACTTATGGAAGTGAGTCATGCACAAATAGTAAACACGCAAGAGTTCACAGAGATGTGGTTTTTACACAGGAATGTTAAAAATACCATGAACAGCTAATACGAGTAATGAGGATGTCCTGAAAGAAGCAAATGGATAAAGGAGCTTTTTAACACATATTAGAAGGATGCAGTACACTTTATTCAGGCATCCTGTGAGAAGAGGGCAGCTGGAATATATTGTGACAACAGGAAGGATTGAAGGGATACGGGATAAAGGATGGCTGAGAGAGAAGGTGCTTCGCAGTTTAACATTGTGGCATCTAGAAGTCAACAATAAAATTGATCAGCAGCACTGGGGACAGGAAGTTGTGGAGACATGATCACCCATGCCAGCTAGCATAGTGTTTAAAGAATAAAATAATGTAGTGTTACTGATTTTTCCCTCTAGGCTTTGAAATCCCTGATGCAGACTCTGAGAGACTGATGAGACCGAGAGACATTATTCAGTACATTGCAGACAAGGAGGATATATTTGATTGAGGATGAGTTAGCTTTATTAAGCATTTGGTTCAAAGTAAGTAAGAAGATGGACTTTACTTAGAAAATTTTTTTATTTAGAGAAATGAATTTGTATGCTATGCTGACTGATGCTTTCAGAGACGAGGACACAGGAATCGACATCAGATATCGTATTGATGGAAAATTGTTTAACCTTAGGAGGCTTCAAGCAAAAACCAAGGTCAAATCACACACCATCAGGGATCTTCTGTTTGCTGACGATTGTGCCCTCAGTGCTGGCTCAGAGGCTGATCTGCAGCGTAGCGTTGATAGATTCTCCGAAGCCTGCTCCAACTTTGGGCTTACCATCAACACGGGGAAAACAGAAATCATGTACCAACCAGCTCCTGGCACAATTTATACTGAGCCAGTCATCAAGGTAAATGGTGAGAAACTGAATGTTGTGAACAGGTTCACATACCTTGGTAGTACACTATCCCAGAACATCGTCATTGATGATGAGGTGAACACCAGGATCTCCAAAGCCAGCAGCACATTTGGCAGACTATACACCAACGTTTGGCATCGAAGTGGCATTAGTCTACAGACAAAGCTGAAGGTATACAGAGCTGCGGTGCTTCCAGTGCTGCTTTATGCATGTGAAACATGGACTGGATACAGGCGCCACGTAAAAAAGCTCAACCACTTCCATACAGTCTGTCTCAGGAAGATAATGAACATCAAATGGCAAGACAAGATCCCGGATACCGCCGTTCTTGACAGAGCTGGTATCCCTAGCATCGATACTATTCTGATGCAGTCACAGATTCGCTGGGCAGGTCATGTAGTCCGCATGCCAGACCATCGACTGCCAAAGATACTCTTTTATGGTGAGATGCAGAAGGGTAGACGCTCCCATGGTGGCCAGAAAAAGCGCTTCAAAGACACGCTTAAGGCTTCATTAAAAACCTTTGACATAAACCCAGACACATGGGAAGCTGCTGCGCAAGACCGAACTGCCTGGCGCACATCTCTTCGTAAAGGTGCAGTGGCATGCGAATCTTCCAGAAGAGCAGCAGCGGAACAGCGGAGACAAGCTAGAAAAGATCGTGAAATAAAACCTTCACATGAAGCAAACATTCCCTGCCCACACAGTCCGAGATCCTTCCAGGCCCGCATCGGGCTCATCAGTCACCTTCGTACTCATAGACTATCCTAATAATTGGATGAACAGAGTGGTCTTCATCACCTGTGATGGACGAACAACAAGTAAGAAGATGGACTTTACTTAGAAAATTTTTTTATTTAGAGAAATGAATTTGTATATGAGAAACAATTATTGTTCTGTGATTTTAGTATTCATCCACTGTATATTGGTGCTTGTTTGCTCTGTATTTTAAATTAATTATGTTGAAAAAATGGGAACAGTACAGAACCATTATCCATCCCATATACTATACCTTGAAGTGGAAGAAACAATTAGCATACCTTACTGATCCAATGTCAACACAGAAGTGTAATCTTAATACCAGACTCAGCCAAGCTGAGCAAGTTGCTAGGGGGTGAGGTCCAAGTAAGATATTACACCAGTCCTCCAGGTTATGCTATTAGATTAGGTTGAACAAACCAAGCCTAGAGTTATGTCTACAGAAACTGCAATCACAGCACAGTTCATCTGGAAGTTTAGAAGAGAGTGGAGATGGATAGGACATACCTTCAGGAAACAACCTACCATTATTAGCAAAGGTGCTCTTGACCTGAACCCACAGGATGGAAATTGAAGAAGTCAGAAATAAGGCAAAGAGCAGTGCCACTTTGACCTACCAAGTATGTTATGAAAGGTGTTCAAGAAGGGCTGGGCATGGGATTACATCCTGTAGAAACTTTGGTACAAAAACTTAAATCATAACTGTCAACGTTTGATCATTCAGATCAGCTCACAGGCTGGGAGAAAGCCCTCCAGCAGGGAGAATAATGAGGTAGATAAATCCAAAAGGTGACTGGATCACTGATTCACTCACTTTCAGGTCTGAAAAGTTTCTACACGTGGCAGCCAGATTGTTGGGACACTATGAAGGAGGTGCAACTACACAGATAGCAGAAAGGCTACAAAATAGCATCTCAGGACTGGGTGAAACAAGATGGAAGGGAGCCGGTGAGGAAAGCTTTAACAGAGAACAGTTCTGTTCTCAGGATAAGTGGAAGATGGTGCATCTCACAGTAAAGCTATTAACACAGTGCATCTCACAGTAGAGGTATTGACACAGTGCATCTCACAGTAGAGGTATTGACACAGTGCATCTCACAGTAGAGGTATTGACATAATGCTGTAAATTGAGGCTCAGTAGGTACTTACAGATTGAACAAATGGATTTCTGTTCAAAACAACTAAGCAGAAAATAAAGGTGAATATTATCCAGTGCTATGCACCTGCTAATAACATAAAAAAAGAAATATTTGTGACAGAAGAATTCTACACCTAACTCCAAAATTTCATGTGCATAAAGGAAGCTTGTTACATAGAAGGATGCAGTATGCTTTCTTCAGGCATCCTGTACAGAAAAGGAAAGCTTGAATGTATTGTGACAACAGGAACGATTGAAGGACAAAAGAGATAGAGGATGACAGAGATTGAAGATGATGGGCAGTTTAAATGTGTCAATGCATATTATGGTATTAAGTTATTATGTTTTGTTGCATTGACAAGTCCTTTGACAGGGGTTAGAGAGTGTGTGTTGTATTTTGTATTATGTGTTTTTCTCCATTGTTTTAAACTCCATTAAAAACAAAATGAGTCAGAGATGAAATGGGAGATACATAAACAACGTATTTGATTTAACAACATCTTTTGTGTTTGTGAATTAAATGTTATTTTCTTTCAGGATGATTTCAGCAATGTTACATCTGCTCATTAGACGACTTTGTAGCAAGCACTGGAGTATTAGGACAAATGACGAATTGCTTCAAGAACTTCTTTAATTTTTGTAAAACATAAGTGTTTTCATGAATTATTATATTCCACTGAAAAAAGTTCATGAATACTGAGATTCCATTACAGAATTTCATTTAACAGGAGAACAATCTGATGTCGGACAATCTGTTCTGAAATAACTTCTTTTGGGGAGTTAAAAGTTGTTCACCACCTTCTCTGTATTTGTAATGTTAGACACATAATAGTCACTTATGTAATAAATTTATCAGTCAGCAGTTCACACCACTAAAGGCATAGTATGGTAAGAGAATTATTTAAGAACACAAAAGTGATTCTAAGGTTTTAAGCTGTCCAGAAGTGAAGGAAATTATGTTAGCTCACTCCTTGTAGGATTTCTGAACCAGGATGCAGATGTTAATACCATGATTTATGTTGTTATAAAATGCATTATAACATGATTGATGTGACCTAGAAAAACGTGCTGTACTAATATGTTATAATCATTTGTACTCCAGTAATGCCTTAGATGGTAGAGTTATTCCCAATAGAGATATCTGTCCCAGGTTTGCTTTGTTGTTCTTTCATAAGCTTAGCTGATTACAGTGGAAGTCTGAAACATTGAGAACTAGCTTCGTGAGCTACTTGCATGTGTGTATTTTTTTTGTCTTCTGTAAATTTTCAAAACAGAACATTGTGATAATGAACTGTAGTGTTTGCTAGTTCTTGTTCGGACTTAATAAACATGGTTCTGAACAGCTGATGTGTATACAAGGTAGATGACTACATCAGAATTATATATATGCGGTAAGCACTGAAGTTTGTTATGTTTAACTAATTGTTGGAGCAAAAGAGAATGCATGTAATGTCAATAAATGTTTGAATAAAAAAAAAAAGTATAATTACAACAAACTGATGACTTTCTTTGTTTGCTTGTTTTACCAAACTTTGAGGTAGACATACAAACTGTGTTTACTCGAGTATAGGTCTGTCCGGCTTTAAGTCGACCCCAAGACTTTTGGTTAAAAGCATCCAAAATGAATGACCCGATTATAAGTTGAACGAGTTTTGTGTTGATTCTGAATCACTGCATTGCATTGAAATTTTCGTGCAAATTTGATCACTTTCAGTTTAACCATTTCCAGTTTAAAGTGCCTGAAATCGCCCACCCGGAAAGTCGGTATACTTGCTATTAAGCGAGACCTGAATTATAGATTTCCAGCACATGTAAAGCTTCCGTTTTCTGAATTTTTTTTAGAATCAATCGCTGTGATTTTTCGTGGATTATTTTTAAGCCATGGCTTTCTGGGCGGTCGAATATTTTCTTTGGGATCTGAGAAATGGTGTTATTTGATCAGGACGCTAATGGTGCTGCCAAATCAGATATAGATATTGAATAAGGGCCCGATTTAGACTTTGACGGTGACAATGACAAAAGTGAATCTAGTGAAAGAAGTAATGGTATTGATGATAGATCAAATGAAAGAGGCTGATCAGCAAAGTGTACACCAGCTGAAATTTGTGACTTTGTAGGAAATCAAACGTATTACTTATGATATTTTAATAAAAACATTAAATGAAGCAGCATGTTTATATCTGAAGGATATCCAGTATGCAGTGGGAAGGGCAGCACTGACTGGTTTCATGAATAATTTGTTTGTTGTTGTTTTTTTCACTTGACTATAAGTTGGAAGTAGGTTTTTTTTTGAGGTCCAAAATGGGAATAAATTTCTCAACTTATACTCAAGTATATTTGGTCGTTCTTTCTCTTCCGTGACACTTTTTGAATGAGGAGTACACTGCTTTCTCCCACTTCAAAAACAGTTTGAATGAGGAGTACACTGCTTTCTCCCACTTCAAAAACAGTTTGAATGAGGAGTACACTGCTTTCTCCCACTTCAAAAACAGTTTGAATGAGGAGTACACTGCTTTCTCCCACTTCAAAAACAGTTTGAATGAGGAGTACACTGCTTTCTCCCACTTCAAAAACAGTTTGAATGAGGAGTACACTGCTTTCTCCCACTTCAAAAACAGTTTGAATGAGGAGTACACTGCTTTCTCCCACTTCAAAAACAGTTTGAATGAGGAGTACACTGCTTTCTCCCACTTCAAAAACAGTTTGAATGAGGAGTACACTGCTTTCTCCCACTTCAAAAACAGTTTGAATGAGGAGTACACTGCTTTCTCCCACTTCAAAAACAGTTTGAATGAGGAGTACACTGCTTTCTCCCACTTCAAAAACAGTTTGAATGAGGAGTACACTGCTTTCTCCCACTTCAAAAACAGTTTGAATGAGGAGTACACTGCTTTCTCCCACTTCAAAAACAGTTTGAATGAGGAGCACACTGCTTTCTCCCACTTCAAAAACAGTTTGAATGAGGAGTACACTGCTTTCTCCCACTTCAAAAACAGTTTGAATGAGGAGTACACTGCTTTCTCCCACTTCAAAAACAGTTTGAATGAGGAGTACACTGCTTTCTCCCACTTCAAAAACAGTTTGAATGAGGAGTACACTGCTTTCTCCCACTTCAAAAACAGTTTGAATGAGGAGTACACTGCTTTCTCCCACTTCAAAAACAGTTTGAATGAGGAGTACACTGCTTTCTCCCACTTCAAAAACAGTTTGAATGAGGAGTACACTGCTTTCTCCCACTTCAAAAACAGTTTGAATGAGGAGTACACTGCTTTCTCCCACTTCAAAAACAGTTTGAATGAGGAGCACACTGCTTTCTCCCACTTCAAAAACAGTTTGAATGAGGAGTACACTGCTTTCTCCCACTTCAAAAACAGTTTGAATGAGGAGTACACTGCTTTCTCCCACTTAAAACAGTTTGAATGAGGAGTACACTGCTTTCTCCCACTTCAAAAACAGTTTGAATGAGGAGTACACTGCTTTCTCCCACTTCAAAAACAGTTTGAATGAGGAGTACACTGCTTTCTCCCACTTCAAAAACAGTTTGAATGAGGAGTACACTGCTTTCTCCCACTTCAAAAACAGTTTGAATGAGGAGTACACTGCTTTCTCCCACTTCAAAAACAGTTTGAATGAGGAGTACACTGCTTTCTCCCACTTCAAAAACAGTTTGAATGAGGAGTACACTGCTTTCTCCCACTTCAAAAACAGTTTGAATGAGGAGTACACTGCTTTCTCCCACTTCAAAAACAGTTTGAATGAGGAGTACACTGCTTTCTCCCACTTCAAAAACAGTTTGAATGAGGAGCACACTGCTTTCTCCCACTTCAAAAACAGTTTGAATGAGGAGCACACTGCTTTCTCCCACTTCAAAAACAGTTTGAATGAGGAGTACACTGCTTTCTCCCACTTCAAAAACAGTTTGAATGAGGAGTACACTGCTTTCTCCCACTTCAAAAACAGTTTGAATGAGGAGTACACTGCTTTCTCGCACTTCAAAAACAGTTTGAATGAGGAGTACACTGCTTTCTCCCACTTCAAAAACAGTTTGAATGAGGAGTACACTGCTTTCTCGCACTTCAAAAACAGTTTGAATGAGGAGTACACTGCTTTCTCGCACTTCAAAAACAGTTTGAATGAGGAGTACACTGCTTTCTCCCACTTCAAAAACAGTTTGAATGAGGAGTACACTGCTTTCTCGCACTTCAAAAACAGTTTGAATGAGGAGTACACTGCTTTCTCGCACTTCAAAAACAGTTTGAATGAGGAGTACACTGCTTTCTCCCACTTCAAAAACAGTTTGAATGAGGAGTACACTGCTTTCTCCCACTTCAAAAACAGTTTGAATGAGGAGTACACTGCTTTCTCCCACTTCAAAAACAGTTTGAATGAGGAGTACACTGCTTTCTCGCACTTCAAAAACAGTTTGAATGAGGAGTACACTGCTTTCTCGCACTTCAAAAACAGTTTGAATGAGGAGTACACTGCTTTCTCCCACTTCAAAAACAGTTTGAATGAGGAGTACACTGCTTTCTCGCACTTCAAAAACAGTTTGAATGAGGAGTACACTGCTTTCTCCCACTTCAAAAACAGTTTGAATGAGGAGTACACTGCTTTCTCCCACTTCAAAAACAGTTTGAATGAGGAGTACACTGCTTTCTCCCACTTCAAAAACAGTTTGAATGAGGAGTACACTGCTTTCTCGCACTTCAAAAACAGTTTGAATGAGGAGTACACTGCTTTCTCGCACTTCAAAAACAGTTTGAATGAGGAGTACACTGCTTTCTCCCACTTCAAAAACAGTTTGAATGAGGAGTACACTGCTTTCTCGCACTTCAAAAACAGTTTGAATGAGGAGTACACTGCTTTCTCGCACTTCAAAAACAGTTTGAATGAGGAGTACACTGCTTTCTCCCACTTCAAAAACAGTTTGAATGAGGAGCACACTGCTTTCTCCCACTTCAAAAACAGTTTGAATGAGGAGTACACTGCTTTCTCCCACTTCAAAAACAGTTTGAATGAGGAGTACACTGCTTTCTCGCACTTCAAAAACAGTTTGAATGAGGAGCACACTGCTTTCTCCCACTTCAAAAACAGTTTGAATGAGGAGTACACTGCTTTCTCCCACTTCAAAAACAGTTTGAATGAGGAGTACACTGCTTTCTCGCACTTCAAAAACAGTTTGAATGAGGAAGTCTTTCACTCTTGTATTTCTTGTCCTATTTGAACAGACCGAGAACAGGTGTTTCCTGACATAACACAAAAGTTGCTGCATCCTTCTTTTTTTTTTCTGAGCATGACACAAATATTACAATAACAGTATTATCATAAGTGAACCACTAGCAAATGTGAATACATAAAAGCTTAGCTCATTGTCTTACCTTTATTCCATATGCAGTTTGTAAAGTCTTGAGTAATTTTTGTGATATATCATTATCAGTGACTATCAGAACGAAAATTAAAACATCATAAATGCATATTCTATGACCATTTTTTTGGTTAAATATTTATTTTCTAGTTTGAAGTAAATAACAACAAAAATTTATAATAAATTTAGACCAACCTCTTGACCCAATGAACAGTTTAACAACACAGAATTACCTGTAAATTGAATCACCTTAAAATGGGCCAACACAGAGACAAAGCAAAGTATCTACCATTATGCAAACTGTTTAAGCTAAATCACATACTGATTGCATAGAAACAGGAATTATTATCATCCTTAACTCTTTGACTCCGCAATTATTTTCCACCTTGTGTCGTAATTTTAATTCGTGATAGACTGAAAACAACGCTCAGAGTTGTTTTGGCACAGGTGTCAAATCTGACCAACGCTCTGAGCGTTGTTCTGGAGTCAAAGAGTTCATGCGAAGCCTACAGTCTTGTGCCATTCATTCAAGTTCTTACCATGTCTTTTTTTATCCTTTATTACATCTATCTCCAGTTCTCTTTTCCATGTGTTTTTGGGTTCCCCTGTATTTCTTTTACCTTGGGAATTCCAGAACAAGAACTGCCTTGTAATGCTATTAGCTTGTTCCCTTTTTTGTGTGTTTTACCTGACGGCATTGTCTTTCCCTCACTTCATGTTCCTATGATATTTGGTTCTTTCCATCAGTTTCAATTTGGTGATCTTCTCATGCTGTTTTAAACCTATTCTGAGCAAAGCATTCATTAATGAAAATCTTTAAACTTTTTGGTTTCATTGTAGCAGATATTGCTGTAGGGGAGTGAAGTGTTAGAGACTTCACTATACTAGGTCCAGCATCGAGAGGTGGGGGTGACCAGTTTCCTTCCTTGCTGTCTTTTCCTTCCTAATTCAAGAGCAAGTCAGGTACCAATTTACAGCTGGAACGTGACGATACTGTGAATCAAACTCTGCATCTTTGCCACGGGAGACTAGCACTCTAACCACGGTCAATTGGACACTTAAAACGTAGATATAAAGACACAATCTCAGCATTATATCTAAAGGCACAAAGAAGGAATAGCTTGATGTGAGTGGTAGAAGTATGTCAAAAGAAATGTTCAAATGGTTCCCCATTCCTAAGAATATAATTGAATTTCACCCACAACTTCTTCAAGTACCATGCCAATTAGCAAAGGCTGTCATGTCTTTCTAATACGATTTTTTTTTTAATTGACATAATTTTAAACTGCTGAGTATTTTATCCACAACCAAAGTAATGATGTGCTCCTCCAGTGGTGGTTTCTGTAGCTATTTACACAAAACTACTCTCCACATGTAAGCCTACCTTGCCGTGGTTGGAGAGCTTGAGCGCCTCAATGATCCCGGGAGCTATGCCGGCGGGAGTTTTACTCCTGGCAGGGTCACCCAAGCCGGACAGGTCCTGGGTGAGGGGCCAGACTAAATGGGCTGAGGAGTGGGTGGAACCCTATAGGTGTAGATGCAGAACCCACCGGCGAGTGGTACATGCTCTGGTCTGCACCAATCCACCCCCACTTCATGGGTTAAATGCTTTCTTGCCTCATTCTTCACTGTTTGTCGTCTATCACGCCCATGGCGACCGTTGCCTCAATTGGCTGTGTGTGGTGTACCCGGAAACGGGGCCTCCCAGTACTGAGGCAAAGTTAAGTCCCCGATGTCACTTATCGGTGCAGAATTGAGAGAGATGGCTGAGCATCACAATCCCTCCTGTGTTGCAGCATGATGAGAACCCAGCATTGCACACTGAGCTTGGGGGGATCACTTGGGCACCAGACTTAATACTGGCTCTTGACTGGATGGCCGCATGCAGGAGATTTCTACAATGGAGGGTTGGCAGGTGGTGGGTATCGGGAAGTGGCTCTGTGCAGGACGTGAGGATTCCTTGGGAGAGCCCAGAACCAGAGCACAGCATTGTGCAAGCTCTGCATAGTTGGAGAGCCCCCTGGATGACGGGGAATGCACAGTGTGCTACCCCACCTATCCCCAACTGCTAACTTAGAACCAGAAGTGGGGTCCTCTGTATGCGTGCCAGGCCAGGATAAAATGCCTGGGAAAGAGACTGGAGCTCAGAACTCCCTAACTCAAAGTTGCAGGATGGCAGAAAAGCCACGGGAAAGACAGGGCTATTTTGAAGATAACGCAACCATATTTTCACCATACGAGCTCGGACGCCGCCTCGGTAAACAAGGTCCGCGCAGAGCAGTGACACCCCCAGGCTGCTTGCGAATAGTCTACTACTGGGAACATAAACAGATTAGGGATGAGCCCACTCTCCCGTTGAACAGGTGCTAAAGTCGTAGATACTGGGCCAGAAGGCGCACCGGAAACCACAGTATCATGCAACTCGCTTTTTTTTTCTATGGAGAGTACACCGTCAAATAAATCTCGTTCTGGTGCTCGCCCTGTGGAGCTCCACCAGGCAGGTGCAGTGCCGGGCTCTGAGCCTCGACAGAGCCCACCCTCAGCTACTGGAGGACCCTCTAGACCGTCTTGTGGAGTCAACAGACGGCGGAGGAGAACTACTGACCAAAACAAAACAGAAAAAGAGAAACCCAGAGTGCCACTTGTCATGATGCACTGGAATGCAGAGGGAGTGAACAGCAAGCAGGCTGGATACAGCAAAAAGACAGAGCTGGAAAACATCTTGTATGAGAAGCAAGTCAGTGTTTGCTGTATCCAAGAGACTCACTTGAAAGCAGATCAAACCTTTAAAATAAGGGGATATCAATGCTTCAGATCCGACAGACAAGATAGACGAAAAGGAGGAGTACTTACTCTTGTAAGGAATAACATTCCTGCACACGAAAGGAAAACCTTCATGGATGGAGCAGAATATCAGCTGCTGCAGATAAAGGTAGACAAGATGGAAATAGAACTCCTGAACTATTACTGTCCGAACAACAAACCCCTGAGTCTCAGCTCTATACAGGTACCAGCCACCAACTTTATAGCAGTTGGAGACTTTAATAGCCACTCCCAGAGCTGGGGCTATAACCATCTGGATCACAGAGGTGAAGAGGTTGAAACTTGGCAAGATGATCACTCCCTAATCCTAGTCAATAATGCCACAGATACTCCTACCTTCTACTCCAGAGGATGGCACACAACCTCAACACCAGATCTTGCCTTCTCCACACCAGATATAGCTGGATCTATTAGTAGAGAAGTAGGAGACCAACTAGGGGGAAGCGACCATCGCCCAATCTTTCTTACTGTCCAGAGTGCAACTCTCAGTACAGGCCCAGCCATTACAAGATGGAACTACAAAAAAGCCAACTGGGGTTTATTCAGGCATCAGGTGAACACGCTGCTGTCTACCCTCAAGGTACAGAACAGAGACATTAATGAAGTGGTAAAAGACTTCAACAGATGCATACTACAAGCTGCAAAAGAAACCATTCCCAAAGGATGCCGGCGTAACTACATACCATACTGGTCCAGCACACTCCAAGAACGTCAGGAAGCTATGGACAAGGCTAGAAAGGACGCAGAGTCTCAGCCTTCACTTGAAACTCACAACAAATGGAAAAAGGCTGTAGCAGAGTTTCAGAGAACAAAGCTAGAAGAAAAGCGGAAAAGCTGGAGAACTAAAACGGCATCGCTGAACCTTGAGAAAGACGGCAGGAAACTTTGGAGATTAGTCAAGTCTCTAAATGAAGAGCATTCCTCACCAAGGCAGACTATCACATTGGATGAAGGTGGCAAACTTTTCAGAGGAAAACAAGCTGCAGACTTGTTTGCTAGAAGATACAGTTCAGAAAGCAACTTACCCATTAACATAGACCATCAGAGAGAGATAAGAAAAGAAATACTGGCAACCATGGGACAGACAGATACTCCTGCCCCAATGAGGGAACCCATCACACTAGGAGAACTACAGAAGGCTATTTCCAAGCTTAAGTTTCAAAAGTCACCCGGCCCAGACAAAATCAGCAACGAAATGCTAGTAAATCTGAGCTCAGCAGCAAAGACAAAACTGCTTGAGATATTCAACCACAGCTGGTTGAAAGGAACGGTACCCCAAGTATGGAGAGAAGCCATCACAATACCCATACTAAAGAAAGGGAAATGTAAGACCGAGGCTGCAAGTTACCGGCCAATCAGTCTCACAAGCTGTGTTGGGAAGACTATGGAGCGAATAGTCAACCACAGATTGAAATGGTATTTAGAGTCTGAGCAGATCCTGGTGCCGGAACAAGCTGGATTTAGAGAATGCTACAGTATAGAAGACCAAGTTACTTACTTGTCTCAAGCAATAGAAGATGCCTTCCAGGAGAAGAAAAAGGTCCTAACGATCTGGGTCGACTTCAAGCAGGCCTTTGACAAGGTGTGGAAAGATGGCCTCATTGCAAAACTTAGGAGAAGTGGAATCCAAGGCAACATGATGAAATGGATCCAGTCATACTTGCATAACAGGAGAACTAGAGTCACTCTTGACGGTCTGCAGAGCAGAAAAGTGTTGCTCCATCAGGGGGTACCTCAAGGAGGAGTAATTTCCCCAACACTCTTCCTTGTTTACATCAATGACCTGGTGAAAGATCTCCCTGCAGGAGTTAAAGCTGCCTTATATGCAGATGACCTAGTACTCTGGTGCGCTGATGAAAATGTCACCACAGCAAATTATAGAATGCAGCGGGCAGCAGACATGCTAGTGTCATGGGCAGAGAAATGGCTTATCACAATAAACACAGACAAAACCTCCACAACACTGTTCTCCCTCGCCCCCAAGGACAAATCAGCTAACATACACCTAGGGACAACCGTGATCAAGGAAGAAAGCTACCCCACCTATCTTGGGGTGACATTTGACCAAAGGCTTACATGGAATAAGCATATTGAAAATGCAGAAGGAAAGGCCCGAAGACGACTAGGCATACTCAGAAAATTAGCAGGTACCAACTGGGGAGCAAATGAACGAAATCTAAAGAAGATTTATAATGGAGTAATAAGACCACACTTAGAGTTTAGCTCAGCAGCATGGTCATCAGCTGCTAACTCACATCTGCAGTCTTTGGACAAGGTGCAAAATCAAGCTCTCAGGCTCATTACAGGAGCCATGAAAACTACACCAATAACAGAGATGCAGAAGGTTGCTGGATTACAGACATTGTCCCATAGAAGAGACACAAAAACCATGATCCAGATGGAAAAGTACAACAGTATGCCAATGCACCCAATGAAGGCAAGACTAGATGATCTGGCATTGGGACGTCTAAAGCGTAGCAGCTTTGTGCATCGGGGGAAAAGACTTATAAGACAGCATCAAGAAGACCTATCCATGAAGACAACACCACTGAAGCCCACCCTATACCCTGTACCATGGGAGCAGGCCAGCAGTGCCCTCCAAATTAATACAACAGTCAGTGGTCTCACAAGTGGATGTGAGTATAATGATCTGCAAAAACGAACTGCTACATTGAGTATGATCCAAGAAAGCTATCCCGATCAATCATGGATACATGCCTATACAGATGGATCAGCAACTAATGCTGTTAGGAATGGAGGTGCCGGTATCTTTATCTCATATCCTGACAACCACTATGAGACTAGGCACATTCCCACTGGTAAATTCTGTTCCAACTATACAGCTGAGGTTCAAGCTCTAGAGCAAGCTGCAAATATGATTTATAACACCAACTCTGACTGCCACCAGGTAGTCATCCTCACAGATGCACTGTCTGTCCTGCAAGCTCTCAAGGGTGGTAAACTCCCGCATCTGAGAAATGAACTAAACAAGGTAGCTGCCAAAAAGAGAACCATACTTCAGTGGGTACCATCTCATTGTGGTGTACCCGGAAATGAAAAGGCAGATAAACTTGCAAAAAAGGGAGGAGAATGTGAACAAGAAGATAATGAAGTCACATACTTTGAGAAAAAGAGAGCTATCCAGACTATCAGAAGAGAACAGAACCAACCCAAAGACGACTATCACACTCTCGACCGGCAGGGACAGACAACTATTTTTCGACTCAGGACAGGGCATAACAAACTGAATAAACACATGCACAAGCTACGATTGTCTGCTTCACCACTGTGCACATGTGGATTAAACGAACAAACTGCTGAGCATGTTCTACAGGACTGTCCTCTGTATGACCAGTTAAGAAAGATATACTGGCCCAATGACTCAACACTAAACTCAAAGCTATATGGAGTTAAAGAGGAACTTCAAACAACAGTCGAATTCATCATGAGAACTCGTCTGACGGTGTAATCATCAAAGATGCGATCGCAAGAAGAAGAAGAAGACACAAAACTAGACACTAACAAATAAAAAAACAGACATTCAAGTATCAGTATTCAGTGATATAACTTTATTTCATGTATTCTACTCTGATGAATAAGCTAGTGTAAAGCAATAAAATCATAATTATTTAAAAAAACAGTATTGCAGTTCTTATGATGAATTAAATTATTCAAGTTTTAACAGATAAAGCCCTGGAATTTAATTGATAAATATAATTTACAAGCAGCTGTGAAATGAATTAACCCAACATGGTGTAGATTTAATACAGGTAAACCTCACCATCATGTTACAATCTTATATAACAGATAAATTTCTTTACCCAAGGCACACATGCATGGAGGTATATCTGGAGTCATCCTTATATGACCATCAGATGAGCGCAATGCTACAATATACAGATGTGGAAGTGAACCTCTGTGAGGCTAATTACACCCTAACTGACTTTTGAAATCATCCACACACTTCCAGTGATTCCCTCTGTGGTGAAGCTTGTTGAGAACCCAGCATTGCACACTAAGCTTGCAGGAGTCACTTGAGCCCCAGAAGTAACTCTGGCTTTTACCTCGTTGGCTGCATGCGGGGGATCTCACTGTGGGCCCATGATTGGCAGGGGAAAATGAAAAGTGGCTCTGTGTAGGATGTGACAATTCCTTGGGAGAGCCCAGAACCAGAGCACAGTATTTTAGCTCTGCTTATCTGGAGAGCCCCCTTAGATAATGGGGAATGCACAGTATGCAATGCACTTCTTCCTCCTAGCTTGCGACCAGATGTGATTGTCCTTTGCATGCAAACCAAACTGGAGAAACTGGAGCTCATGACTTAACTCAACAGGTTTCGGAATGGTAGAAATGCCTAGATCTACAATGTAGATAATACCAAGGAGTCTTCAACTTGGTATTGGCTGCAAGATAACGAGAAACTCAGCAGCCCTAGTTAAATAACAACAACAACAACCTAAGGCACACAGAAGAGAAAAGCTTACAGCTATCAGTAGTTTTGTGCTTTTATAAATTAAATATAAGAAATCGCTATTACTCAATCAGTATACATGAAAGGAGGACGGATAGTGAAGGGAATTTAAAATGTATAGGGAAACCGAAAGATACTAAAATGCTTCACAATTACTAATTACTATCGAGCACGATATTTTAAAAAATTGAATATACCATGTCATTTTTGTAGAAAGTAAAATTTTTTGGTCTCCAAGGTACATTTACATGTTACGAATTATTGGTTATTACTATTCTGTTTTTACAAAGAAAAAAAAGGACTACTGCCCCCACAGTGATATCATAAGCAGCGACTAATAAGAGATTGTTCATGGGGCTGCCAACTTCATCATGTACAATAAACTGCTTCAGATAACATCACTGTATGAGCACTACAAATCTCCCATCTTCTGCAACTTGACCAATAAACATTTCTTCCAGTCTGCTGGTATTTCTTATCTCTCCTAGACTTTACCAAGTACAAGGGGATTGACATAAGTCTTGGGCCTGACCATGAAGGACATGTCACAGAGAGCTGAAATTTTGTATAGTGTTTATACCTCTTCAATATAGCCACCACCTGAATTGACACACTTCTGCCATCTCTGCTTGACCTTGAAAAGACCTTGGGAGTAGAACACCCTATTTTTCAAACTAAACCAGTCATCACATGCCAGTATAACCTCTTCATCGCTGTCAACATGATTTCCTTTTAGCTGTTTTTTTAAGATTTGGGAACAGAAAAAAGTCTGATGGAGCCAAATCTGGAGAATATGGTGGGTGTGGAAGAATTTCAATATTCAAATCGTTGGCTGCTAGCTGCACAAGCCGTGCTTTGTGAGAGGGCGCGTTGTCTTGAAGCAAAGGAAGATTTTGAGTGCGCGTTATCCCTCGTTTCCTGGTCACAACCTTTCTTAGATTTGTGAGAAGATCTGCATAGTACTGTCCATTAGCTGTGTTGCCACGAGGCAGATAATCTTTCAAAAGGACACCTTTGCCATCCCAAAAAACAGCATCACTTTTCCTGCAGATTTCTGCGCCCTCGGCTTGACAGGTGTTGGGGAGCCCGGGGTTTTCCATTGCATGCTGGCAATTTTGGATTCGGGGTCATAATGGTGTACCCAAGTCTCATCTACTGTCACCATGGTCTCCAAAAAATGTAGGTGTTTTTCCCTGAAACATCAGAAATGTTATCACAGCTCTGGCCTCCTTCTTTTCCATTTTTTGGTCAAATCTTTGGAGCAGCAGATATGGTCAATAGGGTACATTGCGCTGTGCACCGTAGCAAGAAAACCCATTGAAGAAACCAACGCGTACTTTACACATTCAGTGCAAATATGATGAACTTTAAATGTGCCAAGTTTCATCTTCCCCCTATGACTCCTTCATGGTCAGGCCCAAGACTTATGTCAATCCCCTTGTAATCTGTATAATATCTGTGTAGTCATCTATTACAATGATATCTAGTTTTTGTATGTCTCCTAGATGGGCTTTTAAAACTGCACCATGATTAAACTATAAATAAATAGCGACAGCTTTTGCAGTGCACATAATATAATAAAGGAAGACAGAGACATGATAATGATATAAAAGCCTGAGCAACAAGGAAGGCTATTTGAACTCATTAAATCAAAAATGGTGCATAGTCTGTGCAGTATATTCAATCCTAATTTACCATGTATGCGAAAAAATGTCCAACAGAATTTGTAAATGAAACTGAAGAAAAAACTGATGGCTATCTGCAATATAGGAGCCTTGCCATAAATGTTGGAAAACATGAAGCTGATAAATGTTGAGTAGCACCTTATAGCCCATACTTAAGTTTCAAGAAAAATATATAATGCTCATGTTAATGTTGAAATCTTTTCATCAATAAAAAAGAGCGTTATCAATAGAAGTTTGTTTACAACGTTCACGACTGTGCAAGTATAGGTGTATATTGAGACCATTCTGAAAAAAAAAAATGCTGAAGTGGAATGGGGATGAAGTCGCAACCTATTTGAATACACATTATATTAGCACTCCAGAAGTGATGAGGAGACTGTTAGAAAACAAACTGCATGATCAATCACGTACAATTATAACAATGCCAGTCCATTTACCTAAAAAGTAAGAGGTTTATTTTCATGAAAGTATAGAACAAAGAAAATGCAATCATCATCAATCATGAAATTCCTTTAGACTCCTTATAGAGCATACAGCCACCACTGTAGCTGGTCCCCATACAGAAAGCCTGCACCAAACATTCATAGATGCACTTACAACGGTGGTTTCTGTAGCAATTAGTTGTACACGATGAGGTTGCCAGCCTCATACACAACCTCATATTAGTTGCCTTATATGACATGCCAGAGGGAGCAGAAGTTCTATTCTTTCTTTTGTCTCATCAGAGACTACCTGGCAACTGCACTGGGCAAGAATGACAACTCATTTCAGGCTGAACGGTGAAGACATTTCAGGAAGTGAACATTTTTATCATGAAATAACACCACTTTGTGGTCAACAAACGATGGCATTTGGGGAAAAAATAAAACATAAGCAAGGAGGTGAAGCAGTCTTAAGAAGGTTGACTGCTGTAGGGCCAAGAGATGAGGAACACAAAAATACTGTTGTTGTATGCTTAGGATGTAAAATCTTGTCAGGATATGTTAACTGACAACAAAAAGTATTGTACTGTAATGGTAATGACTTAGAAAAACTATTCATAAGCCATTCTTTGTGCTAACAATGAAGATCTACCAGATTTAAATGAAAATCTTTTAGAAAAACTGTCGGGTGAATAAAAATAATACTTCAGATTTAGACTCAGGGATGCAGCAATTATTAAGTTGCTACGATACTTCAGTCCCACTAATGGATGTTTCAATGGAACAAGACTGGCAGTTAAGAACCTGTTTTCTTCACTAATACATGCTGAAATGATACCAGGCAAATATCAAAGAAACAGAGTATGTATTTCTTAAATGACTGTGACCGTCAGATACAGTATAAAGTTTTTTTTTAATTCAAGAAAACAACTTGAAATTAGATTAATTCTGTATGACTATAAACAAGTCATAAGGCCAGACTTATCTCCGAGTCTCTCTTTGATCATAGTCAGCTTTATGTGGCATTTTGCAGAGTCAGAAGGTTTGATCTCATTACAGTTTTTGGTGAAAAAAATACTAGAACTTAGAACTATTTTAAATGGTATGTTTACAAAAAAAATATTTACTGCACTACGGATGCATTGCGAGTCTACTACCAAAAAATGTATGGACTGAACTAGGTCACATTTTTAATAGTTTTGGTGGCAAGCGAATGAAGCAGTTGGTTAATGAAGTACCATTGTGATGTAGTTTTCATTTGTAAAGTCCTTAAAACAGTGATAGCCTCGTATGAGGACTGCTCTTTTCAAATTTATTAATAAAAGAAGAATCACACAGGATTTTTTTTTTAAATGTCTAGCATTCTTTGTATACACATAAAATTCAATAAACATCTTATCTCAGTCACACCAATGCAGGTATAGTATATAATCTATATGTGATCTTTAAGACACCACTAAATATTCACACTGCTCAGAGTACAGATCTGTATGTAATCAACAAGGCTTCACTAAGCACATTCACACACTCCTGCAGACTGAGAAGGTGAGCATCAGAAAACTATTAGAAGATTCACAAGTTTCAAGTAAAAACCAACACAAGTGATGTGTTCTCACAAAAGCTCTAACATGCTGGCATTCTGGGATGTTCATATCACAAGAAAGATCTTTCAAAGTCCCTAGCTATTATAGAGAAAAAAAATTAGTGAAAAGTTGTGCATGTCTGAAGGCACCATGTGTGAAATGACAGGATGACCAATATGAAACTGATGACAAGAACCAGACAGGTGCCAGTGGTACAGAAGACGCTGGTATTAGAAAGGACTGACATTGAGGAAACCTGCTGATAGCATTAGATGGCAGACTTTCTTTTGGAATTCCATGGTAAGAGGTAGAGGAAGATAAATAAAACACATGAAGAAGAGAAAAGGACAGAAACGAGATAAAGAAGGCAGGAAAAGACCATGAGTGAATAGCACAAGACGGGAGGACCTGGCACAAATCTGTTGAAGGCCTATTTTCCTTGGGGAGCTGAAGGGTAGTCAATGTGTGAAATGTCAAATTCTGAAAAAAAAAGACAAAAATAAAAAAACAACTGATTTAACATCTAGTACCATATTGACATTTGATAACAGTGTCTGTTGCATGTAAACGTATTCAGCTGAAGTTCTATAAAATATACATATATCTCAAAATCTGTTTATTTCACTGAATTAAAAATTTCTTGCTGTTCTCTAAATCAAATATGTTGACACGCTTTTGATTTTGTAAGAATGCGTCACATACAATCTTCACCTTCAAAGCACTGTGCCTGCTGGCATAAGTGATGAAGTCTCTTTACAACTTCCTGTCCTCCAGAACGGATTATCAATTCTGTTGTTGACCTCCTTTCATGCCATGATGTCAAACTGTCTACTATCTTCTCTCTTTTCTGTCCACTATATCTTTATCCATCAATCTTTCCTGTTGTCATAATATATTCCAGCTTACGAAAGTGGATAGCTTCCTTCTAAAGTGAATAATCAGTGTTTCCTTCTCATGTATTTAATCAGTTTCCTTTGCACTGTGACATCTGTCAGGACATCCACATTATTCTTAAGTTGTCCTTGGTATTTTTAACATTCTTCTCTAAAACCACATCTCTGTGGCCTCTTTTCCTGCTTGTTTACTAATTGTCCATGACTCACTTCCATATATTAGGATTAGTTCTTTATAACACTTGAGAAACTCTCTTTCTTACTTCCACTGACAAACAGTTGTTGCATAAAATACTTTTCATTTTACTGAATGCTGCTTTAATCTACTTATCAGCTCTGAGAAAATCTCAGAATGATGATCTACATGACACTATTAAATATTTACAAGTTTTAAAACACAGTCTATATAAGAAAGAACATTATTAAACATTCATAAAGTTTGTAGTACAGAATCATGATACCATTAACATTCATACAGTTTGTAGTACAGACCTAGTGTAATCATGATACTATTAACATTCTTACAGTTTGTGGTACAGACCTAGTGTAATCATGATACCATTAACATTCATACAGTTTGTAATACAGACCTAGTGTAATCATGATACCATTAACATTCATACCGTTTATGGTACAGACCTAGTGTAATCATGATACCATTAACATTCATACAGTTTGTGGTACAGACCTAGTGTAATCATGATACCATTAACATTCATACAGTTTGTAGGACAGACCTAGTGTAATCATGATACCATTAACATTCATACAGTCTGTGGTACCATTAACATTCATACAGTTTGTGATACAGACCTAGTGTAATCATGATACGATTAACATTCATACTGTTTATGGTACAGACCTAGTGTAATCATGATACCATTAACATTCATACAGTTTGTGGTACAGACCTACTGTAATCATGATACCATTAACATTCATACAGTTTGTAGTACAGACCTAGTGTAATCATAATACCATTAACATTAATCAGTTAAGATTACTGACCTAGTGAAGATACCATTAACATTCATACAGTTTGAAGTACCATTAATATTCATACAGTTTAGATTACTGACCAAGTATAATCAAGATACCATAAACATTCATACATTTTAGACTACTGACCTAGTGTAATTATGATATCATTAATATTCATATGGTTCATACAGTTTGTAGTACCATTAACATTCATACAGTTTAGATTACTGACCTAGTGTAATCAAGATACCATAAACATTCATACAGTTTAGACTACTGACCTAGTGTAATCATGATACCATTAATATTCATATGGTTTAGATTACTGACGTAGTGTAATCATGATACCACTAACATTCATAGTTTGGAGTAAAATCTAAGTGTGATCGAGATACCACTAAACATTAACACAGTTTAACATAGAGATCTGCATGTATTCAAGATACCACTAACATTCATACAGCTTAGATTAGTGACCTATTGTGATCAAGATACCACAAACATTCATACAGTTTAGATTACTGACCTAGTGTAATCAAGATACCATTAAACATTCAGTTTAGAGTACAGAGCTAAGCGTGATCGAGATACCACTGAACATTAACACAGTTTAACATAGAGATCTGCATGTGATCAAGAACTATGGAATATTCATGCAAGATTATGATGTCAAAAAAAAAATAATCATACTTTGAAAATATGAAAACCACAACCACAATTACATAATACATGTTCAGTGTAGGCTGATTTCATTACCAGACAGATCACTCCATGGCTTGCAGATGGTCCAAGTCTATTTCTATAAGAAAATGGAACAAATCAAACATTTATTCACAGGCTTAAAATTGTAACTGAACATACATGTTATGACCTTGGCTTAACAATGGTTATCACAAATATATCATGTCAAATTTATTCTCCAACATCTGATTCTCACAAATACTGAAATGCATCATTCACATAAATGTTTCCAAAGTCAAGCCCAGAGCTAGGTGATAACATGTAATCTTAGATGCATCTCTTATGTAAAGAAATAGTTTATTAGAGCCACAGCAGCCGTTATATAAGCCACTTAGGTCTTCCCCAGATCACAACTCCATGGCTTGCAGAAGGTCCAAGACTATTTGTTCCATAAGAAAATGGAACAAATCAAACATTCACAGGCTCAAAATGGTAGTTAAATACAAGGAAACAAAACAGTATGGCCAAGGCTTGACCCAACAACTACTATCAAAAATATATTATGTCCAATTTCTTCTCCAAAACCAGATGCTCACAAATGTTAGAGTACATCACTCACACAAATACTGTCAAAGCCGAGCCCAGAGCTAGGTGATAACTTGTAACCTAAGAGGCATCGCTTACATAAAAAAAATTTTAAAGGAAGAGTCACAGCAGCCATTATATCCACTACTGAGGTCTAAACAAACAAAAATAACAGAAAAGGATAATTAATAACAGAAAAACCTAGCTCTATTACAGGTTACTGCAAACAGTGACATAAAGAATAAGTTCTAGAGAAATATGGATACAAGTCAGCGCAGGAGAATAAGAGCACAGAGTGAGTGGACGAAGTTGGAATGAATGATCTCACACAAGGAGAAACAACTATACTCTGTGCATACTTGGAGAAAAGAAGTTGATAAGTTGTGTGGAGTTTGTAAGTACTTAATTCATAAAAATGTCTGTACAACCAGACTGTATGGTTTTTTATATTTGGAAATGCGCCCTAATAATAAGCGACAGACCTTGTGTCTAGGTTGAAAGGAGCATACCTGGCCAAAACGAAGCAAAATTTTTATATATTTATTTAAAAGTTAACAACTGTAAGTGGTGTAATGATAGTATGTTGTGTGAAGCAATGTGCAGATATTAGGAGGGCTGTTATAAGAAATGCAGCAACAATTGTTACACTTTGTGTGGAGCATCACAAGTCATCAAATGCATTTGGTTTAGCCACTGGAAGTTCTATGGATCATCAGTTCCTAGAACATTTTCAAATCATCAAGAATGTGTGGAGCTTATTGGTTATTCAGCTGTTATGAAGAGTTTATTTGGTCTAACTGTGGGAAGTGAAGCAGTTCATCAGTTCCATGGACTATAACTTTCACTTTAAAAAAAAATGTGTACTCTCTTCAGTTATTTCATAAACATATTTCAGGTCAAGCCAGAAAATATGGCATTCAAATTATATAGCTTTATTAATGAATTTGAATTCAAATACCTAGGCACATTAATAACAACAAACGGAAGACACATCTCAGAAGTGAAGAGCAGAATAGCTCAGGCAAAAACAGCATTCTATAAAATGAAGAGTATTTTATGCAACAATTCTTTGTCAATGGAGGTAAGAAAGAGAGTTCTTCAGTGTTATACAGAACCAGTCTTGACATATGGGAGTGAGTCATGGACAATTAGTAAACAAGTAGGAAAATCACTAGAGGCCACAGAGATGTGGTTTTACAGAAGAATGTTACAAATATTTTGGACAGACAAAAAGAGTAATGAGGATGTCCTGAAAGAGGCCAATGCCCAAAGGAAACTTATTTCACAAGTTAGAAAGAAGTTAATCACTTTTTTTGGGCATGTTATGAGAAGAGGAAAGCTGGAATATATCGTAACAACAGGTAAGGTTGAAGGAAAAAGAGATAGAGGAAGACAAAGTGTGCAAATATTGGACAGTTTGACATCGTGGCATGGAAGGAGGTCAACAACAGAATTGATAAATTGTACTGAAAACAGGAAGTTGTGGAGAGACATGATCTCCTACTCCACTAGGCATGGTACTTCAATCAATCAATATCCTTTAGCTCCCCAAGGAGCATCTGCTCAAGCTCTTTCCATGTTTTCCTCATTATTTTCACCTCTGTATCCAGCTCTCTTCTCCATGTGTTTTTTTGTCTACCTCTGCCTCTCTTTCCCTGTGGATTCCAGAACAAGAAATGCCTTGTAATGCTATCAACAGGTCTCCTCAATGTGTCCTATCCATCTCCAGCGTCTTCTTCTCAACTCTTGTTCTACCGGCACTTCTCTGGTTCTTGTTATCAATTCCACATTTATGACTTTGTCAAAGCATTTCAGTTCTTCTATTCTAAGCAAGCACCCGTTTATAAAAGTCTGTTGCTTTTTGGCTGTTGTTTTTTGTTGCTCTCCATGTCTCAGAGCCATACAATAGGACTGACTTGACATTTGAGTTGAAGATTCTTATTTTCGTGTTGGACTTTGATTTCTCTTGTTTCCCAATGCAATGAAAGCTTCTCTTGCTTTTTGTATTCTTATTTTGATACCACTGTCTGTCCCTCCAACTTTGTCTATATTGCTGCCAAGATATGTGTACGATTCTACATCTTTTAGTGGTTTTTCTTCAAGTTCAACCATTGTTATCATTTCTTGCATTTATTCTCATAATCTTTGTCTTTTCCCTGTGTATTTTCAGGACCACTTGTTGTGACCTCTCATCGAGTATTTTCGTTTTGTCTGGCATCTGATTATGGTTATAGGACAGAACAGCCAAGTCATCTGCAAAATCTAGATCATCAAGCTATTTAGTCAGATTCCACTGGATTCCATTTCTGTTGTGTGATGTCGATGTTTTCATAACCCAATCTATTGCTAGTAAGAAAAGAAATGGAGACAAGAGGCATCCCTGTCTCACTCTCGTTCTAATCCTAAACAGTTCTGTAAGTTGTCCTTCATGAAGAACTCTGCATGTCATGTCTTCATAGGTCTTCTTTATTAAGTTAATGATCTTCATGGGAACTCCATAATGCCTCATCAATTTCCAAAGTGATTCTCTGTCCACACTGTCAAATGCTTTTTCGTAGTCCACAAATCCGATGTATAGTGGTGAATTCCATTCCAGACTTTGTTCAACTATTATTCTCAAAGTGGCTATCTGGTCTGTACATGATCTGTTTTGTCGAAAACCTGCTTGTTCATCTCTCAATTTCTTGTCTATCGACTCTTTTAATCTCTCAAGGATGATTCTGTTTAATACTTTTCCTGGCACTGATGGTAACATTATTCCTCTAAAATTAATGCACTCTTGTAAATTTCCCCTCTTAGGCAACTTGACCAGATAACCTACCTTCCATTCTGCTGGTATTTCCTCTCTCTCCCAGACTTTGCCAAGTAGTTTGTATAATATCTCTGTAGACGTATCAATATCTGTTTTGATGTTCTCTGCTGGAATGCCATCTGGACCAGCTGCTTTTCCATCTTTCAGAAACTTAATGGCTTTCTTTATTTCTTCTCTACTTGGTTCACAGCTGATTTGTAGCTCCTCTTCTGCTGGCTGGATGTCTGGGGGATTAGTTGGAGCTGGTTTACTGAGAAGTTCCTCAAAATGTTCTGTCCATCTCTTTATTTGTTCTTGTATATTACTAAGCAATTTTCCATTATTATCTTTTATGAGGCCATTTGCTTGTTTATATTTCCCTGTTAGCTTCTTTGTATTGTTGTACAGGTCCCTCATATTTCCTTTGGCTGCAGCTTCCTCTGCAGTGGTCTTCGGTATCTGCTTCATCTTCCAGCTGTTGGAGTACTTGGTATTTGTTGGATACTATGACTGAAAATTTGTCTCTTATTTCCTGATTTCTTAGATATCCCAAGATATCCCACATGATACTGTTGTCTTCTCCAACACCAGATGCTCACAAAGGTTAGAATGCTTCATTCACAGAAAGACTGACTTTTTTGGGTCATGTTATGAGAAGAGGAAAGCTGGAATATATCGTAACAACAGGTAAGGTTGAAGGAAAAAGAGATAGAGGAAGACAAAGAGAGCAAATACTGGACAGTTTGACATCGTGGCATGGAAGGAGGTCAACAAGAGAATTGATAAATTGTACTGGAAACAGGAAGTTGTGGAGAGACATGATCTCCTACGCCACTAAACATGTTACTTGATGATAAATGAATGAATTTCTCTGTATTTTAACAGTTATAGGAAACTTGACCTACACAATTAAAAACACCAATAAGAATGATGGAATACTAGTACAGAAATACCTGAAACACTCCCATTAGAACTTCCAATCCTTCTAAACATAGTTTGTCTTCTAACTTACTTCTCTTGAACATAAAAAAAAAGACACCTTACTCTTGAGCATTGACTTTTGTGTTCATCGAATGTTGGAAGCCTTCATAAATGTAAATATTAATAATTATAAATCATGCACACAAAAATGCTCCTTAATTCACATTATACAAAGGTTTGCAGCTCACCACCAAAAAACAAAACAAGCAAAACAACTCATGCAGGTTTTGGTTCTGATCATGCAGTAAATAAAATAAAGTTCAAGTTAGTCACTGGTATCCCAGGCTGCTAGAGAAAGAACAAAAGGTAACAGTAGATTAATGCTGTAGATATCATTTTAAAATAAAAGAAGTCCTGAAGATCAATGCTGTTTTGATTTAGAAATAAAGGAGTACTGAATAATCTGTCAGGCTAAGCACACTGGTAAGTAATCTCTACACAATAACAAATAGCTTTCAGCATTACTGCTTGTGATGTTAATGCAGTTAAAGCTTTGGAAGCAACTTCATAAAACAGATTCACTGTTGTTGTTATATAATTTCACAAACAAACATGCAAAACTAAAGCAATTTTTTTTTAAAGTTTTAAATTATACATAAATGCATCAGATTAAAAATAACAAATAAGCATTAAAATTATTTTTTAAATGCTGACAAATAACACATAACGTGTATGAGGGTTGTTTCAATATACAATGCATTTTTTTGTCATTTGAACAGTACAAGAAAAGATGAAAGGATGAAGGTCATTCTGTCAAATGCTAAATTTGATATGAGAAAGGCAAAGTGGTTTTGGAATGTTGTTATCAAGTCAATGATTCCTATTATATGACACTTTATTATTATTATATTCCTGCTGTTCCATTTCTCAAGAATTTGCAACCAAACAGTGCATTTAAAAAGAAAAATATTAAGCAGCACTTCCAGTTCCTCCCATTTAAAATTGAAGCAGATCAGACCAGTGAGCAATCGAGTATCATCTACTTAACCTGTGCATGTGCTAAAGAAGAATCCAATGGAGGTGTATTTTCTACCATAAACTCCAAGACAGATTAGTTCAGTAAGATAAACTGATACCCACAGAGCAGCTCTGTTTGGCATATCACTTAAAACCTTCCTCAGAAACATGCAAGGGCAATGTCAGAATTGATCCAACTTTATCTCTTCATTCTGTTAACATTTTTGCCACTAGGGAAGATCTAATGGCATTTGTGGTCAAATTGGGTGGAATTATGTACCATTAAGTCACTTTCCTAGTATGTTTCAACAACTTCAAGTCCTCTTTTCCTGTGATCTCCTCAATCATTTCAATCTTAATGTTCACATATACAAATGACTCATGCTACTGTTTGACCTAACAGTGCTTGAACCTGATAGATAAACTGTCTGACCTACAGTCCCCACTGAATGGCTCTGTAACATTTTGTTATAACTAAGACATTCTTTCAGATTTTTTTGTCAGTGAAGACAATTCATTCATCATTACCCCTCAGTTTTCTACAATCTTGTTCCATCTACTCAAGATCTTTCCATGTCTCCTTTACCAATTTCATGTCAATCTCCACTCTCTTCTCCATGTCTCTTTTGGTCTTCCTCTACCTCTCTTACCCTGGAGAATCCAGAACAAGAACTACTTTGTAATGCTATCAACAGGTTTCATCATTGTGTGTGTCCTATCCATCTCCAGCATCTTCTTCTCATCTCATGCTCCACTGGCACCTGTCTAGTTCTTGCCATCAGTTCTACATTTATGATCTTGTCATAGCGTTTCAATCCTTTTGTTCTACACCAGCACCCATTTATGAAAGTCTGTAACATCAGTGAATATAACTCAGATCTCCTATTTCATTAAATTCTCTGGTAATGGAAAGTCAGCTTCAGTCAGGACAAACCAACAAAAATATATGACTGTTGCATATAAATAGTCAAATAGACAAGCCTGCCATCTTACAGAGCAGCTGTTACTTCTTTTACACAAGTCAGACAAACTCTTACGCATGCAGATACATAAATAAATTGTTAGACAAAGTCATACAATGTTCCTCAGTGTGGAAACTGCTTTTTTCATAAGGGGAAAAAAAAATCTTGCATATGTTGAACTATCCCTGAGGGATGCAAAGAAATTCACACTGCTCATGCATGAATTCAAGGGTTAGAGCACTAACCAAGACTTTGAAGCACCTCCACGCAGCGCATCCTGGAAATAGGCAATCTCTGGATTGTTGAGTTACCAGGCCAATGCTCATGGATTGATTAGCTGCACCAAAATGTCTCCACACCACGATTCCTGCTTGGTGTAACATGCTGAGAACCCAGCATTGCACACTAAGCTTGGAGGAATCAACTCAAGCCCCAGACATAACTGCAGCTTTTACCTGGTCGACTGCATGCATGGGGATTCCACATAGGATGAATGACAGGTGAGGGTAGCTGGAAAGTGGCTCTGGACAGCCCATAACTTGAGCACAGTATTTTAGCCCTGCATATTTGAACAGAACGCCCGGATGGCAAGTAATACAAAGTATGCTAGCATAAAATCAGATGTGAGGATCCTTTAAATGCATGCCAAGCAAGTGTAGAATATCTGGGATAGAAACTGAAACTCTGACTCCAATTCAACATGTTGCAAGATGGCAGAAAAGCCATGGGCAAACACTAGATCAACACTGTAGATAATGCCAAGGAAATCAACTTGATATTTGTTGCAAAAGACAGAAAACCTCAGCAGCCCTAATTAAACAACAACAATCTGCCCCCGCAAGCTGATTCTACTAATGTATGATCCTACCACCTAAATGCCATAATTATTACTGTCACCCACCTAGAAGTATAAACACAAGTTTACTACAAAGTATCAGAGCACATAACAGTATACAAAACTACAGTATAACACCAATCAATATTCATACTTAATAGGAAACTATACAGAGCATTACAACATTAGGCAATCTGATCATCAGAAGTAGGAAGTAGTCCCTCCCCCACCCCTGTCTGACACATGTTTCAGCCCTTTTATCTCCTTTACACTCCAATGGCAGCAGGCCCTCTTGGGTCATGACTCCCAAGTATCAGCCTCCAGCTTTCTTTTTTCCCCGCCTGCGCTAGGAATTAAACCCACTCCACCTTTGTCTCGACTTCACTCCTGGTTTTTATCCATGCCGCCAGCTTGAAGCAATTATGAAAGTAACCATTACGTACCAACTCTTTCTTCCACAAACACAAGTTTAAGAGCTTCTCTACAGAACAGAGAATACAGCCATAGCATGCTAGTATATGTTTAAAACTATTAATGTAGAATCTCCCATGTGCATGAAAATAAAAGCAGCAGTGTAAACCTAATATGATATTACAGAATAACAAAATATGATACGTCTAAAAAGCAAGAATTAGCTTCAACCAAAAAGTTTGTTTGCGTCTGCCACGTCTAACATTACACTCAAAGAAATATAAAGCAGATTATACACACTAAAATATTATGAGATAAATATTTGATGTGGCAGCATAATAAGAAAGTCATGTAAATGTAAGTGTCAGTATTAAAGACTACATTACTTCAGTCAATGCTACACCATGAGGTGAACAAACCAAAAAGTGCAAACAATACTTACAAAACTTTCTGTTATCTAAAGATGAAAATGTATCAAACATAAGACAATGATTTACAACAAATATGGAGATATTATGTCAGGAGATTTCAGATGTATATGGAATATGTTGGAAAATGATTGTTAATATAAACTTTTACCAATAAATCTGATGCAAAATACTGTAAAAGGATCCCGTTACACGCCCATTGAGGCATATTGGGAATATGGTGTTAGGCCCATATTTTCTTGACCATCAGCACACTGGGGGGTTACATGGTCAACATCAGCCGGCCGCCTTAACCTTCCCAGAGTTGCTCTGGTACCCAGTTGGGGCTGGGTCGACCCAGGAGCCGTTTGCAGCCCAAAAAAAATCCCACCTCATCTGGGGATCGAACCATAGACCACTGAGCTAGGAAGCCAGTGCACTAACCACTATGCTACCACGGCTCCCAAAAATACTGTAAGTTGCAGCTTATAAGCTGACATTTTAAGGCCTGAAAAAACTTCTCCAAAACTAGGGGTCGACTTATATGGCGAGGATAAAATGTGAACCTTTACCTAAATTTAAACTCCAAGATTTATTTGGCTTTAAAGTTATATTTTATTTACAATGAAAGTTTACATGATTAAATTTTAAAATCCTTAAAATCTTACTGTCCATCATCTGATGTAAAGAGGTCTGCACATGAATCAGAATCACGTGAAGTTCTGACTTCATCTGCCGTACTCTTGCTGTGATCCTCCTCCTCGCCATAACAAATCATTGCCAAATATCAGTTCTAGCATACCGGTAGCCTGCTGTATGTTTCATTCATAACCCTCCACTCCCAAAGGAGCATAGGCCTTCAACAAACACATGCCAAGTCCTCCTGTCACGTGCCATCATCTAAAGTTCTTTCCACGTTTTCCTCATCATTTTCACCTGTTTCCAGCTCTCTTCTCCATGTGCTTCTTGGTCTACCTCTGCCTCTCTTGCCCTGGGGGTTCCA
This sequence comes from Oreohelix idahoensis, assembly GCA_024509875.1. NCBI lineage: Eukaryota > Metazoa > Mollusca > Gastropoda > Stylommatophora > Oreohelicidae > Oreohelix > Oreohelix idahoensis. The sequence goes on along the minus strand of JAMPIV010014838.1, from coordinate 578,364 downwards.
GAACAAGGACTGCCTTGTAATGCTATCAACAGGTTTCCTCAGTGTGTGTCCTATCCATCGCCATTGTCTTCTTCTCATCTCTTGTTCCACTGGCTACTTGTCTGGTTCTTGTCATCAGTTCCACATTGGTAACCTTGTCATAACATTTTAATCCTTCTATTCTACACAAGCACCCATTTATGAAAGTCTGTAGCTTTTTGGTTGTTGTCTTTGTTGTTCTCCATGTCTCAGAGCCATACAATAGGACTGACTTCACATTTGAGTTGAAGATTCTTATTTTCGTGTTGGATCCGATTTCTCTTGATCTCCATATATTTCCCAATGCAATGAAAGCTCCTCTTGCTTTTTGTATTCTTATTTTGATATCACTGTATGTCCCTCCAACTTTGTCTGTATTGCTGCCAAGATATGTGTACGATTCTACATCTTGTAGTGGTGTTTCTTCAAGTTCAACCCTGTTATCATTACCTGCATTTATTCTCATTATTTTTGTCTTTTCCCTGTGTATTTTAAGACCCAATTGCTGTGACCTCTCATTGAGTGTTTTCAATTTGTCCTGCATTGGATTACGGTTATGGGACAGATGAGCCAAGTCATCAGCAAAATCCAGATCATCAAGCTGTTTAGTCAGATTCCACTGGATTCCATTTCTGTTGTGTGTTGTCAATGTTCTCATAACCCAGTCTATTGCTAGTAAGAAAAGAAATGGAGACAAGAGGCATCCCTGACGCACTCCCGTTCTTTTCCCAAACGTTTCTGTAAGCTGTCCTTCATGAAGAACTCTGCAAGTCATGTCTTTATATGTTTTCTTTATTAAATTAATGATCTTCATGGGAACTTCATAATGCCTCATCAATTTCCAAAGTGATTCTCTATCTACACTGTCAAATGCCTTTTCGTAGTCCACAAATCCAATGTATAGTGGTGAATTCCATTCCAGACTTTGTTCAACTATTATTCTCAAAGTGGCTATCTGGTCTGTACAAGATCTGTTTTGTCGAAAACCTGCTTGTTCATCTCTCAGTTTCTTGTCTATGGACTCTTTTACTCTCTCGAGGATAATCCTGTTTAATACTTTTCCTGGCACTGATAGTAACATTATTCCTCTATAATTTGTGCACTCTTGTAAATTTTCCTTCTTAGGCAACTTAGACAGATATCCTTCCTTCCATTCTGCTGGTATCTCTTCTTTTTCCCAGACTTTATGAAGTAATTTATATAACATCTCTGTAGCCGTGTCGATATCTGCATTGATGGCCTCTGCTGGAATGCCATCTGGTCCAGCCGCTTTTCCATCTCTTAAAAGCTTTATGGCTTTCTTTATTTCTTCCTTCGTTGGTCTTTCACAGTTAATTTGTAGCTCTTCTTCTGCTGGCTGGATGTCTGGGGGATTAGTTGGAGCTGGTCTATTGAGAAGGTCCTCAAAATATTCTGTCCACCTCTTCATTTGCTCTTGTATATTGCTGAGCAGTTTTCCATTCTTGTCTTTTATGAGGCAACTTGTTTGCTTTTATTTCCCTGTTAGCTTCTTTGTGCTGTTTGTACAGTTCTCTCATATTTCCTTTGGCTGCAGCAGCATCTTCTGCCTCTCTTGCCAACTCCTCAATATACTTCCTCTGGTCTCTTTTGATACTTCTTTTTACTTCTTTGTTTGCTTCTGTGTACACTTCTTGAGCCTTGGCTTTGGAACTTCTGGTTTTGCTTGTGTTTAAATCTGCTTTCTTGTTTTTTCTGTCTTTTATCTTATTGATGGTTTCTGTTGTTATCCATGCTTTTTTGTTGTCGTTCCCTTTTCCCCAGTATTTCTTCACATGTCTCATTCCATACAGTTTTGATTTGCTGCCAATAGTCTTCTGTATTCACTACATCTTCCAGTTGTTGCAGTACTTGGAATTTGTTGGATATTGTGACCACAAATTTATTTCTTGATTTCTTAGATGTCCTACATTAAATTGTTGTCTATAACTTTGCATTGTTGCATATCTCTTGAGTTTCATTTTTACTTTGGCTATCAGAAGGTGGTGATCTGATGTCACATCTGCTCCTCTATATACCTTTACATCCTGCAATGATGATCTAAACTTCTTGTTTATGCATATATGATCAATCTGATTTTCTGTTCTATGGTCTGGTGATATCCATGTTGCCTTGTGTATTCTCTTATGTGGAAACATGCTTCCTCCTATAGCCAGTTGATTTGAAGCACAGAAGTTTGAGAATAGTTCCCCATTTTCATTCATTATTCCTAGCCCATGTTTTCCCATGACTTTTTCAAAGCTGGTGTTGACTGTACCTACCTTTGCATTCATGTCATCATCATCATGTGACGTATTCTTTCCAGAACGTTGTCTCCATTACAGCTGCTCTGAACGCATCACGATTCTGGGCAAGTCGACCTGCATCAGCCAAAGACAAGTTCAGACTCTCTATGATGTCCTGGGTCCACCGTCGTCTAGGTCGACCCCTTCCTCTTTTTCCAGGGACCATGCCTTCCATCACTGTTTTTTCCAGACTATTATGTATTTTTATATGACCAAAAAATTTCAGCTTCCTTAATGCGATGGTATTTAGGAGCCAATGTTCCTGTACGTTCATGTCACCCATCAAAATTGTGATGTCTCTTCTTTTTACTTTTTCCATAATTTCCTGCAGTCTAGTATAAAATGCTTCTTTCACAGACTCTTCTTTGTCATTATTTGGTGCATAACATTGGATGACATTTACATTTATTTTCTTTTTAGCTGTTTTAAAAGTAGCTGTTATTATTCTGGGTCCAACGGCTTCCCATTCAATGAGTGCTTTCTGTGCTTCTTTAGATAACATAAGAGCTACCCCTTCACTGTGGTATGAACTTTCGTCTTCATGTCCTGAGGACAGCACCAATTCACCTGTGATGAGTTTCTTCCTGTCTACCCCCTTCCACTTTGTTTCACAAAGTCCTAGAACCTCGATTCTATATTCCATCATTTCTGCTGCTACTTGTGCCACTTTCCCTTGTTCACTAAATGTCCGAACATTCCAGGTGCCAAATCTGGAGGTTCTCCTAGAAGAAAGAAGGTTAGTCAGTAACACAGACTCCTTTTGGCTTTCTCTGTGTTGCATCATATGCCTCCTTGCGAGAGGACCTTCCCCTATCTTGGATGGCTGTGTTTTATTTTCCTTAATTTTTTATTTTTTTTCCATGTTTGTTGAAGTTTATTGTGGTTTAAATTTTTTTTACAGGATGGGTTTACCAGCCCCATGCCCAACCCTCCTTAGTCGCTTTCTACGACATGCATGGTAGGGAACAGTGTTACTATTCTTTGCTCCCCTTTCGGGCCCCGGTAACACACGGGTGCTGTATGTTTGGGGGTTGACTTATATGGTGAATATAGGCCTAGACCAGAATTTTGAGCTAAAAATATTCAGGCTGACTTACATGGCAGCTTAACTTATGTGCCGCAATTTATGGCCATTCAGCCTTCTCACAAAAGGTAATAAATATTGAAGAGGATATGATATGGTAAATTAATTCACTATACAATATAAATATAAGGAATTACAATAAAAATAAACTACTCGTGCACTAACCCTCCATATTATCAAGAGTTTATGCCATGAAAGAAACACCAAACTAAAACAAATTCAATTAAATTACCAATTCCGCATGCTACAAAAGAAATATTGCCATTAGGTCTTCCATAACTACTAGTCCCATAGTGTGGCATATTATGTCTTCTTACTAAGAACTAAAATACTGAGGTTACTTGTCAAACAAATACTTTAAAAAAATTAAGGTTATTAATTGTTATTTTTAAAATACTTACAAAAATGAGGCCCATCAAGTTTATGACAATAAAAATAATCTTCATATCACATTTTGTAAGAAATTTCTGAAAACAGATTCACATAAGCTCACCTGTCACAACCTCAGACCTGCAGACCTCCCAAAAACAGGAACTCATAAAGTCTTAATGTGAAAAATAAGCGGGAGGAATGACTCCTATACCCTTCAAATGTATATTAGGTCTTAACTGATTCTTATTTAAAGTAACTGCGCCACGACTTTTTTCTCTTTTACAGTAACGCCATGACACAGTAACATTTATGGAGATAGTTATGAAAGAAAATAACAACCAATGAAAACTCCCTATCCAGAGCTCAGCTGTCCACATATTCAAAACACTGCCTGAAACAATGCACCAAAATCTGAGAATGCGGAAAGAAATTTGAAAAACAATGATCTGTGAGAAATCTTGAATATAACTTTAGTGTAAAGAAGATGCAATATTTTAATGTATGACATATAAGCAATTTTAGAAGTAAGGATCTTGAGGTGTAAGTATTTTAAGGATAAGGTTCTATAAATGTTACTCACAACTCATTATTTTTATAAATGTTACTTACAACTGAAAAAAAAATTGGAAAAAAAAAAAAAAAGGCAAAGGCTTTTCAGTGAATTTATCACAGTTTTGTATATTCTGATTCCCTTGCAGCAGGTGATGGTGGAGGTGTGGGCTGTGGGTGCATGCTAAAGTGATGCCTTAATGTATGAGAAGAATCAGGAGGCATTACATTCTCAGTATCTGTGGCAGAGTTTAGCGAATCTGACCCACCACCTTCATTAACATCCTGGCTGCCCTCAGCAACACTACAAGATAAACTACCTGCATTAGGTACTCCAGCAATGGGGTTGCTTTCAAAATTTCCAGATGTTTTGTTGATCAGAGCCCCAGTTGAAGCTGACCGCTGGTGACCCCTTACAGGTACTGGTGGAATTAATGATGTTGGAAGCCGAGGCCTATCTGGAGCAGCCTGATCTGGTCGATGTGGAGGTGCCACAGAGGGCCTTTCTGGATGACCCCCTGATAACTTCTGCTTATCTTTCTCTGGACCACCAACTCTTTTATGCGGATCTGTTGGGGATTCTGGAGATGCAAGTGGTGCTGATCTGGGCACTGTCTGAGAATTTTCACTGCTAATGATGTCAGCATCATCACAACTATTAACACTGCTATCACTATGTCCAGATTTTGATCCCGCTGCTGTTGCTGCAGTGACATTTACAATGTGGGATTTTTCAGGTGGAGGTGGAGGGGCTGGTTTGCGTGCTGCACGCTTCAGTGTGGCACTAGTGTTATCCAAACTGTTAGAAAGATGTGGGGAACAATCTGAGTTAATAGGCAATGAAAATAACAATAAATACTACAACAGTAACAAGCTCGTGTTTAAAAAAAATAAATAAATAAAAATCTTCCCATTACACCTTTAAAGCACTGACTATCTTTTAAATCCCATTATTTTTTAAAGGTAAAGGTATTGACTTACTGGTATCACATGAAGTGTTTGTGAATATACCGTACTTTTGCAACTGTAAAAATCTCCTTGTCATTGACTTATCTTAAAAAATTATTAACCCTGTGCTTGTGAGGTTTAACAGTATTTAACACTGTGGTGAGATTACCAAAATCTATGACCAATGTAAAAAGTCAAAGGGTTAATCATATTTGTATAAAACAAGATTAAATTTGGACTTTTCTGTGCCACATATATTTATGCAAAATGAATGAACAGCAAAGAAATTAATGTGAAACTTGAGAAATGTAAACTAGTCAACAGCAAAGAAAACAAACCAATAATGATCTATATCAGTCGACAAAGAAGAAAATCAAGCCAATGATGAATTATATTTGTTGACGAAGAAGAACAAACAAACAAAAACCAAACAAACCATTGATGATCTATATCAATAGACACAGAAGAAACCAAATAAACCAATCAAGATTTATATCAATAGATAGAAAAGAAACCAAACCAATAGTGAACTATGCTTGTTGACTGAGAAAATAAAATATAATTCGTTGTGAATTATACCAACAAATGGTGAATAAATGTAAACAGTAATGAACTGGACAACAGAGAAGAAAATCAAACCAATGATGAAATATACCAGCAGATAGTGAAGGAAATCAAACTCATGAATAACTATTTTCTGGCTGGTTCACTAAGAAGCTTTGCTAAGGCTAGAGTTTTAGTTGGTCATTCTCAGCTTGGCGGAGAAATGTGAAGGCTGAGATGCAAAGAATGAACCAGAGCTGGGGCACTGTACGAAGGATGGCTGCCGACCGAACAAAATGGAAGCAGTTTGTTGCTGCCCTACAAGACGTTACTCACTGCTTTGACAGTCGGCAGCTAAGGTTCAAAGAAGAAAGAAGATTCTCAGCTGTAAGCAGTAGTGTCACAATGTGTGTTAATGGGTTGCAATAATGTTTACGGAAGCGTTACATTGTCGCCTCATCGACAGAATTTGATTTTCATAAATAATTTTTAAGATCTTATTTCTGACACAAGCATCGAGTGGTCGAGGGGTTAAAATGCTTGGTTCTTGAGGCAAAGTTACTGGATTCAAAACTTGGTAGCCTCATGTTCAAGTCTACCAGACTCTGCTCTTGAGTTAGGGAAAGCAAAGACAGCGAGGAAGCAAACTCGTCACTCAACTTTCTAAGCGGAAATCTAGTTTAGTAAAGACTACCTTTGCCTTACTTGAGTGTAAAAGGAACTCCGCCTAGGCCGGTCCTAAGCCCGGCTGAAAAAGGATAAGGGCCGTAAGGAGGCAGCTCCTCCACCATGCAAAGGCACAACAGGCCAATCACCTGTTTGCTTTAAATCATGATTACGCGAACTTCAAGAGAGAAAACCGGACTGATTCTAAAGGCGATGAACTGGAACGGACTATGGACTACAACTTATGGAACTTGGAACACAAGAAGTATAAATGGGAAAGAAGAGGAGCTGGTGGAAGAGATGAGGAAACAAAACTAGAAATCCTGGCTATAACGGAAACAAAGAAAAGGGGACAAGGAGTCATGGATCTCGATGGCAACACGCTGCTCTACAGTGGTGTACCCACATCTGAAAGAGCTAAAGGGGGCGTGGGTTGCATTGTGGCCAAAAACCAATAAGATAGTATCAAGGGATGGAACTTTGTCTCGGAGCAGATTATGGTTGTAAAACTAAAAAAAGGAGAAACTATAGTCAACCTGGTCATAGTGTATGGGCCAAATGAGGATGAGAGAGCAGAGGTCAAGGAGGAATTCTTCGAGCTGCTTCAAAGGACAGTGGACGTTTGCCTAGATGAAATTATCATGCTCAGAGATTTCAATGCCAGAGTTGGAAATGACCACGCTAGATGGGGTGGAGTTATCAGAAGATATGCAGAAGATACTCTCAATGACAATGGAAAGCGACTCCTTAGATTCTGCAGTGAGCAGAATCTGATCATTACAAACATTACAAGTTCCCCCATAAGTGCATACATGCATACACTAGATGTGAACCAACAAAGAATGAGAAGTCAGTGATCGACTATGCCATTGTTAGGAGGAACTCATTCAAATATGTCCGGGATGCTAGAGTCTGGATGGGGGCTAGAGATTAGAAGTGATCACTACCTGCTTACAATCAAAAGAACAACTGAAAGAGTTGCTCAGCCTGGGAACTGCCCAGCATCACGCAAGAAACCAAGTAAACGAACGGGAGAAATGAGCATTAAGACGTACAAGCTGAGAGAGCCAGAAATTAAGACCAGATATCAGGGGCTTATTGCTTGTGACGACTTGGCCAATCTTCTCTTCATTTTTTATTATTATTTACGTGACATCATTTTTTTCCCATCCTCAATGCATGATCGCAAAGTCCCAAGAATTGTCACTTGCGGAAAATCTCCTAGCGTTCAGTATTTTCTCCTCGCTATTTTTAGATACGACGTCATTGTTGACCAATGACCTCGGTAGCGAGAAACCCGCTTTAATTTAGGACTGCTTAAACTTGGGAGAACCAGTTTAGGCCACTTAGGAAAACATCACGTGACTTTTAACATTATTGATTGGAGCGTCTAAACGAGGCTAAGGTCACATGATGCACGCTACGGATCACGTGTCCAAGCGGAAATGACCCGCTAAACGGCGGCAAAGCCAGCATTTTGTCACTTGCCCAGGAAACCTTGAGACAGCTAGGTCTAACCCAGATATCGGCGAATTCTCGCATTAAAAGCACTGAAGCCACGTGTCTAAATTGCGGGTTAGCGTCCATCTTTGAGTAGTCTATGGTGGAACCTTGCACGACAGTCCAATCTCAGAGCAGAATACGGAGTCGAGCACAGAGAAGGCAAATCCGAACCATTCAAGATCTACCTGGGGCAACGTCAGGAGACCGGAGAACTAACCACGCTTCACTATCAGCCAGGGGCTGAAAAGATAAGTTCCTTGAAAAAGGGAACTCACTAGATCAATGCCAAAATTTCGTCATCCATGATGAAACACACTTGATGTGAGACACATAGTACATTACAGCAGACACTAATTCCATCGACAATACTATCATTCACCATCTATTCATTTTATTGCAATAAACCAATTGGGTGTATATACTGTACCCCATGCTTTGTTCCTTCGATTAGATGTTACATATTGTTTGATGTTTATCTTCCTTTATAAGGGAGGGGGGGGGGCTCGTAAAACATAATATAATTTAAAGAATAATAATAATAGATAACTGAGAAGGGGACGACTGTAGTGAAATTGACAGAGATACAACGGTAAAATACCTCCAGGGATAACATTTGGGGATAAAAACATAATGCGTAGGCTGCGAATAGTACTTGATCGCCTAGACCGCGGGTCATCATCCTCCATAAAAATTGACTTGCTAGACAGGAGGGGAACGGCGGATCAAAAAGGAAAAAAATATGGCTGGAAAGATTGCGTGAGACTAGAAAGGCTAAGGAGACGCAATTGGGGGGGAAACGGAGAAAAGTCACGTTTCCCAAGTTGACATAAAAAGTAAGCAACTCGACAGAAGGGACCATAGATATGTTACGCCACAGTCATTTATTGGACGCTTTTGCGCGATACCAAGCCCTTGATTTGAATTCAGCGGCTAAACGCAGATGTTAGGAATATTACAAAAATTAAAAAGTATTTTTTTCTTAATATTAATGTTAGGAATATAAAAATTAGCTGGCCGGATGGCCTATTCTGAGCAGTGAACTAATATGTTCTTAATTTTACAGACGGATAGATAATATTGAAGATAATGACAAAAGACAGTGTTATTCACATCATCGACAGACTGTATTGAATCTAAAAGTGTCGCGATTTGCACACAAAAACACGACCTTGGGACGCAGGTGTTCAAATTTACTTAGTATGGAGGAGAGGGTTTTTGGGTGGTAGCTGTGTCTAAAAATAACTTTTAACGACAAAATTTTGGAGGGGAGAGAAAGGTTGGTTCAAAAATCAAGTACATTTTGTAGAAACACAAGTAGAGACGGACAGACTAACAGATAACCATCCATACTTGACTGAAGCATGACTGAAATGACTTTATGGTAGGAAATTTGAAATTCAAATAAACCTAGGCAGTGATTGGCCACAGACAATCATATCATTAGCGCTCAGACGCGAAAGTGGGGCCATTCTTCAATAGTTGTTCAGTGATAGACACAGATTTTAAAGTGTGGTGATTTCCATATGAAAGAAAGTGTAAGAAGTTTAGGGACGCCATACTATAGCCAGCAGCTCAGCTGAGTTTTGCTAGCAATTCTGTGTTATTTATTCATAATCTGGTAAGATTGAAATTATTTCCTTATATATATTTTGAATATTGTTTCATGTTCGAGTGATTTGATACTGCCATATCGAAATCTAGCCTTACAAACAAGTAGGGATTTGCTCTAGACCCCCCGCCCAAGTCAGGGTCTAGGGACCAACAATGTACATAAACTCCAGCAAGGGTTAGGCAAGACAGATCAAGTGTTGAGAATAATGAAACATATTACCTATCCTCTTTTAGGGCAGACAACTAATAAATATTTTTCAGAATCTATAGTCTGGGAGGATCTATCTGATGTAAACCCACCATGGTAAATGTGCTGTTTGGTCAGAGAGATCTGACCTGTCTGTATGATGTGGTTGTTGTGTCAGTGTTGTGTCCAGACGTGGGTAGAGAATAGATTTTGACACATGGCCCATACTTTGATTGCAGAGCTGTGAGTTTCTGTTGTCAACCAAGCAGTGTCTATTCAGTTGGTGACTTTACTCGAGTGTATCTGTGCAGTACTTGTGACAGAGACCACCATTATTGCCCGCCAGCACGGAGAGGTGGGACCACCTGATTTCAGCACCAGAGCTACAACTACCAGATGAGTGAGCCTCTGGTCTGCTGGACATTCACCAACGCCGTTTAGTTACTAATACCCCATAAAAATTCCCACCATTTTCTGGACACTGTGTAGTCAATATAGACAGGTGTGATGAGGCCACCCCAACAGCACAAACATTAAATATCCTCCCAAGTAGATGACTACTAGAACATTTTAATAAAACTAACTAGTATAGTACATATATATGTACACTATTGCATTTATGATATAATATTCCATGCATTTCTTTCATAATCTCTAAATCCTTTTAAGTTCTGGTCAACCTAAAAAATTGATCCAGAACAAAATAAATGTAATATAATTCTATCAAAAAATTTTACACACGTGAGTTAGTTCAGTGTATTTTAACATTTATTAATATTATTAGTCTTGTTAAATATCTGTGGGTATATCTATAACCTATTACACCACACTACATATCATAACCCTAGACACTTTACGTAGCCACATTCATTAAAAAAAATTAAGTGTGAGGTCGTAGTGGTAGCAAGAAAGGCCTTCTGACAATTCACAACTACATTTTATCTCAGGAGCCTTCACAGCTGGCCTCATACAATTACATTTAGTAATATCACCATCATACAATACCATCAAACACCACTACATAAATTGGGGTCTTGTCCAGGGATAATTAGCCCAACAGTAATATTAGGATCTCCTGGTGGGAGAAATAAAAGTAGGGAAATAAATTGTAAAATTCCCTTTAAAATTAAAAGTGTCCCTGCAGATAAAAGTTGGTGAATCTTCACAGCCAGTAATAATTAATTAGTTAACTGGTTAGTTAGAATTAGTTAGACTATAGTCATAAGAAGTACTTAGTGTATTTACTGGTTAGAGATTTAGCTTGTATATTATTATATTGTCTAAAAAGTATGGCGGAGCTGGCAAAATTTAGATCAGCTGCTGTGCTCACCGCGAAGGAGATGGGAATGGATGGTCAAATTTTAATTCAATACGTAACGGCTGAATGTGATAAATATATTGAACGGGAAGAAAGGAGGTTAGCTGAAGAGAAGAGGTTAGAGGCTGATAGAGAAATTAAGAGGCTGCAGATTGAGGCAGAAGAAAAACGACAGCAAAGGGAGGCAGAAGAAAAAAGATTGACTGCCGAAAGGGAGGCAGAAGATAAAAAGGCCGAAAGGGAGGCAGAAGATAGAAGGTTGCAAAGGGAGCACGAATTACGACTAAGGGAGCTGGAATTACAAGGCCAGGCTCCTGAAAATGGTGCCAGCCCTTTTGCCTCAGATGCTACGCCCAGTCTGGGAGCCTCAAACTCAGCTATGGGGTTTCATTTAGACCATTTTGTTGAAAAAGACGATGACATAGAGGGGTACCTAGGACGTTTTGAGTTATTAGCTACTACATATGGGTTAGAGAGAGAGAGGTGGAGCTTAAAGCTATCACAGGGATTGAGAGGTACTTCTTATGAAGTATTTGCCAAAATGAACAGGGAAGACCAAGACAATTATGACATGTTAAAGCAGGCTTTGTTATTAAGGTACGAGAAGAATGGTGAATTTTATCGTAAGAAATTTAGAAATGCCAAACTGTTGTCTGGGGAGACATACCACCAATTCTCTGCTAGACTAGAAACCTATTTGGAGAAATGGACGGCTCTGGGGAAGACCCAAGATCTTAAAGAAATGATCATGATTGAGCAATTGAGAGAGTCCATGGCTCCAGACATGAGAAAATTTCTCATGGAACAAGGTGCAGAGAAGTTGGGGGAAATTTTAAATGTTGCTGAGAGGTATCAGGCAGCTCAGGCAGAGGTAAGTGGTGCTAAAAAGAAGCACATAGACAATTTTAAAGCTCCACAGCAATTTAATAAATTTGATACTAGAGAGCAGGGAAATAAAGGTAGGACAAACTTTGAGCGGCCAAGAAATGACTATCGCGACAGAAACTCACAGTTCAATGACCAAAAGTTCAATGAAAGAAAACCGTTGAACCAAGGAAAAAGATGGTGTAAATGGTGCAAGAAGGATAACCATAACACCGAATTTTGTAGAAGGAAACCTTCAAACATTGCTGCAATGAAGTCGGGGACGCAAAGATTAAAGGTTAATCCTAAGGGACAACAGGAACCTTATCACCCCCCAGTTTGTGAGGATGTTATTTGTAATGGGGTCACCATAAGGTGCCTTTATGATACAGGTTTGGATTATGATTCAGTTGTGAAGTCTAGCCTAGTGGACCCAAGTCAGTATACCACAGAAACAGTGGAAATACAAGGGGCGACTAAGGACATACCACTCATGACACTTCCCATCGCAAGGATAACGGTGAAAACTCGCTATGTGGAAGGAGAAATCAGAGCAGCAGTGATAGATGAACCAATCTACCCTCTGATATTGGGGTGTAGATACGTCTTCTTGGGGAATCCCGAGAAACCTGTGATCATGGCGACAGTGCAGACCAGGTCACAGAAGAAGGAGGAAGAAGGTGAACCTATAAATGCTCATCCAGAGGAGATGAGGAAGGCGCAGGCTGAGGATAGGACACTCAAGCCCTGTTTTAAAAAATTGCCCAAATGCCACACACCTCCGAGCAAGGGGGAATATTTCATGAAGAACAAACTATTATACAGGAAGACAGGAACTAGATCCACTGGTCACGGACAGTTAGTTCTTCCCAAGATATATAGGGCAAACTTAATAAGGAACTTACATGTTGGAAAAGATGGTGACCATGAGAAAGTCGGTACCATCTGCCAAAAGATTGCTCGAAAATACTATTGGCCCGACGTAAATGTCGATGTTGAAAACTTTGTAGAAGCATGTGGCGTATTTCATGAGGGAACACCCACAAAGGGAAAATATGTGCAGGACCTAGAAACGCCACGGGGCAACTTTAGGCCTGAAAGGAAAACTAATTATACTCGGGTAGACAAAGTGGAATGGGAGCCCCCTTTTCACACCCAGTCTTCACTTGAATGGATTAACATGGCCACTATGCGAAGAGTACAAAGAAGAAATTTTACCCAGGATAAGATGACAATCCCTCGGTCAGACTTATATAAACTGGAAGAACAGACAAGAGAGCGAAGATCTCTCATAAGCAATCTTAAGTGGGGAGACAAACCCCAGAAAAAAATTGGTAGTGGTCGATTTGTGAGTGATGATTCTAGGAAGAAAAGTCCTCATTATAGAGCTTCTAATGGACGGGACCCGACGGGTTCCAGGAAAAATACGTATGATAAATTAAAGATCCAGATGTAGCTCTATTAAGGACCTGGACAGATGAGAAGGCGGAAGAGACTGTTACCTCATCGTATCAATATGTGAACGAACTGACCACTCGTTTGAAAGCTGGATGGAAACTGGCAAATGATAATTTGAAGCAAGCCAGGAAGAAACATGCAGCATATTTTAATAGGAAGGCAAAGGACAGGGAACTGGCAGTCGGAGAGAAGGTGCTGCTTCTACTACCCGGAAGCCAGAATAAATTACAAATTGGTTGGCAAGGTCCATATACGGTTCTAGAGAAGGTGTCTAGAACAAACTATAAAATTGACAAAAAGGGGAAGGAGAAAGTTTATCATGTAAACCTGTTAAAGAAGTATCTGGACAGACCACTCCAGGAAAGCACCCCCTTATTGACCTTGGCTATTGCAACCCAGATGCAAAAAGAACCACTCACCTCACATGAATACCCATTACATCCTTGTGAAACAGCAGCACAGGTAAAAGTCAGTAAGCACCTGACTAAAAACCAGAGGGAGAGAGTTCAACAGGTTCTGGAGGAACATACAGATGTATTAACAGATAAACCAGGCCATACAAATTTGCTACAGTATGACATGAAACTGGTAGACTCAAACCCAATCTGTATGAGAGCCTATTCTATTCCGTTCGCGAAGGAGAAGGCATTGAAGGAAGAAATAGAGTATTTGTTGAAGGAGGGGATTATTTCGCACAGTGAATCATCTTTTAGTTCTAGTGTCGTTTTGTTGAGAAAACCGTCTGGGGAACACAGACTGTGCATAGATTACAGGAAACTGAATGCTGTCACAGAAGGACAAGTGGATCCATTACCAGACACAAAACAGTTATTTGCCAGACTGAACAAGGCAAAATACTTTTCAAAGGTGGATCTTAGTAAAGGCTATTACCAGATCCCAGTGAAGCCTGAAGTGAGACCTTATTTGGCTTTTAGCACTTCGGATGGACATTATGAATTCAATATGCTACCATTCGGACTGAAAAATGCTCCGAGTGTGTTTTCAAGGATGATGCGAAAATTGTTGGATCCCCTGAATAACCCATGTATCACGAATTTCATGGATGATATTCTCGTCGCCACAGAGACATTTGAAGAACACATTGAAGCTCTGGAGATGTTGTTTGATAGACTTCGGGAGGCGAACTTTACTGCTAGGCCAACAAAATGTTGTATTGGATGCAAAGAGTTGGAATTCTTGGGACACACTGTATATCAGGGTAATATGACCCCTGATCCTAAGAACTTGGAAAAACTGCAGAGAGCACCTAGGCCGCAAACAAAAAAGGACGTGCGATCATTCGTGTCGTTATGCGGATTTTATCAGAAATACATCAAAAATTTTAACGCTATTTGTGCTCCTCTGACTGATCTGACTCGCAAGGGACTTCCAGATAAAATTATTTGGACTGCACAATGTGAACTAGCGTTCCAAGAGTTAAAGGAAAAACTCACTAGCAAGCCTATTCTCAAACTGCCTGATTTGACACAGGACTTTGTCTTAAGAACCGATGCAAGTAATGTAGGACTAGGAGGGGCTTTGTTGCAAAGATCATCTTCACCTGATGGGGAACTTAAACCAGTCGCTTATGCAAGCCGCAAATTGAATAAGGCGGAACAAGGATACTCCACAAGCGAAAAAGAATGTTTAGCATTAATCTGGGCAATAAAGAAGTTTCAAATCTATCTGTATGGTAGGACTTTTGTGGTGGAGACGGACCATCAGCCTCTCGTGTTCTTGTCTCAGGCTAAGCATGAAAACGCAAGATTGCTGAGGTGGTCTTTATTGCTTCAACCTTATCAGTTCAGTATCCAATATATCCCAGGCAAATTGAATGTCGGTGCAGATTTCCTCAGTCGGCACCCCTGTGATCAAAATTAGAGTAGTGGCAGACGTGAGGAGTAATTTTACCTATGTGTATCGCTGGTTTTGGAACTTGCCATAGGCATGTTTTCAAGTGGGGAGATGTGTAGTGAAATTGACAGAGATACAACGGTAAAATACCTCCAAAGATAACATTTAAGGATAAAAACATAATGCGTAGGCTGCGAATAGTACATGATCGCCTAGACCGCGGGTCATCATCCTCCATAAAAATTGACTTGCTAGACAGGAGGGGAACGGCGGATCAAAAAGGAAAAAAATATGACTGGAAAGATTGCGTGAGACTAGAAAGGCTAAGGAGACGCAATTGGGGGGGAAACGGAGAAAAGTCACGTTTCCCAAGTTGACATAAAAAGTAAGCAACTCGACAGAAGGGACCATAGATATGTTACGCCACAGTCATTTATTGGACGCTTTTGCGCGATACCAAGCCCTTGATTTGAATTCAGCGGCTAAACGCAGATGTTAGGAATATTACAAAAATTAAAAAGTATTTTTTTCTTAATATTAATGTTAGGAATATAAAAATTAGCTGGCCGGATGGCCTATTCTGAGCAGTGAACTAATATGTTCTTAATTTTACAGACGGATAGATAATATTGAAGATAATGACAAAAGACAGTGTTGTTCACATCATCGACAGACTGTATTGAATCTAAAAGTGTCGCTATTTGAGAAAAAAACACGACCTTGGACGCAGGTGTTCAAATTTACTTAGTATGGAGGAGAGGGTTTTTGGGTGGTAGCTGTGTCTAAAAATAACTTTTAACGACAAAATTTTGGAGGGGAGAGAAAGGTTGGTTCAAAAATCAAGTACATTTTGTAGAAACACAAGTAGAGACGGACAGACTAACAGATAACCATCCATACTTGACTGAAGCATGACTGAAATGACTTTATGGTAGGAAATTTGAAATTCAAATAAACCTAGGCAGTGATTGGCCACAGACAATCATATCATTAGCGCTCAGACGCGAAAGTGGGGCCATTCTTCAATAGTTGTTCAGTGATAGACACAGATTTTAAAGTGTGGTGATTTCCATATGAAAGAAAGTGTAAGAAGTTTAGGGACGCCATACTATAGCCAGCAGCTCAGCTGAGTTTTGCTAGCAATTCTGTGTTATTTATTCATAATCTGGTAAGATTGAAATTATTTCCTTATATATATTTTGAATATTGTTTCATGTTCGAGTGATTTGATACTGCCATATCGAAATCTAGCCTTACAAACAAGTAGGGATTTGCTCTAGACCCCCCGCCCAAGTCAGGGTCTAGGGACCAACAATGTACATAAACTCCAGCAAGGGTTAGGCAAGACAGATCAAGTGTTGAGAATAATGAAACATATTACCTATCCTCTTTTAGGGCAGAAAACTAATAAATATTTTTCAGAATCTATAGTCTGGGAGGATCTATCTGATGTAAAACCACCATGGTAAATGTGCTGTTTGGTCAGAGAGATCTGACCTGTCTGTATGATGTGGTTGTTGTGTCAGTGTTGTGTCCAGACGTGGGTAGAGAATAGATTTTGACACATGGCCCATACTTTGATTGCAGAGCTGTGAGTTTCTGTTGTCAACCAAGCAGTGTCTATTCAGTTGGTGACTTTACTCGAGTGTATCTGTGCAGTACTTGTGACAGAGACCACCATTATTGCCCGCCAGCACGGAGAGGTGGGACCACCTGATTTCAGCACCAGAGCTACAACTACAAGATGAGTGAGCCTCTGGTCTGCTGGACATTCACCAACGCCGTTTAGTTACTAATACCCCATAAAAATTCCCACCATTTTCTGGACACTGTGTAGTCAATATAGACAGGTGTGATGAGGCCACCCCAACAGCACAAACATTAACTATCCTCCCAAGTAGATGACTACTAGAACATTTTAATAAAACTAACTAGTATAGTACATATATATGTACACTATTGCATTTATGATATAATATTCCATGCATTTCTTTCATAATCTCTAAATCCTTTTAAGTTCTGGTCAACCTAAAAAATTGATCCAGAACAAAATAAATGTAATATAATTCTATCAAAAAATTTTACACACGTGAGTTAGTTCAGTGTATTTTAACATTTATTAATATTATTAGTCTTGTTAAATATCTGTGGGTATATCTATAACCTATTACACCACACTACATATCATAACCCTAGACACTTTACGTAGCCACATTCATTAAAAAAAATTAAGTGTGAGGTCGTAGTGGTAGCAAGAAAGGCCTTCTGACAATTCACAACTACATTTTATCTCAGGAGCCTTCACAGCTGGCCTCATACAATTACAATTAGTAATATCACCATCATACAATACCATCAAACACCACTACAACGACGGTAGCGAGAGACCAAATATCTCCTTACAATCTTTTCCAGACCTGTCGAGTTAGGAGAATTTACCCTCTTCGTCACCCTTCGGAAGTGGGAAAACCCAGCAGGGATTCCTTGAGCCAAATCTTCCACATCAGATCTATTATTTCCTCTAAATAATTCTCAGTATTCTTGTAACGCTACGTGACACTGGGGTCTCAGTCCGGGATTTGAACTTATGTATTTTATCATACCTCGGGGATAGTATCATTCATTCAGTCATTACAGTATACCATTTTAACACATGTATTTTCACACAGTGAGCTCTAGAAAGACAGAAAACATTTTTTCTAGAATTTCAGGCATTGATTGGTGAATCCCTTTATTTATGTTGTATTTAATTAAGTTAGTTCATGATTTGTATTTCATTGAATTACAGACCTTAAGTCTCCATAACTGTAGTAATTTCATTCTACAGCAGTCTGATAAATAATTAGTATTTACTTGTTGTTAGAAATACTATTGGAAGGTAGCACTAGCTTACTCAGTGTGGACTTTAACTGCAAAAGATGGCTGAAATAGTTAAGCTTAAGGCAGCACTAGGGGAGGCCGGTCGAGATCTAGGTTATAGTGGGGTGGACCTTGCAAATTATGTCAGTGTTGAGACTGATAAGTATTACGCTTGGGAAACAGCGAAAGCTGAAAGAGAAGAGCGAATAAAGTTAGCAGAAATAGATGAGAGGATAAAAGCTGTAGACGCTAGGGAAAGAAGCGAGAGAGATGAACGCGAGCATGCACTGAAGATGAAGCAGTTAGAGATGCAGGGACAGGCTCAAAGAGTTGAACCGGTAGCCGGTGCGACAGCATCTACCTCCTCAGGCAACCTATCGCCATGGTCAGATAATATGCCATCCTTGCACGCAGGGGGCACAGGACCTTTGCCATCCTCACTCATGTCAAACTTGGGACCCTTGACGTTTCCATCTGAAGCTTTCTCGGAACAAGCCGACTCGATCGATAGGTATTTGGACAAATTTTAGAAGTTTGCCACCACGTTTAGTTTGGAGAAGAGCAAGTGGAACCTGAAACTGTCGCAAGGGCTTAGAGGAACTGCTTATGACGTGTATAGCAAACTTCCTCCAGGTTTACAGGATGACTATGACTCTCTGAAAAAGGCACTATTGGTTCGTTATGAGCTACATGCTGACACCTATAGGAAGAGGTTCCATAACTCTAGGAGGGAAGTCGGAGAGAACTTTGCTCAATTTGCCGCTAGACTGGATTCCTACGTGGAGAAGTGGGGTGCCCTAGGGAATTTTACTCATGATTGGGAAGGCCTGAAGGAAATGGTCATGATCGAACAACTGAAGGACACCATGACTTCCGACACGAGAAGATTCCTGACAGAATGGGGCCAGCACTTTGGAATCCATAGTCCAGTTAGCGGAACGATATCAGGCAGCACTATCAGAGAATCCATTACCCAGACGGAAACAACCAGATTACGTACCTAGACAGACAGCTCAGTCACACATGGACCCCCAAGTGAAACCACCGTATACTAACTTCAAAAAGCATGACAAGCCAGACTACAAGACTACTCAGAGATCAAATTTCCAGCAGCAGAGGCAAGGGGAAAAATGGTGTAAGCAATGTAGAACCATCACCCACAATACGCAGGAGTGCAAAGGGAAAAACCCACCTCATCATGCTGCCTGCTTACGTAAAAGTGCCGCAAGGGGAAATGGACCGGAAGAACCTCTGGACAAACCCCGACATCCCCCGGTCGTTGAGACAGTCCTCGTAAATGACCAAGAGGTGACCTGCCTTTATGATACAGGCCTTGCATTCGACGCAGTTGTCTGTGCATCCCTAGTCAAGCCTGACCAGATGACAGAAGACACTATAGAAATACAAGGACCTACTAAAAGTGCAGCACCTATGCGTTTGGCCATAGCCAAGATTCAGGTCAAATCGAAATATGTGACTGGGGAAATCAGAGCAGCGATTTTGGACGACCCTATTTATCCCTTGATCTTAGGGTGTAGGTATGTGTTCTTGGGAGAACCCATTCACCCTCTGGTTGTGGCGGCTGTCACCACTAGAGGACAGGCCAAACGGAATACGGAGTTGGAATCCCCACCCAACATCCTTCCTGAGGAATTAAAAAAGGCACAAACTGAGGATCAATCTCTAGCACCCTGCTACAAAAAACTACCGAGAGCGCACACTCCTCTCCAAAAGGGAGACTTCTACAAGAAAAATGGGCTGTTGCATCGGAAAGCAGGAAATGGAGGACAGGAACATGGGCAACTTGTGGTTCCATCAGCATACCGAGCCCAGGTCCTAGAAATGGGCCATGCCCTTCCGTTTAGTGGCCACATGGGCATAAGTGCCACGATTCAGCGTATTTCATGTCATTATTATTGGCCAGGTATCAACGCCGATATCCAGAGATATGTGAAATCATGCCCGCAGTGCCAGAGGACAGCGCCGAAACACTGGACGGCCCCAGCCACTCTGGGAGAAATGCCAATCTTGGGCACACCCTTCGAACGAGTAGCGGTGGATATTGTGGGTCCACTTACTCGTAGCAAAAAAAGAAACAGTTATATACTCACGTTAGTGGATTGTTGCTCCATGTGGGCAGAGGCAATTGCTATGCCCGCCTGTGATTCCAAGCATGTTGCTGAGGCTCTGCTCACCATATTTACTCGGCTAGGGTTTCCGTCACAGATCCTGACAGATAATGGTTCGCAATTCCGAGGAAAACTCACAGAGGAAGTGTTTAGGATATTTCAGGCCCGACATATCCACACCTCTCCCTACCACCCCCAGGCAAATGGCCAGGTGGAGCGGTTTAACGGGACCCTTATTTCCATCCTTCGGAAACTTGCGCAGGAAAAACCAGAGAGCTGGGATCAATACTTACCCGCAGCACTATTTGCTTACCGCGAAGTACCCCACAATTCTACTGGGATGCCACCTGCCACATTGCTGTTTGGTAGACCTATAAAAGGACCTTTAGAGGCACTGTTACGTACTTGGACAGATGATAAAGCTGATGAGACGGTCACCTCTGCATCCCAATACGTGAATGAGTTGACCCAACGCCTTAAAACAGGATGGGAACTGGCAAAGGAAAATGTACGCCGTGCCCGTCGTAAACATGCGCGTTACTACAACCGCACTGCGAAGGATAGGGAGCTAGAAGTAGGAGAACAGGTATTATTACTCCTGCCCAGTAGCAATAATAAATTGCAAATCGGGTGGAGAGGTCCATATAAAATTGTTGAGAAAATGTCGCGCACCAATTACAAGATTGCCATAAAGGGGAAGCAGAAAATTTACCACATAAACCTGCTGAAGCGATATTATGAAAGACCAGGTGCAGAACCAGCACATTTCCTGACACTGGCTATTGCGACGGAAACTGAGGCAGAACCCCTGACCTCCTGTGAATACCCTCTTCGTCAGTGCGAAACTCATCAAGATGTTCAGATTAGTTCAACTTTAACGGAGGATCAGCAGGCACAGGTGCAACAGTTGTTGAGAAAACACACTAGTACACTCACGGATAAACCTGGCATGACCAACCTGATAGAATTTGATATGAAGCTAACAGACCTCGCCCCGGTACGAGTTAAGAACTATCCTGTTCCTTATGCTAAGGCAAAGGCATTGAGTGAGGAAATCGAGTACCTGCTTAAGGAAAATATTATCTCAAAATCAGAGTCTCCTTATAGTGCGAGTGTGGTGTTGCTTAGAAAATCCACAGGAGAACATCGCCTCTGCATAGACTACCGAAGGCTCAACGCTGTAACGGAATTTCAAGCGGAGCCCTTACCTGATCAGAATCAGCTTTTCACCAAGCTGAGTAGAGCACGATACTTTTCGAAGATAGACCTTAGCAAAGGGTACTACCAGATCCCGGTAAAAGAGGAAATTCGACATATGTTAGCATTTAGTACTTCTGAGGGCCATTACGAGTTTAATGTATTGCCATTTGGGCTAAGCAACGCCCCAAGCGTCTTTACTCGTATGATGAGGAAGCTACTGGAACCCCTGAACCACCCTGGGATAAGTAATTTCATGGACGACATACTTATTGCCACGAACACCTTTGAGGAGCACCTGGACGCAGTTTCCCTACTCTTCGAAAGACTTAGAGAAACAGGACTCACCGCTCGCCCTACAAAATGTCAAATTGCCTGCGAGCAACTAGAATTCCTGGGACACACTATCTCGCATGGATGCATGTTCCCAGATGCACGTAATATTGAGAAGTTACAGCGGGCCCCACGACCCCAGACTAAAAAGGATGTAAGGTCATTTGTGTCTCTATGTGGCTTCTACCAGAGATATATTAAAGATTTTAATACCCTGAGTGCGCCACTGACCGCGTTAACCAAGAATGGGAACCCGGACAAAGTAACCTGGACAGCGGAGTGCGAAAATGCCTACACGCTGCTGAAGGAGAAACTCACAGCTAGGCCAATTCTGCGACTGCCTGACTTAACTCTGAACTTTACGCTGCGAACAGATGCTAGCAATATAGGGATAGGAGCCACTCTTCTGCAGCCTAGTGATAGACCTTCTGCAACTCTATTCCCCATTGCATATGCTAGTAGGAAATTGAACCCTGCTGAACAGAACTACTCTACCATCGAACGAGAATGTCTGTCGCTAATATGGGCTGTGCAGAAGTTTCAACCATATTTATACGGGAAAAAGTTCACGGTGCAGTGTGATCACCAACCGTTGATATTTCTTGCAGCGTCGAAGAACCTTAATGCCCGGCTTATGAGATGGTCACTACTGTTGCAGCCATATTCATTTCACATAGAATACATACCTGGGAAGAACAACGTAGGGGCAGATTTTTTGAGCAGACATCCGGACGCAACCGAGGAGATATGAGAAAACTGAAAAAGAAGAGGAAGACAGGACCAGAGGAGTTGGACGAAACGTCAAACTTGAGGAGGGGCTTGTGTGACGACTTGGCCAATCTTCTCTTCATTTTTTTTATTATTTACGTGACATCATTTTTTCCCATCCTCAATGCATGATCGCAAAGTCCCGGGAATTGTCACTTGCGGAAAATCTCCTAGCGTTCGGTATTTTCTCCTCGCTATTTTTAGATACGACGTCATTGTTGACCAATGACCTCGGTAGCGAGAAACCCGCTTTAATTTAGGACTGCTTAAACTTGGGAGAACCAGTTTAGGCCACTTAGGAAAACATCACGTGACTTTTAATATTATTGATTGGAGCGTCTAAACGAGGCTAAGGTCACATGATGCACGCTACGGATCACGTGTCCAAGCGGAAATGACCCGCTAAACGGCGGCAAAGCCAGCATTTTGTCACTTGCCCAGGAAACCTTGAGACAGCTAGGTCTAACCCAGATATCGGCGAATTCTCGCATTAAAAGCACTGAAGCCACGTGTCTAAATTGCGGGTTAGCGTCCATCTTTGAGTAGTCTATGGTGGAACCTTGCACGACAGTCCAATCTCAGAGCAGAATACGGAGTCGAGCACAGAGAAGGCAAATCCGAACCATTCAAGATCTACCTGGGGCAACGTCAGGAGACCGGAGAACTAACCACGCTTCACTATCAGCCAGGGGCTGAAAAGATAAGTTCCTTGAAAAATGGAACTCACTAGATCAATGCCAAAATTTCGTCATCCATGATGAAACACACTTGATGTGAGACACATAGTACATTACAGCAGACACTAATTCCATCGACAATACTATCATTCACCATCTATTCATTTTATTGCAATAAACCAATTGGGTGTATATACTGTACCCCATGCTTTGTTCCTTCGATTAGATGTTACATATTGTTTGATGTTTATCTTCCTTTATAAGGGGGGGGGGGGGGGGCTCGTAAAACATAATATAATTTAAAGAATAATAATAATAGATAACTGAGAAGGGGACGACGGTAGCGAGAGACCAAATATCTCCTTACAATCTTTTCCAGACCTGTCAAGTTAGGAGAATTTACCCTCTTCGTCACCCTTCGGAAGTGGGAAAACCCAGCAGGGATTCCTTGAGCCAAATCTTCCACATCAGATCTATTATTTCCTCTAAATAATTCTCAGTATTCTTGTAACGCTACGTGACATTGCTACAGCGGTGAAAAACACAGAAGAACAACCTGATGACTTGGAAACCCTCTGGCTTAAATTGAAGGACATCATAAAGACAGCTGCTGCAGAAGCATGTGGTGAAGTCCAACTTGGAACAAGAGAAAGAAGACACCTTGGTGGACAGAGGAAGTCAAAGAGAAAATAAGAGAGAAGAAAATGGCATGGAAACAATACTTAGGAGCTAAAAACACAGTAGGACAAATAGAGAAATATAGAGAATATGTGACACTCAGAACAGAAGCAAAGAACAAGGTGCTAGCAGCAAAACAGAAGTCCTGGGAAGAATTTGGAGAAAAGCTAGAAAAAGATGTGCAAGAAAACCAGAAATTGTTCTATAAGACCCTAAAGAACATGAGGAAGGAAAAACAATGCCCTCTCAAATTTATAAAGGACAAGCAAGGCAAATTGCTTACTGCCCCGAAGGAAGTAATGGAAAGATGGAAAGAATATTTCTCAGAAATACTTGATGGTGAGCAAGGTCAAGCATCAGAAATGATAACCACTAGCACAGAAGAGAAAACCAATGGTCGTGAAGATGACATAAAGATGGAAGAACTGAAGGCAGCACTGGAGAAAATCAAGATGGGCAAAGCAGCACGGCATGATGGTATAACACTAGAAATGGTTAAGTACATGGGAGCATCAGGCGACCTATTACTCTTAAGGGTCCTACAGGCAGCGTGGTGCAACAAGGCCATAGCATAGGATTGGGAGATTGTCATCATAACACCGATTTTCAAGAAGGGTGACAATTGACAATGTGGAAACCATAGAGGCATATCCCTTCTCAGTGTCCCTGGTAAAATCTACTCTAGAATCCAAGAGCAGAGACTCCGACGCCTACCGGAGCCACAATTGGATGAAGTCCAGTGCGGATTCCGAGCAAACCGAAGTACTCAAGACCTAATCTTCACACTCAGACAGCTGAGTGAAAAGGCCCTGGAGATATAAGAGTGAGATCCATCTTTGTTTCATAGATCTGGAAATGGCGTTTGACAGGGTCCCCTGGAGCAAACTTTAGGACTGTTTGGCAAGGAAGAACATTCCAGCACCTCTGATTCATGCTATACAGAGCTTCTACAAGTCTTGCAGAAATTATGTGAGGACAGCAAACCATAAGTCAGAAGAGTTCAGGACCACTACTGGTGTAAGACAAGGTGATATCCTGTCACCTTATCTTTTCATACTCCTCATGGACGATGTCATCAAGGCATGCAAGGAGAGAACAAGAAAGTATTCAGTGGGGTACTGGAAGATGAGACGGGTCTGTATTTCAGAGCTGGCATTTGCTGATGATGTTGCCCTGATTGCTGAATCAGAGGCACATCTCCAATCCAACCTGCAAGTCTGGAAGGAAGAGCCGGAGAAGAGAGGGATGGTCATAAGCAGCTCTAAAACAAAATCCATGGTGATATCACGAGAAGAAAGAAGACATCAGATTAAGCTGGGAGAACAGGTCTTGGAGCAGGTCGACCACTTTAAATACCTCGTAGCTATTATAGACCGAAAGGGAGGCATCAAAGAAGAGTTGGCCACTCGAAAAGCAGCAGCTGGGAGACTTTTTCAGGCCATAAATCAAAGATTTCTCAGCAAGAGAGAGGTTGGTAAGAAAACGAAGATGGCTGTATACTGCTCCACCTATGTCCCAGTCTTGACATATGGATACGAGTCATGGGCAATGACTACAACCCACAAAAGCCAGATCCAAACCTCTGAAATGAGGTATCTGAGGAAGGCGGTTGAAGTAACAAGAAGAGACATGGTCCGCAACAAGACAATACGTCAAGGCCTAAAATCCTACCCCCTGCAGACCCAAGTAGAACAGTCCCAACTAAGATGGTTTGGTCCTGTCTGCAGAATGGGAGAAGATCGGCTACCACGACAAGCATGGGAAACAAAGAGCCAGGGATCCAGACCCCCAGTACGACCCAGAGTCTGCTGGGAGGACAACATTGGACAATCTTTGAAGGACCGAGGACTGGAGTGGAACCAGGAAGAAGACAGCCGATAGGATAGTCTGGCGCTCTCTCTTCCAAACCTCTACACCTCACGGTAGAAGGGGAACGACTAAGTAAGTAAGTAAGTAAGAGTGTAAAAGGGCAAAGTTTAAGTAATATTTAAATCAAATCACTTGTTCAATTATTATTTAAATGCTGGCCATAAATGAAGAAGAAAATGGCAACTTGTCATTCATGAAACCCCTTGAGAAAGAAAAAAAGGTGTATGACGATAATAGAAGCCCGAGATAGATCACCCATTCCATGAGGGAGGCAGATGAAGCTATCTGACAATGAATGCAGAAGAAAAAGAAATTTAAAAAAGGATACTAAACTTCAGTTTAAAAAGAAAAGAAACTGAAAGCAGTTATGAGGCTGAGGCTGAAGGTGAAAATCAAACCATTGATGAATGCAAAATAAGGCTGTTGTAAATGTAGAGAATAAATACTTTTAAATAGGGGGGGAGGGGGGGGGGGGATGGTGGGGGGGATTATTTTTTTTCAAATTCACTTAAATCAAAACTTACATCTTCGGTCCAATGACACTTCACTGGGTTTAAATTCAGCAATATTTTATATCTGTTGAGCAAAATAGAAATTACCTTTCTGAAGGCATTGGTAAACTACTTGAAGAAGACTGGCTGCAGGGCACGGGTGATATGCCAGGACTAGAAGACTGGACTGTGTACTGGGCTACTTGTAGAGCTGGAGCTACCTGGAATAAGCAGACAGCAGAACTTTCACAAAGGCACATTTTAACACCTACCTGGATCGGTGTTCCCTCTATGCTTACTATTTAAATATTACATTTCCAAATACCTTCAATCTAACAAGAACAGTGTTTCTCAACAAGTCGTCCAATGATCCCAAGGAGTCAGCAAGTAATATCAAACGGATCAAGCAAGCCACTGTTAATTCTGATAGGATACCATATTTGAATATGTGTAAATAATGAACGGGGATGCTCTAAAACTGACAATATATAGTTTTAAAAAAAAAAATTAAAAAAAAACAGTAGTAATACAGAACATTCTGGGATTACCCTTCATCAACCACACTCACAAGCAAGAAATAAGGATGAGAAATATGTGATAGTTTACATGTTGATTTCTCCATATCTGTATTTTAGCTTCTACATATTCTATTACAAGATATTTTTGGAAAGGAGTCCATGAAATCTGCAGTGCTTCTTATGAGGGTCAGTGCGTCTTAGAAGGTTGAGAACCACTGGTAGGGATTGTTATTGTTTAACTAGGGCTGCTGAGTTTCTCACTCTTTTGAAGCCAATACCAAGTTGAAGACTCCTTGGTATTATCTACACTGTAGATCTAGGCTTTTCCTTTGACTTTTCTGCCATTTTGAAACGTGTTATCAAGAGCTCCAGTTTATCCAGCCTGGCTTGCATTTAAAGGATCATCACATATGATCCCAAGCTAGGAGAAAGAAGCATATGGCTTACTGTGTATTCCCTGCCTTCCAAGAGCACTCCAAATCTTCTTCTTTGATCCATAACCGCCAACCGTCAAAGCAGTCAGCGGCCATCACGCCTGGTGGCGTCTTGTAGGGCAGCAACAAATTGATTCCACTTTGCTCGGTCGGCGGCCATCCTTCGTACAGTGCCCCAACTGTGGTTCATTCTTTGCATCTCAGCTTCCACAGTTCTCCGCCAAGTTGTTTTTGGTCGGCCTCTCTTTCGCTTTCCCTCGGGGGTCCATAGCATAGCTGTTCTTGCGATGGTATCAGGGTCCCTTCTGAGGACATGGCCAACCCAACTCCAGCGTCTGCCAGCTATGATGGTGTGCATGTCCTCCTGGTTACTCCGAATAAGTAGTTCTTGGTTGCTGATGGTGTTTGGCCAAAAGATTCGGAGAATTTTCCTTAGGCAGATTGTTGCACTCCAAATATGCAGAGCTAAATACTGTGCTCTGGTTCTGGGCTCTCCCAAGGCATTGTCACATACTACACAGAGCCACTTCTCAGCTCCCCCTGCCTATCATGGTTCCATAGTGAGATACTCCTGCATGCAGCCAACCAGATAAAAGCCAAAGTACGTCTGGGGCTCAAGTGACTTCTCCAAGCTTAGAGTGCAATGCTGGGTCCTCAACATGTTTCACCACAGTGTGTGGATGATGTCAAGCGTCAATTAGGGTGTAATTAGCCTCACTGACAGAGGTTCACTTCCACATCTGTATACTGTAGCATTGTGCTTAGCGGGTGTCATATAAGGATGACACCAGATATACCCCCATGCATGCTGGTAGGGGAATACTGTAGTAAAACATACACAAGGGTTTTTGCAAGAGAAGAGTTATTCTGTTTCTTTCACTAATTATTTTGCATTAATGGCTCTGTTCTGCTGTTTCTGTGTGTTATAAAAGGTTTCCCTCACATATCCACTGTTCTTGTCCATTCGTAATTCTGTCATACATACCATTTTATCTTTTATTTCTAAATTATCAAGCCGAAGAATGAATTATGTTTTAGAACAAGCAAGAATTACATTCTGGAAACAAAGTTTTAACAGTAAGAGAATTAGATCTCAAGGATACCTGAACATGGAGAGCTTCTGTGCTGTCATGTGGTTTCTCTGACTGGACTAGACCTCCCTCTTGATCTTCTTCACCAAAGTACGTAACACTGAAATCCATTTCTGAAATAAATTAAGTATGTAGTTTTAAAGGGCACTACTTAAAAATATATACTGACAAAATGTACCTACCCACCTATTACTTCGTGGAAGAACCGGAAACACTGCTTTATACCATCATCATTTTCCTCTGCTCTCCTTAAGAAGCATGGAGCCACCGATGTAGTTGATCCCTTACAGGAAACCTGCACCAAGCAGTCACATGCTCTTGCAGCGGTGGTTTCTGTGGCAATTGGTTTTACATCATGAGGTTGCCAGCCTCACGCACCTCATATTAGTCGCCTTGTGCGACATGCCTTTGTCTTTTGCTTTGTCTCTTAAGAGACCCCTGGGAACAATATGGGGCATTACCTTATACAGTCATAAACAAAAACACTGAAGGTTAATATTTATAAGTAAGTATGCACATTTTACAAACTAGAAACAACTGGTTCTGTTGGACTGAGGTCACATAATAAACATACATGGTGGGTTACATTGTTATTAATTTTTTTTAAACTACAAGACTGTACACGTAAGTGTGCATGCACGTGTGTGTGCATCCTTCCGTATGCATGTGTTACGTATAAAAACTTGTTAACTATCTGATAATTGTATTTTTTCAAGTACCATGACCACTGATATGATCCAATAAAAGCTTTAAAAGTTTTATTCAAATTATGTTTACACAATACAGCCCCATCAAAACATGATAACTGGAGGTTAAAAAAAAAAAAAAACCACATTTTGGTCAATACGAGATAATGTTATAGAAAAGTAACGACCTGTGATTGTCTTCAAGGTTTGAGCATGATTAGCAAAAACAGGAACCAATTGGTAATCGCTTCATATCTGAATTCACATTATCATGGGGTGCATTATAATAGCTTTATTTTATTTTGCATTGTAATACTCTGCAAACACTTTATGGTGTAAAGTATTCCTGTGCTGGTGATGTAAAACTATAAACACATTAAATACTAACAGTACAATTATGCATCATCGTCATGTCTCATGACTCTGATGATCAATTTCCTCCACTACCATTTTTGGAGCCCTCCAGTGTTTTAAATAATGCTCTTTTCTTTTCCATCTAATCATGTAACCCCAGATTTTCCCTCTATGTCCAATCCTCTGCTTTCTTTTGCCCTGAGTCTTTATGTTCTTGCCAGGTTTTCCAGAGCCTCCTTTCCAAGCATGTGACCAATGCATACCTGTCAACCTCCTGAGACAAATATCTGTACGCCGGACCAAAAAAATCTTACAAACACCCAAAAATCCTTAAGCAAAAAATATATTAATAAATTATACACAATACAGTTTTAAAACAAGAAATGACATATACAAATCTATTAGCATTTGAATTAGTGTGGTATAAAACATGCTAATAGTCTCATGCTGTTCTTTACATACAAAAAACTTAGTGATCATGATGTACACTATTCTTTCGATGTACAGTGTTTTGTATTATAATCAACACATGCACTTTTAGCACTTTGCAGAATTGCATTTGTGGGCTTAAAGTCTGCACAGCATGTATCAATGTTAATCTTACACTGTAAAAAAGAAGTGAGTGTGTCTGCATTCATGGACCTCCTGCAGTCTGTGTGGACTTTTTTATTGAAAAATAAAGCAGCGAAGTTTACGCAAACAAACTTTTTTTCTAGTTATGTAGGGCCGACACAGAATATTATGACATTAATTTATTGGAAATATTTAAATGATCAAAATATAACTGGAAAGATTAAAAGAACGACAAACAAAAAAAAAAAAAAACATACAACAAAGCAAAGACCTAACAGCAACAACAACAAATAATTTAACAAATTATGAACAGAATATCAAATCTAGGAAGAAAAAATGTACTACCAAAAATTTACAAAATTATTATTTAAAAATTGATAGCCTAGACCAGTGATAATAGATCGCCGCTTTATGAAAAATAAAGCAGTGAATCTCGATCACCGGAAAAAAGTAGGCCTACTCAACGCAAACAAACTTTTTTTTCTTAGTTATGCAGGGCCTACACAGAATATTATGACATTAATTTATCGGAAATATACTGAAGGGCAAGATATAACTGGAAAGATTAAGACAGCGATTAAATTGCAACAAAGCAAAACAACAGCAATATTTAACCAAGTTATAGGTACTTGGCTTTTTTTAAACAAATTAGCGTCGAAGTGTCTTGGCAAGCGTGGCTGATAACAGGTAACTTTAAAAATACGTCATGTCATGCTGAAAGCCGAAAGTGTTTGAGGCCAAATTCAAAGTTTTTGCCGAATTGTTGGGTATAAAAGGATTTGATTGGTTGCTGCGAGAGACTTCAGTTTAAAAACAGACACCGAGATTCCAGGAATAAAAAAATTGGTTTTAAAAAAACCTGGGCTAGAAAATATTTTCTGATTTAAAATTTTAAAAAACTTGGGTTGGAAAATATTTTTAGAATTTCAAAAAAAAAAAAAAAAATTAGATTTTTTTTTTTTTTTTTGGGAGGGAGGAAATATCAGTACAACGAGTCTGTACGGCCGTACACTGCTAAAAGTATCAAAAATACGTACACTGTACAAAAAATTCATACAGGTTGACAGGTATGCCAATGCCTTTCTTTTTTTCAAACTTTTGTCAGAAGTATTAATCTACTCTCCTATTTGTGGTCCACTCTTGCCGTGATGCATTGTGGGGAAATTAAGTTTTTGTTCTTGAGCCAAGTGTGTAGCATTGGCTGCTGCAAGGCCGTGCTGTTGTAAGATTTCTGTAATATTATCTATCCATCTGTCTCTTGGTCTATTCCATGCCCTAAAACCAGGACATCTACTGTTGAGGTCACGTAATGGTAACTGATCTAGCTATTTCTCACGAGATGGTCAAACCACTTAATTTTCTGTCTTTGTATTTCTGATGCAGGATGTTGTTCTTACAAATTTTCTAATGGCATTATTTCTCATTCCATCTCCCCGGGTAACATTAATGGCTTTTCTTAAGCATCTTATCTCACAGTATGTGATTGTTTTTCCTCCCCTCTGCTCTGATTAGGGACCAAGTTTAACTCTGGCAGCAAAGAGTTTGTGAGAATATACTAGTTATCAGCTGTCGTTAGGTTTCCATACTGAAATTCTGAGCGCCTGATTGACAGAGTGATTAGAGCTCTGGTCTCTCATGGCATGCTCCATTCTACCCAGCTGTAAATGGGTACCTGACTTTGTTAGGGAAGGAAAAGGCAGCGAGGAAGGGAACTGGTCATCCCACCTCTCGATGCTGGACCTAGTATGGTGAAGTCTCTAACACTTCACTCCCCTACGGCAGTATCTGCTATGGGACTACCTTTACCTTTTACTGATATTCTGATGTTTGAGTAGGGATGACAGTTGGTACGTTACTGCACTGGCATTTTGACATCTTGTTTCCATTTTTCCGTAGTCTTCCATTTTCTGTGAAAATACTTCCTAGGTATTTCAACTTTTGGTCAGAAGTGATGTATTAATCTTGTTCTTCTCTATTTTTTCCTCACTTGATATCTTTGCTGTCCATGGTATTAGGAGCCATATTTCTGTTGTTGTAACAATGTTTCTGTTTGCTTTATAGGCAGCTATGAAACAATATGGTTCATCGTGCCATATAAGATAAATCAGTAGCACATATAAATATTTTTATACAGTAGCAGATGTAAATAATAACAATAAACAGTACTCGAGAATTATATATATATATATATATATATATATATATATATATATATATATATATATATATATATACACACACACACACGTGTCATATGCATGCACACACACAAACGCACATGCTCACACATGTACGTGCATGCTTTACAATGAAAAGTCAGAACTAAATCTGAAAAGAAAGAATTTGTTTTTTCCCAAACATGCTGTATGTAATCCACAAAGACCAATACCAAGACAAAAAGCAAAAGTTGCTAAATGAAAAAAAAATAATTTGCAAGAAAATAAAGGTCTGCATTCGTTATATACCAGGAAAAGGGTTACAAGGAACCAAGAATCTTCAAGAGGGTTTAAAACTACCAAGAATCTTTATGTATATACAATACTTGTATAACTAAAACACTGTTATAATTTTTATGAGCACATTATGCAAATATCAGCCTAGTACATATTTCCATGCTGATATTCTATACTTTATAAATAAACTGAGATGCCTGAGACGTGCACAACTCGTGAAAGTTTCTTTAGTTATTTTTATGATTAGTATTTCCTCCAAAAACCAATAAAAATTAATCATTTGCAATCCCAGAATATTTACTTTATTATAAAAGAAAATATTAAACAATTGAAAGTAAGTATGATCACATCCTAACCATACTTTGAAAGTATAATGAATATCAAAGAAAAAATGTTAAAAAAGCTGAAAGTAAGTACGATCACATCCTAACCATACTTTGAAAGTCTTATGAATATCAAACAAAAAATATTAAACAACTAGTGTAAAAGCCCGTCATTAGACGGGAATTAAATTCAAAAGCACCAATACCTAACAGCAATTTTACTTATTCAAAATTATTGAGAAAAAAAACCACTGTGCACCACCACAGTACACGAACTACGTAGCAGCAGCGAGGATCCCAATGTGTGTATACGGGATCACACATTCTATAAATATTTTTGTGCACACTGTCATTTGCGCATTCTTCTTTGGTAAGTGTTACTATTTTCGGGAGAGTACATATAAGGGAAACAATACAATTAATGTCTAACTTTCAACCAAAGTTGCATCCCTTAGCATTACGCACTGACAGAAAAAGGTTGGGATTTTATATATAGGATTGAAAGTAAGTAAGATCACATCCTAACCATACTTTGAAAGAATAATAAATATTAAAGAAAAAATATTAAACAATTGAAAGTAAGTAAGATCACATCTTAACCATACTTCGAAAGAATAATAA
The DNA here is from genome assembly GCA_024509875.1 of Oreohelix idahoensis. NCBI lineage: Eukaryota > Metazoa > Mollusca > Gastropoda > Stylommatophora > Oreohelicidae > Oreohelix > Oreohelix idahoensis. The sequence goes on along the minus strand of JAMPIV010014838.1, from coordinate 545,032 downwards.
ATATTAAAGAAAAAATATTAAACAATTGAAAGTAAACAGCATATTTAAAAAAGACAGTGATACTTCACAATGATGGCCATATTTCAAGCATAAGTATGCTAATATAATGTCCAGAAAAAAAATGCTACTCAAAGGGAATGCGGTATTCCAAAAATAAAGCCAAGCAGCAAATATAAGCATAGCTAGAGTTTAAGACTAATCATCATCATCTCCTTTTTTGCTTCTTATGAAGCGATCTTCCACTGCAGATGGCCCCCCTTGCAGGAAGTCCACATCAAAGGATATGCTCTTGCAGTGTCTGCAGTAATTTGTTTTACTTGATGGAAATGCCAGTCCCATGCACAACATCATATTTGTCACCTCTTATTCCACGCTTGGTGGAGCAGCAGCCATGTTCTTTTTTGTCTCCTCAGAGACCCCGAGGGTGAACTTAAGACTAAATCTTGACAAATGTGTACAAGAAAAATACAAGATTTATTTAATTAAATACTTATGAGAGTATAACTACTACTTGTAATCTTTTTTTTAACAGCTGACTTGACATTAACAGCGCAGAATAATATTTTAATGAATGTGGGATCTTCAGCTTTTTTCTTTCCATGGGGGAGTGGGAGACCTTTACATCTTCATAGGTTTAGTGTGAGAAATGAAATGTGATCTTGAGAATTTCACAGATTTCTAATTGCTGGAAATGCTAAAGGTACATGTAGTTTGATGCAAGGGCTATAATCTTGTTTACATAAATAGGGATACAAGTTTTTTTTTTTAAACTGTACCTGTTCTAAATAAAGATGTTCAGATTCTATGTATACATTATTTTTTATCCTGTTACATGTTGGAGAGCTGATGTTAAATAAGAGTCAGCTACATTACCTAACAGATTTTAAAAAGTTACCTAGGACCTTACTTTTCAGACACCCGAAGCTTATGTGGCATGATTTCTACAGATTGATCAGAACTGAAGTGTGGAGATTGTGATATTTATGTAGTAAAGGATAAGCAAGGGAAGTTTACCTAGAGAGTGTGATTTTTATGTAGTAAAGAATAAGGAAGGGAAGTTTACTTTGAGAGTGTGATATTTATGTAGTAAAGGATAAGAATGGGAAATTTACCATGAGACTGTGATATTATGAGCAAGGAGAGCTTACCCAGAGATTGTGATACTTATGTAGTAAAGGATGACAAAGGGGAATTTACCTTGAGATTGTGATACACACCCGTAACCGTTTATCCAAAATTTCACTATTAGAAAAACTCTGAGAATTTGAAGTTTTTTCGTTTAAAAAAAATATTATAATAAATATGTTTTTTCGTGGCACATCACTCATGTGCAAAAAGGACCCAATGATGGTCAGTTTCATCATGTTTGCGGTCTGTGTGCTTTATACCACTAAGCTGGTGCATGCACAATACATTAAACAAATTGATGTAGACACCTGAACTAACAACAACAGCAAAAGCTATGGATCGAGAGAGCTGGGCTACTTCTTGATAGTGAGTTGGACATCTGAAATTTAAAAAAATCCCCAGCCTGCTGAAGTGTATCAATAATTATTTTTGAAAATGTTAAAAACAGGGTAATAGTTACCGTTAATAATAGTGTTAGCGGTCATTGTTCTGAGATGTGTATCCGCTTATTATTTACAAGAAAACTAAACACTAGAAACAGGGTTATGGTTAGCTGTTTAGCGCTAGCATTTTTGCCTAGACAGGACATGGAGACTGAAAAATAATACAGAATTCTATTTTGCACGTTAACAAAAAATATAATAACATGTGACAGACACTGATGCTGTACATTAAACGAAAAACAACAACAGCAGCAGCAAATGTTATGGATCGAGAGATGGGCTATTTCAAAATTCCCAGTTTCTGAAACATACTCGTCCCGAAGCATTTCAGATACATGTAATGGACCTGTATGTATCTAGTAAAGAATGAGCAAAGGAAATTTACCTCGATAGAGCGATATTTATGAAGTAAAGGATGAGCAAGGGGAGTTTGATGATGTCTCTTCATGGGAAAACATGGGCTAGGAATAATGAATGAAAATGGGGAACTATTCTCAAACTTCTGTGCTTCAAATCAACTGGCTATAGGAGGAAGCATGTTTCCACATAAGAGAATACACAAGGCAACATGGATATCACCAGACCATAGAACAGAAAATCAGATTGATCATATATGCATAAACAAGAAGTTTAGATCATCATTGCAGGATGTAAAGGTATATAGAGGAGCAGATGTGGCATCAGATCACCTCCTTCTGATAGCCAAAGTAAAAATGAAACTCGAGATATGCAAAAATGCAAAATTATAGACAACAATTTAATGTAGGACATCTAAGAAATCAAGAAACAAGAGACAAATTTGCGGTCACAATATCCAACAAATTCCAAGTGCTCCAACAGCTGGAAGATGTTGAGAATACAGAAGACTATTGGCAGCAAATCAAAACGGTACTTGTGAAGAAATACTGGGGAAAAGGGAACGACAACAAAAAGCATGGATAACAACAGAAACCATCAATAAGATAAAAGACAGAAAAAACAAGAAAGCAGATTTAAACACAAGCAAAACCAGAAGTTCCAAAGCCAAGGCTCAAGAAGTGTACACAGAAGCAAACAAAGAAGTAAAAAGAAGTATCAAAAGAGACAAGAGGAAATATATTGAGGAGTTGGCAAGAGAGGCAGAAGATGCTGCAGCCAAAGGAAATATGAGAGAACTGTATAAAAGCACAAAGAAGCTGACAGGGAAATACAAGCAAAACAAAAAGGCATTTGACAGTGTAGACAGAGAATCACTTTGGAAATTGATGAAGCATTATGGGGTTCCCCTGAAGATCATTAATTTAATAAAGAAAACATATGAAGACATGACATGCAGAGTTCTTCATGAAGGACAACTTACAGAACCATTTGGGATAAGAACAGGAGTGCGACAGGGATGCCTCTTGTCTCCATTTCTTTTCTTACTAGCAATAGACTGGGGTATGAGAACATCGACAACACACAACAGAAATGGAATCCAGTGGACTTTGACTAAGCAGTTGGATGATCTGGATTTTGCTGATGACTTGGCTCATCTGTCCCATAACCGTAATCAGATGCAGGACAAATTGAAAACACTTGATGAGAGGTCACAGCAATTGGGTCTGAAAATACACAGGGAAAAGACAAAGATAATGAGAATAAATGCAGGTAATGAAAACAGGGTTGAACTTGAAGAAGCACCAATACAAGATGTAGAATCGTACACATATCTTGGCATCAATATAGACAAAGTCGGAGGGACAGACAGTGATATCAAAATAAGAATACAAAAAGCAAGAGGAGCTTTCATTGCATTGGGGAATATATGGAGATCAAGAGAAATCGGATCCAACACGAAAATAAGAATCTTCAACTCAAATGTGAAGTCAGTCCTATTGTATGGCTCTGAGACATGGAGAACAACAAAGACAACAACCAAAAAGCTACAGACTTTTATAAATGGGTGCTTGCGTAGAATAGAGGGATTAAAATGGTATGACAAGGTTACCAACGTGGAACTGAGGACAAGAACTAGACAAGTGCCAGTGGAACAAGAGATGAGAAGAAGACGATGGCGATGGATAGGACACACACTGAGGAAACCTGTTGATAGCATTACAAGGCAGTCCTTGTTCTGGAACCCCCAGGGCAAGAGAGGCAGAGGTAGACCAAGAAGCACATGGAGATGAGAGCTGGAAACAGAGATGAAAATGATAGGGAGAACATGGAAGGAATTTGAGATGATGGCACGTGACAGGAGGACTTGGCATGTGTTTGTTGAAGGCCTTTGCTCCTTTGGGAGTGGAGGGTTATGAATGAATGAAGGGGAGTGTACATCAAGACTGTGATATTTATGTAGTAAAAGGCGAGTGAGGGTAATTTACCTCTAACATGAGATATAAGATTAAGGGCAAGTATCAACTTTCCATTACATTAACACATTTCATCACTTTCTCTTCTATCTGCAATTTGTAAAGTGCTAGCTATGCTTAAGGTACCATTTTGGTAAGTGATGCTCTGGGGTATTGGTGAGTAGACAATGGTTTTAATAAATGAGTTACTAAAAACTGGATGAGGTATTAGTTGATGTTAAAACAATGGTTTTAATCACTATGTTAGTTTTTTTTTTTTTTTTTTTTTTTTTGCGTTCGCCCGCTAATACTCGAGGCGAAATCTCAGGTTATTATTTTTGTCTAACCTGACATTGATTTTACGTGAGTATCCCTTTATTTCTTGTACAGAGACAGGTGTCCCTCGCCATTCAGGCAAATACTCGCCGATTTCGGAGGTACCCATTGCAGCTGGGTCGGCTCAGGAGCCGCCAGTCCCTGGTCGACGACACTCCTTCAAATGTTCTCGCCAGGTCTCGAGTTAATCCAGTCCAAATCCCGGTCGACGAAAAATCCTCAAATGCCGTCGCCCGGGTTTGATCCTGTATCACCCGGTCGCCAGAGCGGTGTTCTAACCACTACGCTAGCGCGGCTCCCAACTATGTTAGTAATAATGGATGAAATATTAGTGAGTATACAATGGTTTTATAACCACTGAGTTAGTAAAACTGTGTGAGGTATTAGCAAGTATACAATGGCTGTAGTAACTGTGTTAGTAATACTAAGATGCCACATATTGACCACTGCATCTACCACCTAGCAGTAAGCATGCCGAAAACTGGCAATCACTATTCTCAGGATTACCTAGCTCTGTTTTATTCTCTGTTCTAGGTGCAGACTTTGTCTCATATTTCTCAAAGAAGGGATTGCTTTCATGTGCGCTGTTGTTCCCTTCACCTTCCTCCAATGGCTTTTGTGCCTGAAAGCCAACAGGGAGGTTCACCAAAGACTGTTCTACTGGAAGTATGGTAACTGCACCTCCATTACCCATTCCAATGCCCACTGCTTCTTTCTTTTCATCCTGCTTTTTGAGCAGCTTTTTGGTTTTGTTATCTTCATTCTTTTCCTTCTCACTGGAAGGTTTAGTAAATGTGGGTTGGGTGTTAGTGTTATTTGCAAAGCCAGGTTCCCTGCAGGGTATGGGAGAACTACCATGACCCGTCAAGTGAAAATCAAATGCTGCAGTTGAGGAGGAGGAAATGGATACAATGAATATACATTTTTAAATTATGAGTCTACAAAGCTGAAAGTTAGAACAAATCTAAGAGGCTGATAAAGTTACTATACACTACAAGTATCATCGTCATCATCATCATTATTATGATCATCATCATTTTCCGTTGCGCTTTTAGCAGAACTTAGAGCCACCACTGCAGCTGATCCCCTTTCAGGAAGCCCGCACTAAGCAGTCACATGATCTTGCAGCTATGGTTTCTGTGGTAATTTGTTTTACAATATGAGGTTGTCAGCCCCACGCACACTATATTTATAAGACACGAAAATTAAAATAATGTAGAACTGCTGCTAAATTATATCAATAAACTTTGCTGGTATTAGAGTATAAATAATTATCTGGTAAGTGGCAAATTTATTTCAAGCTGTGTATGTAGGAATTATGATATATAATACTTCATGTGCAACTGTAAGACAACAAAGTAGAACTTCAATTATTTTTTATACTAAAACAGACATTTACATTTGATACTGAGGTAAAGAATTATATCTAGAACCTTGAGCACTTGATAAACCTTTCTGATGTTAAGGTCTTGTTCTTCTTCAAGTTTCATATCAACTAGTGTTGGCAAGCTTCATGTCCCTAATACTGTTTATCAATTCTGTTATTGACTTTTGACAATCCATGTTGTAAAACTTTCCAATTTCTTAACATTTGTTTCTATCAATTTCATTCACTGTCCCAATCTATTTCAACTGGCCTCTTCTCATAATATGTCCCCAATAAGTGAACTACTTCTTTGTGATGGGTGTAATAAGCTTTCATTGTGAACTGGCCTCTTTCAGTTCACCACCATTATCTTATTACAAGTCCATAACATTCTTCTGTAAAACCACATCCCTACTGACTAGTGATCTTGAATGTTAAATGATTATCCATGATTTTCTTCCATATGACAGGATCAACTATCAGTAACAGTGAAATACTCCCATCATCACTTCCATGGGCAAAGATTAGTTGTGCAGGATACTTTTGATTTTTAGAAGCACTTTTTTTACTGGGCTAGTCTGTTCTTTATTTCTGAGAGGGTGCATCTTCCATGTGATGTTAACATTGTTCATTAGTAGATAAATTTATCTTGTTTCAAAAATGTTTGATTTGCTCCAATGTTGTATTCTGGAGAATTCTTCTTCATTCACTTTCAGACGTCAACTTGAATATGTTCAAAGAAAGCAATAGTCAGCTTGAGGCTGTCGGTATCTGTGTAGAGTTTTTCCAGGAATGGAGGAGTGATACTGGTGATAGCCATATGCACTTTCTCTGTTCCTAATATGTTGAGCACCTTTGAAGTAGATGTTCAACAGTCCTCTTATCTGTGTCATAGTTATACTTGTCAGTAGTTCCTAACTTTAGCTTGTTGAATAAATGGTATACCAATTCTTTGTGGCCTGTGCAAAGTCTGAAGATTATCATTTGTTAACTTCTGGTAATATGCATCATTTTTTTTTGCAGCCTGGATACTGCTTCCCACTTGCTCCTGATAAAACTGGAGAACTCCATTACTTTTATATGTACATGACACCTGCCTACTTATTATTTAGGCTAAAGACTTTATTTTTGTATCTTCTGTCACTATCAAATCATTCATCTCCTTCAGCCATTTTTCACTTGTCACATACATGCCACATGCTATGGTTTACCCGTAATCTGTACAAGGTGTTTGCGTTTTCAGATGTGTACACCCTGTATATAATTTCTGTACAGGTTTTCTAACCCATTCCCCTTATTACTGTGTCTCAGAGTTCTTTTATAAGGTCCTATTGAACACAGGATTTCCCAGTCTGTTAGTGATAATTAAGCACAGAAATAGACTAAATGATGAAACCATCACATTATTTTTACAGTGCAAAATAAACTCAGACATTTATTGTTTGGGTTTTTTAATAAGTGAAGACCTGCTTTAAAAGGCAAAGTCCCTGTGCCTCATTTATAATGCAGCCCACTGTAATTGAAAATATTTTTACATGAATTAACTCTTTTGATATGTTTTTTTCAGTCTTTGTACAGGTTTTGCTGGTCTTTGTACAGGGTTTTGGATTTTTTGTACAGGTTTTTCATCTCCGAGGTGTGGCATGTATGCTTGTCAGTAAGAATATTTTCATCAGCATTTCACAAAGTGTTTATATCATATCCACTGAATGACATTCCTGGCATTTCCATTATGTATCTTAATATATATTCACTGTAAAGAGTGAACAAATTAGATGAGAGGTCGCACCCTTTACATCTTTTTTCATGCACTGAAATTTTCTTATTTGGTTGCCAGTTCTTATCAATTCAGTTTTTTGCCAATACATGTTCCTTATTATTCTTAGACTTTTGATGTCAATATTTCAGTTAACATTTTGGTAATTTCTTCTTGTTTGACCTTGTCAATTGCCTTGATGTCAGTATAGAGGAAATATTGATCTGTTCTTATATCTAGGGCTCTGTCAGTTAATGTGCTTATAGTAGTCATGGTAATGGTAGTCCCTCTCAATGAATCAATAAAACAGTATCTTTCAACTCCCCACAGAATAGGTCCTCAACAAAAATATGCCAAACCTGCCTGTCCTTTTTCATTTGCTCAGTGTTTTCCTTGTCTTCTTATCTCTTTCATGTCTGTCTCCAGTACTTTTCTCCACGTGTTTTTTTTTCCTCCCTCTATTTCCCTTTCCCTGGGAATTCCAGAACAGTTTTCTTAATATGTGCCAAGTTCTTCTCCTCACATGCCATTTGATTCTTTCCATCAGCTCCAGATTAATGAGCTTATTACACTATTTCAATTTTATCCTGCACCGATTTATGAAAGTCTGTATCTTTCTGGTTAATTTTAACTGTTCTCCATGCCTCACAATAGGACTGACTTGACATTTGAGTTGAAGATTCTGATTTTTGTGTTAGACTTGATTTCTTTTGATTTCCATATATTTCCCAATGCAATGAAAGCTCCTCCTGCCTTTTGTATTCTTATTTTGATATCCTTTTCTGTTTCTCCAACTTTGTCTATATTGCTGCAAAGATATATGTGTGATTTCACATTTCATAGTGACAATCTAGCTGTCGTTAGTTGCATTTATTCTCATTGTTTTTTTAATCTATTTATTTTCAAACCCAACTGCTGTGACCTCTCATTAAGTATTTTCATTTCATCTTGCAAATGGTTAGGGTTATGGAACAGAAGAGCCAGGTCATTTGCAAAATCTAGAACATCAAGCTGTTTAGTTAGAGTTCACTAAATTCTATTTCTGTTGACTGGTGTTGTTTCCATAATTCAGTCAATATACAGTAAAAAATGGTTATAAGAGACATCCCTGCCACACTCCAGTTCTAATAAAGGGCTCAGTAAGTTTTCCTTCATCAATAATTCTGCATTTCCTGTCTTCATATGTGTTCTTGAACACATTAGTGTTAGTGAACTTAAGGGGGACTCCACAGCACCCTTAACTTCTGCAAAATGGGAAAGTTTATCACCAAATTTCTGGTTTTCTGCAATTCTTACTCTTCTCATGATAACTCCAGTGATGTTGAAGTATAAAATTATAGTTGGTACTTCTAAAAAAATATATATATAATTAGAGCATAAACTTGCAAGTACCAGTTAAAGCATTTATCATAATTTTACATAGTTGAAATTTTTTCAAATGACAGGAATATGGAATTCTATTAACTTCAAGTAAGGCTGTGCAAATAAAAATTAAAGCATCAGTTGTCATTCTCCATACATGTGAGGGAATATGTATATTGCAGGGAATGGCATGATAACTACTGAAAAGAATAAAACAGTGCAATCACGATTTATGCGACCTTAATTTATACAAATTCAAAATAGCACGAGCTAGGAAAAAAATGTGAAAAAAGATCGCTACTACTTATATGACTCTCCCATAGATGGTACCCCCATTGCATGTAAACATTATCCACAATCCCCACCATTTTATTTACTGAGCCCTCAATTCTGCATGCATACATAGATGTACAAATTGTCTGTTACGAAGTAGATGGCTGTTAAACATTTGTTAACGTTATCAGTAGGCACATAAAGTACAAGAAAGTGATAGTCTGAAGAGAGCAAAGAAAGTTTTTTTTCTTTCGAGATAAAACTTGAAGTAATGAAAAGATGTGAAAATGGTCACAGTACTGTCCTGATGAAACATGCATCGTATCTTAGTGAAAATACATGTAAAACAATACATGACAGTGCAGAATAAAAAATAAAAGCTAGTGTGAAAGCTTGAAATTCCATCTGGCACTGATAGTTTTGTCTGACATCTTAAGTAATATCACTGCTGCTTGCACTTTAATAATGGCTAATGATCCAGATAAAAATAGAAAAATCAGTTCATCATCATCATCACACTTCAGCTCCCCAAGGAGCATAGGTCTTCAACAAACTTATGCCAGACCTTTCTGTCCAGTGCAATCAGATCAAGGTCTTTTGGCCTCCTTTATCCTCTTCATGTCTGTCCACAGTTCTCTTCTCCGTGTGTTTTTGGGTCTTCCTCTGCATCTCTTACCCCAGAGATTCCAGAACAAGGACTGCCTTGTAATGCTTTCAACAGGTTTCCTCAGTGTGTGTCTTATCCATCACTAGCATCATATTCTCATGTCTGTTCCATTAGCACTTCTCGTTCTTGTCATCAGTTCCGCATTAATGATCTTAATCACTAATCAGTTATTCCACACAAATTTACTGATGCAGTTGCTTGTTATGAAGAACTTTCATGAGGAAAAAACGAAACATAAGATTAAGACTAAGCTCAACTCTTTCTTTAGTGTGCCCTCTCCAGATGAGCCTTCCACTTTATGTTGGCATGCCTGCACACCTGAGCCTAGCTCCCGTTCTTACCTCTACACAAAGTTCAAAAGAGGGTATTAACACTACTGGTCAATGTAGCTTATGTTTTTTTTTTTCAATTACTTGATCATATGTTCCACCAATAAACTTTATAATTTCATATTCTTATTTTACATTCCTTATGTTTTATGCTCATTTTCCTGTGCATCTTATGAAAACTTTTATTAATTATTATTTTAATCTACTTTACAGCAGCATACCCCTAAGTCTACTGTACTTTGCTATGGAGAAAAAGATCTCAATTTACGCAAATTCTCAAAGTGTGCACGCACTTCCAGAAAATAACTGTCATGTAAACTGCGATTGCACTGTTTGTGAAAAATAAAGGAAATACGCATTACTTCTAAATAACTGGTGTTAGAGAAAATATTACATCGTCAATGTGATTAAAATCTTTTGGACTGTGATTACTTCTGGTGCAAACCTCTTTGCTGCCGGCAATAATGGCAAAAATTTACCTGTTCCATCACTAGAAGCCATGTTAAGAAGCTTGGATAGTGTTTCGCCATTAACACTTTTGTGTGAATGAAGCAATTATCTGAACATAAACTACTAATACAGTTGACAGTTAAACATTCAAAGTGATAGACAAAGCCCAAGTGATGTCATCATTGTAGCACTACAGTTCTCTTACCTCCTGGGAAGAACCAATCAGCATGTGTGACTATTGTTTCGATGATGCCGCTCACTGTCCCAGAGGACATCATATTTGGTCTAAGATGAAAGAACACATTAAATGTACTGATGATTTTGTCAGTATATAATTTGATGAGAAAATGCAGTATACTGCTATGTAGTTCTGCACACTATAAATTTTGTGATATCTGCAGTCATTCTTGGCAACCCAGGATAATTTTTGGTTTAAATTTGAAAAAATTTGAGAATTGTAGTATTGCAGAGAACTCCGCCTAGGCCGGTCCCAAGCCCGGCTGAAAAAGGAGGAGGGCGGCCTGCATGGAGGCCGTAAGGAGGCAACCCCTCCACCATGCAAAGGCACAACAGGCAAATCACCTGTTTGCTTTAAAACATGATTATGCGAACCACACGAGAGAAAACCGGACTGATTCTAAAGGCGATGAACTGGAAAGGACTACGACTTATGGAACATGGAACACAAGAAGTATAAATGGGAAAGAAGAGGAGCTGGTGGAAGAGATGAGGAAAGCAAAATTAGAAATCCTGGCTATAACGGAAACAAAGAAAAAGGGACAAGGAGTCATGGATCTCGATGGCAACACGCTGCTCTACAGTAGTGTACCCACATCTGAAAGAGCTAAAGGGGGCATGGGTTGCATTGTGGCCAAAAACCAGAAAGAAAGTATCAAGGGATGGAACTTTGTCTCAGAGCGTATCATGGTTGTAAAACTAAAAGAAGGAGAAACCATTGTCAGCCTGGTCATAGTGTATGGGCCAAATGAGGATGAGAGAGCAGAGGTCAAGGAGGAATTCTTCGAGCTGCTTCAAAGGACAGTGGATGACTGTCTAGATGAAGTTATCATGCTCGGAGATTTCAATGCCAGAGTTGGAAATGACCATGCTAGATGGGGAGGAGTTATCGGAAGATATGGAGAAGATACTCTCAATGACAATGGAAAGCGACTCCTTAGATTCTGCAGTGAGCAGAATCTGATTATTACAAACACAAAGTTCCCTCATAAGCGCATACATGCATACACTAGATGTGAACCAACAAAGAATGAGAAGTCAGTGATCGACTATGCCATTGTTAGGAGGAGCTCATTCAAATATGTCCGTGATGCTAGAGTCTGGAGGGGGGCCAGAGATTGGAAGTGATCACTATCTGCTTACAATCAAAAGAACAACTGAAAGAGTTGCTCAGCCTAGGAACTGCCCAACATCACACAAGAAACCAAGTAAACAAACGGGAGAAATGAGCATTAAGACCTACAAGCTGAGAGAGCCAGAAATTAAGAACAGATATCAGGGGCGTATTGCTACAGCGGTGAGAAACACACAAGAACAACCTGATGACTTGGAAACCCTGTGGCTTAAATTCAAGGACATCATAAATACAGCTGCTGCAGAAGCATGTGGTGAAGTCCGATTTGGGAACAAGAGAAAGAGGACACCTTGGTGGACAGAGGAAGTCAAAGAGAAAATAAGAGAGAAGAAAATGGCATGGAAACAATACTTAGGAGCTAAAAACACAGCAGGACAAATAGAGAAATATAGAGAATATATGATACTTAGAACAGAAGCAAAGAACAAGGTGCTAGCAGCAAAACAGAAGTCCTGGGAAGAATTTGGAGAAAAGCTAGAAATAGATGCGCAAGAAAACCAAAAATTGTTCTATAAGACCCTAAAGAACATGAGAAAGGAAAAACAATGCCCCCTCAAATTTATAAAGGACACGCAAGGCAAATTGCTTACTGCCCCGAAGGAAGTAATGGAAAGAATATTTCTCAGAACTCCTTGATGGTGAGCAAGGTCAAGCATCAGAAATTATAACCACTAGCACTGAAGAGGAAACCAATGGTGATGAAGATGACATAAAGATGGAAGAACTGAAGGCAGCACTGGAGAAAATCAAGATGGGCAAAGCAGCAGGGCATGATGGTATAACACCAGAAATGGTTAAGTACATGGGAGCATCAGGTGACCTATTACTCTTAAGGGTCCTACAGGCAGTGTGGTGCAACAAGACCATTCCAAAGGATTGGGAGATTGCCATCATAACACCAATTTTCAAAAAAGGTGACAATCGACAATGTGGAAACCACCGAGGCATATCCCTTCTCAGTGTCCCTGGTCTTCTTCTTCTTCTTCTCGTTCGCTGTTGTTTAGAAATGTCTACACAAGAAGTCCAGTTCTCTGGATGTATGTTGCTGTGGTTGAAAGTTCTTCAAGACTCCCAAACAGCTTTGTGTGGATGTGCGTCTCTGTGGGCCAATGTTCAGTTCGCAATTGACTAAGCATGTGGCAGTCTTGCAGGATGTGTTCGGCTGTCTGCGCTGCCTGTCCACACGTACATAGGGGTGATGGGACCAATCTCAGTCTGTATAAGTGACTGTTCAGTCTGTTATGTCCTGTTCTAATACAGAACAGGATCACCTGCTTTGCTCGATCAAGATAGTGATAGTTGTCTCTTTGTTGGTCAATTTTCCTGATGGCCTTGATAAGGGTCTTCTTTTCCTGGAATGTGATTGTTTGTTCTTTTTGTTCCTGTGTTGCTCCCTCTTTTGCTAACGTATCTGCTCTCTCATTTCCTGGTATGCCACAGTGTGATGGTATCCATTGTAGCACTACCCTTCTTTTGATATTTACTTCTGGCAGTTTATCACTGTTGAGGGCTTGCAGAACTGACATTGCATCGGTAAAGAATACAACCTGCTGACATTGGCTTATTGTGTTATTTATTATTCCTGCAGCAATGCTTAAGGCCTGTACTTCAGCAGCGTAGTTTGAACAGAATATTCCAGTAGGTGAACAGGTGGATTCGTTTTCTTTGTCTGGATAGACCACATAAACTCCTGCGCCTCCGTTCTTCACTGCTCTGGTTGCAGATCCATCAGTATATACTTGGATCCATGCTTCTCTGGGGTATAGTTCTTCAATCATGTCACATGCTGCTATTTTCCTTTGGGGAGTATTTAGCTCTCCCATGGGGCAGGTGGTAGTTATGGAGGTCTTAATGCTGAAATTTTGATGTTGTTCCCATGGGGTTGGGAGGAGTGTGGGAGTTATTTCCTTAGTGATGTCTGGTAGTTCATCCTTGTATGTTCTAATTAGTTTTTTTGGACCGATGCACAAAACTGCTTCTCTTCAACCTCCCACTGGCTAAATCTCCAAATCTAGTTTTCATTGGATGTGCGGGCATGTTCTTGTACTTTTCTGCTTGGATCAGGGTTTTGGTGTCTCATCTGTATAATAAAGGTGGAATGCCTGTGATTTTTTCCATTTCATTTATTGGTGTGGTCTTCATGGCACCCGTGATCAACCGAAGCGCTTGATTTTGTACCTTATCTAAGGCTTGTAGGTGTGATTTGGCTGCTGTAGACTATGCTGCTGATCCGTACTCTAATATAGGTCTTATTGCACCTGTATACACTTTCTTTAGTGTTGTTTCGTTAGCTCCCCAACATGATCCAGCTATTTTCCTCAGTATGGAAAGTTTTCTTCTCGCTTTGGCCTCTGTTCTCTCGATGTGGTGCCTCCATGTCATTCTCTTATCTAATGTAATGCCCAAGTACACCGGTTCCTCGTCTGTTCGGACATGTATATTTCCAAGTCGTATCTCTTCTGGTAAAATCTATTCTAGAATCCTAGAGCAGAGACTCCGACGCCTAGCTGAGCCACAATTGGATGAGATCCGGTGTGGATTCCGAGAAAACTGAAGTACTCAAGACCTAATCTTCACACTCAGACAGCTGAGTGAAAAGGCCCTTGAGTATAAGAGTGAGATCCATCTTTGTTTCATAGATCTGGAAAAGGCGTTTGACAGGGTCCCCTGGAGTAAACTTTGGGACTGTTTGGCAAGGAAGAACATTCCAGCACCTCTGATTCATGCTATACAGAGCTTCTACAAGTCTTGCAGAAATTATGTGAGGACAGCAAACCATAAGTCAGAAGAGTTCAGGACCACCACTGGTGTAAGACAAGGTGATATCCTGTCACCTTATCTTTTCATACTCCTCATGGACGATGTTATCAAGGCATGTAAGGAGAGAACAAGAAAGTATTCAGTGGGGTACTGGAAGATGAGACAGGTATGTATTTCAGAGCTGGCATTTGCTGATGATGTTGCCCTGATTGCTAAATCAGAGGCACATCTCCAATCCAACCTGCAAGTCTGGAAGGAAGAGCTGGAGAAGAGAGGGGTGGTCATAAGCCGCTCTAAAACAAAATCCATGGTGATATCACGAGAAGAAAGAAGACATCAGATTAAGCTGGGAGAACAGGTCCTGGAGCAGGTCGACCACTTTAAATATCTCTGAGCTATTATAGACCGAAAGGGAGGCATCAAAGAAGAGTTGGCCACTCGAAAAGCAGCAGCTGGGAGACTTTTTCAGGCCATAAATTGAGGATTCCTCAGCAAGAGAGAGGTTGGGAAGAAAGCGAAGATGGCTGTATACCGCTCCACCAATGTCCCAGTCTTGACATATGGATGCGAGTCATGGGCAATGACTACAACCCACAAAAGCCAGATCCAAACCTCAGAAATGAGGTATCTGAGGAAGGTGGTTGAAGTAACAAGAAGAGACGTGGTCCGCAACCATACGATACGTCAAGGCCTAAAATCCCACCCCCCGCAGACCCAAGTAGAACAGTGCCAACTAAGATGGTTTGGCCATGTCTGCAGAATGGGAGAAGACCAGCTACCACGACAGGCATGGGAAACAAAGAGCCAGGGATCCAGACCCCCAGACAACATTAGACAATCTTTGAAGGACCGAGGATTAGAATGGAACCAGGCCAGGAGAAAGACATCCAATAGGATAGTCTGGTGCTCTCTCTTCCAAACCTCTACACCTCACGGTAGAAGGGGAACGACTAAGTAAGTAAGTGGAGAGAAGCTAACCGATAAGGGTAAGCAGATGGAGAGGTGGGTCGAGCACTACTCTGAGCTTTACGCTAGAGACAATACCGTTACGCCTGCAGCCCTTGATGGTGTCAACAGTCTGCCAACTATGGAGGAGCTGGATGCCGAACCAACATTAGAGGAACTCAGCAAGGCCATTGATAGCTTGGCCTCTGGCAAAGCACCAGGCAGTGATGGGATTCCTCCTGATTTAATCAAATGCTGTAAGAGCACGCTATTACATCCCCTGCATAGGATGCTGTGCCAGTGCTGGGAAGAGACAACTATTCCTCAAGACATGCGAGATGCCAAGATTGTAACACTGTATAAAAATAAAGGAGACAGAAGTGATTGCAATAACTACAGAGGCATCTCTCTTCTTAGTATTGTTGGTAAGGTTTTTGCCAAAGTCATCTTAATGCGACTACACAAGTTAGCTGAGCGCATATATCCAGAGTCACAGTGTGGATTCCGAGCTGGCAGATCAACAACAGACATGATCTTCTCTCTCCGCCAGCTTCAGGAAAAATCAAGAGAGCAGAAAAGACCATTATATATCGCCTTTATAGACCTCACAAAAGCATTCGACTTGGTTAGTAGGGATGGACTCTTTAAAATCCTCCTGAAAATAGGCTGCCCTTCTAAAATGCTGGAAATGATAAAGTCATTCCATGACGGCATGAAGGGAACAGTCCAATATGCTGGAAGCACGTCACAGCCCTTTGATATACGAAGTGGCGTTAAACAAGGCTGTGTTCTGGCTCCGACCCTCTTCGGAATCTTCTTTGCCTTACTCTTGAAACATGCATTCAGAGATGAAACTGAAGGAATATGCCTTCACACTAGGTCAGATGGCCGTCTGTTTAATCTTTCAAGGCTGAAGGCAAAAACAAAAATCAGAAGGGTCACTATAAGAGACTTGTTGTTCGCTGATGATGCTGCAGTTGTCACTCAAAGCCAACAGGAGCTTCAGAGCTTGATGAATCGCTTCTCTAAAGCATGCAAGGACTTTGGCCTCACAATAAGTCTAAAGAAAACGAATGTGCTGAGTCAGGATGTGGATGCTGCACCAGTTATCACTATCGATAACTATGAATTGGCAGTGGTGCACCACTTTACATACCTAGGGTCTACCATCAATGACAAACTCTCACTGGATACAGAAATCGACAGCCGCATTGGCAAAGCTGCAGCTACCTTTGCCCGCCTCACATCGCGTGTTTGGGGAAACTCTAAACTCACAATGAAGACCAAAGCTGCGGTATATAATGCCTGCGTCACCAGCACACTCCTATATGGCAGCGAGACCTGGACGACCTATGCTAAGCAAGAAAGAAGGCTCAATACCTTCCATTTGCGGTGTCTACGCCGCATCCTCGGCATCTCGTGGAAAGATAAAGTGACAAATGTCGAGGTGTTGTCACGTGCTGGCCTTCAAAGTATGTATACGCTTCTTAGACAGCGCAGACTTCGCTGGCTTGGCCATGTTCGCCGCATGGAAGATGGTCGCATCCCAAAAGATATCTTCTACGGACAATTAGCAGATGGCAAGAGAACAGTTGGGCGACCACAGCTGAGGTTCAAAGATGTGTGCAAGAGAGATATGAGTGCACTGGGCATGGATCCAGCAACATGGGAGGATAAAGCTGCCGATCGCACTAAGTGGCGATGCTATTTACGGCGCCACCTCAGATTGGGCGAAGAGAGGCTCACACAAGAAGCAGAGGTGAGGAGAAAACGTCGAAAGGAGCACCAGGAAAATAAGCAGCCGAGGGCTGTCGCCTCAGGGGCGCATTCCCATAGTCAGTTATGACTGAAGGGGCTATTATAAGTAAGTAAGTATTGCAGAGCAGAAATGCAAAAAAGCAATAATGCCTATTTCTTTACCCTGATTAAATAAAGATGTTGTTCCTTCATTTTAAAGTTTCAAGCTCAAGTTTTAATTACTAAATAATTAGGCTTAAAAAAATTTTTTTTTAACAAAATGTGTGTGTGCATGCGGGAGGGCGGTTGGGTGGTAGGTGTGTGTGCGCACGTGCATGCGTGTGTTTTTAACATGAGTTTAGCTTGAAAATGGCTGCTTGAGAAAGTAAAGTATAGTAAAGGAAATAAAAGGACATACATTCTAACACTAGTAGCTTATCTGACACACAACACAGTTAGACAATAAGAGAGGAAGAGTAACAGCCAAAAGTAGTGATGGTGCTCCTGAGTCAACAGCATTTCTGGATGACATATATCTTCTGAATGCTAATAATCAATCTGTCTTAGCATGCTAATAATCAATCTGTCTTAGCATGTGTTTGTTGCTGTATTTAAGCTCTGCTAATCTATGTCTTAGCATGTGTTTACTGCTGTATTTAACTCTTAGTATACGAGCGGCCTTCTAGAGAGGCCGATGATCGATCCCCGTCAATAGCAAAAATTTATAGCTGAATGCATGTTTAAAACCACTGAACAATTTAGTTACGTGCATGATATAGGGGTTTCATTTCTTCACATTTTGATATATAACACTTATGTTATCTTTATAAATAAATTATTTATTGCAAAATCTGTAATGGTAGTCATGAAAGGCAGCTCGTATACTAAGAGTTAAGCTCTGATAATCTATCTGTCTTAGCGTGTGTTTGTTTCTGTATTTAAGCTCTGATAATCTATCTGTCTTATCATGTTTACTGCTGTATTTAAGCTCTGATAATCTATCTGTCTTAGCGTGTGTTTGTTTCTGTCTTTAAGCTGTGATAATCTATTTGTCTTAGCATGTGTTTGTTGCTGTATTTAAGCTCTGATAATCTATCTGTCTTAGCGTGTGTTTGTTTCTGTCTTTAAGCTGTGATAATCTATCTGTCTTAGCATGTGTTTGTTGCTGTATTTAAGCTCTTATAATCAGTCTAGGTTGTCACAATTATTCGAATCCACATGAGAGAAATAAAGAATAATGAAAACTACTGTACATAGCATAGAGTCTTTCTTTCAATATTATAACAATATCAGAAGTATAACAATAACAATTAAACTTAAAAAACCGAGTATTCTCATGCATCATAATTTTCCTTTTCTATCTTTACAGAGCATGGCGCCACCACGGCAGCTGGTCCCCTTATAGGAAGCCTGCACCAAACATTCACATGCTCCTGAAGTGGTTGTTTATGTAGCAATATATTTTACAAGATGAGGTTCCCAACCTCATGCACAACCTCATATTAGTCACCGTCTATGACTTGCCTGATGGAACAGTAGTCATATTCTTCCTTTCTCATTAAAAACCCCCAGCAACTACACAGGGTACTCTTTCTTTACACCAACAACAAAGTCATGTCTATATATTTGAGCATTAAGTGGCAGGGTGGTCATCACAAAGAACCCAGTACAAAACCAGGTCGCATCAAACTCCAGTCTAGAAAAATGAGTACTGGAAAAGCACATCACAGCCCGTTGAACATACGCAGTGGCGTTAAACAAGTTAGGAAAAGCAAAGACAGTGAGGAAAGGAAGTGGCCACCCCACCTCATAAATGAAGTCTCTAACATTTCACTCCCCAATGGGACAACTTTTACCTTCATGACTGTATAACAGGCGCAAGTACCTTACAACAAATCACACAGTGAAAGACATGAAGCGATAGTGGCCATGGTGTGAACTTTTAATTCAAACTCATCATTGCTAATTAATTTCATTATTCTTGACAGATGGGACAGTGCTGTACAGATCATTAATGTTTGTTCTTTTATCACAGAACAATTTGACTGACAACATTTAGTTAATATCTATTGTGTTCCTTTTGTATCTACCATCTGTGCCATGCAGAGTTGCAAAGAGAGCGGATTACTGTTATTTTATCCAATAAATAGTCTGCTCTAAGAATCAACTGAAACAAGAAAACCCCAGGAACAAGTAAAATATCACTTAGAGCATAATAAATTTCCCAAATAAAAGGTCAGAAAAATACTAAGTAACTTGAAATTACATGCTCTCTTTCTCACCTTCTTCACTGTCATTCTTTCAGTTACAAATAAAAAGGACTTCAATAAAATGTTATTTTGCACTTTTCAGTAAATATCCTCAACTAGAACCCTAAAGTAACAAGAAGAGTGGAGAGGCCACAGAGAACACTGAAAAGAATAGTAGAAAATGCCAGGATTTATGGCATCTCGTGGGCAAAATTGAAGGAGTAAGCAATGCCAGGATTTATGGCATCTCGTGGGCAAAATTGAACAAGCAAGCTCAAAACAGTAATCAGTAGCAAACAACAACTTCAGCACTATTTTCTATGGGGAATAAACAGTATTGATAATGACTGTGACGTCAGGCTTATTTTACACTTTTTTTTGTTTGTGTTTACTGAGCATGTTTTATACGTGTTAATACTTACGTGGTGGTGTTCTCTGACCACAAGAGATTTGGTCCTATCACAATACCAATGTTACTTGGTTTCATCTTGTTGATGTCACTCTTCTCTGCCAACTTGGCCAGAAACTTGATCAGATACCTATAAAACAAAATAAGACTCAGACTGGTTAGTAAGGCTCCAGTTATAATACAAAACAAAAATTACAATTAAACAAATTATTTTCCTGTGCATGAGTTATCAGGGCCTGAAAGAGGAACGAATGAATGAACGAACAAATTAACTTTTTTTTTCAAAGGGTTAAGAATTGCCAGTCTAACATTCTGCCCTTCCATTCTCACTTATCTTGCATACTATATCCTTTCATTCCCATATGTTACTTTCACAGAACAGTAACCCTGTGCCCTGTATAGTATAGTGTTACTATTCTTTATTCACTTTTCAGGCCCCATTAACTCATGGTTGATGATATATGCTACTATGCTGAAAACATGATTTTTAAAAAATCCCTCCCTCCCTCCCTCCCTCCCTCCCAGCCAGCCAGCCAGCCAGCCAGCCAGCCAGCCAGCCAGCCAGACAGACAGACAGACAGACAGACAGACAGACAGACAGACAGACAGACAGACACACACAGACACACACAGACACACACAGACACACACAGACACACACAGACACACACAGACACACACACACAGACACACAGACACACAGACACACAGACACACACACACAGACACACACACACACACACACACACACACACACACACACACACACACACACACACACACACACACACACACACACACACACACACACACACACACACACACACACACACACACACACACACACACACACACACACACACACACACACACACACACACACACACACACACACACACACACACACACACACACACACACACACACACACACACACACACACACACACACACACACACACACACACACACACACACACACACACACACACACACACACACACACACACACACACACACACACACACACACACACACACACACACACACACACACACACACACACACACACACACACACACACACACACACACACACACACACAATATATATATATATATATATATATATCTGCAAACAAAATTTGTCCTTCTTTTAAACATATTAAACTGCCTTTCTGGACTTTCAAAAAACAAACAAAAATCTAGAAAGATGTACCTTATATACTCTAGTATAAGTCGATCCAATGAAAAGTCGACCACTAGACTTTAAAGACTTAAAAAGCTTTCAAAATGAAAGACCCGAACATAAGTTGAATGAGTTTTTCGAATGAGGTATGGTCTGCACCAGATGACAAAGCACAGCCTCAAAACTCAGCCACTGCAGACAAGTTGAACAATCCTAACTACGATGGTTTGGCCATGTATGCAGAATGGAAGAAACTAAGAACCAGGGTTACAGACCTCCAGGACGACCCAAAGTCTGCTGGGAAAACAACATTAGGCAATCTCTGAAGGACTGAGGACTAGAATGGAACCAGGCCAGAAGGAAGACAGCTGATAGGTTAGTACGGCACTTCCTCCTCCAAACCTCTACACCTCATGGTAGAAGAGGGATGACTAAGTAAGTAAGAGTTTTTCATCTATTCCTAATTCCCGCATTGCATTAGAATTTTCGTGGCTTTCTGTAAATTCTACCACTTTCAGCTTAATCCTTTCTTGTATAAAACATCTGCCTGGAAAGTCTGAATACAGCTGTCGATTGTTGCCACGTAGCAAAGAGATCTGGGTATTTAGTGAGACCTGAGTTATAAATAGATTTCCGGTACATGTAAAGCTTCCGTTTTCTGAATGTTTTTTTGGTTAGAATCAATCAATATTATGATTTTTCATGATTTTTTAAAGCCATGGCTTTCCAGGCAGTCGAATTTGCTTTGGAATCTGAGAATTTACTTGTTATTTGATTAGGACACTATTGGTTCAGGATATCAAAACTTAACCCGAACCCTTACCCCTGGCATTGCATCTCTGAATTCTTTTTTAAGGCCGTATTGAATAGATGGCCCAATGTTCTTCATTTCAACCGATACAAACATGTATTACTTAAAATATTTTTATAAAAACATTTAATGAAGCAGCAAGTTTATATCTGAAGGATACCAGTATACAGCAGGAAGGGGAGGGCGGGGGGAAACACTGACAGATGTCATGAATATATAAACAGTATATATATATTCTCTCTCCCTCCTTTTACAAAAATGAACAGGAAATGAAATAATATATGGATTGCTTTTTATTTATATTGTAAAGAGCTTTCATGGCACAATTCGTGTCACACTAGATGGTGTAACTGCAAAGGACACGCGATGAAAGAATTTTTGTTTTGGAATCTAACTATCCATCTTACTCATTATTGACCAAATATTTGATCACTTACATAAAACTTATTACTGGTCTAAATTATTGATTTATATGGTGACACAAAGCACAAATGGGTTAACAGAAATATTGTTAATGCTGTAGTGTTCAAATGGCACGAAAGTGACTTTCCACATATCAAAGAGAGCTTCTGTGAATGCTAGAGTGTTACATCATCAGTGAACATGAAACAGTCATCTAAGAAAGGGAGGGAGGAAGGAAGGGAAGGGAAAGAAGTGAAGGAAGGAAAGAACAGGGAAAAAGGAAGGAAGGGATGAAGGGAAGGGAAGGGAAGGCAGGCAGGAAGGCAGGCAGGAAGGAAAGGAAGGAAATGAGGAAGGAAGGAAGGAAGGAAGGAAGGAAGGAAGGAAAGGAAGGGAATGGAAGGAAGGAAGGAAGGAGGGAGGGGGAGGGAGGGAGGGAGGGAGGGAGGGAGGGAGGGAGGGAGGGAGGGAGGGAGGGAGGAAGGAAGGAAGGAAGGAAGGAAGGAAGGAAGGAAGGAAGGAAGGAAGGAAGGAAGGAAGGAAGGAAGGAAGGAAGGAAGGAAGGAAGGAAGGAAGGAAGGAAGGAAGGAAGGAAGGAAGGAAGGAAGGAAGGAAGGAAGGAACTTGCCTAAAATTGTTGTAGTTTGGTTTTGGAAGTCGATTTATCACAGTCCACAAAGCTTGCAAACGCTGGTCCTGCTGTCTGCATTAAAAGTAAAATACATCTCAGGTCATAGTTGAGAACATGTTACATGCATAAATTATCATCTCATACCAGTAATGTTTCACACATTTTTTTTAAAGTTAACAAGTGGTTTGTAACATAACACTATTCCAAAAAAGGTGTTTTAACATTTCCTGCTGAAACTTGTACCAAGTAGCCTCCATTAGTCTTAATTGACTTTGGGGATGATGCACCCTTGCGGTGATAGCCCTCAGTTTTTTTGGCCTGATGTTCCTTTTGGCATGTTTTTTTTCTCTTCTGCTTGTTGTAACAGCTTCTTTTCGCCCAATCTGAGGTGGTGCCTTATGGAGCATTATCATTTAGTGCAATCAGCAGCTTCAGCCTCCCAGGTTGCTGGATTTATGCCCAGTGCCTTAATATTTCTCTTGCACACATCTCTGAATCTCAGTGGCAGTCGCAAGGCTGTTCTTTGCCATCTGCCAGTTGTCCGTAGAAAATATCTTTGGGGATGCGGCCATCTTCCATGCGGTGAACATGGGCAAGCCTGAGTAGTCTGTGCTGTCTAAGCAGTGAATACATGCTTTGAAGGCCAGCACCTCGATATTTGTCACTTTGTCTTTCCATAAAATGCCAAGGATGTGGTGTGTACACCGTAGATAGAAGGTATTGAGCCTTCTTCCTAAACTTTAATCAACACCTAATTTACATCAGCCATTTCTGGTGTGACAAGATCACTAATGTGGAACTGATGAAGACAACCAGAATAATACCAGCAGAACAAGACATGAGAAGGTGATACTAGTGCTGGGTAGGACATACGAGAAACAAACACCAGCTGATAGCATTACAAGGTAGTCCTTTTTCTTAAATCCCCAGGTTTGAAAAATAAGAGACGAAACAACGACAATATGACAGGAATTAGACATTGACATGAAAGGGAATAGAGAAGACATTGATTAGAGGGCACAGGCCACGAAGGCTTGGTGTGTATTTGTAGAGGGCCTGTGCTCCAATGGGAGCTAAACACACTGAATGTAAAGGGACTAGCTGTGGTAGTGGCTTCAGGTGCACAGGCTAGGAAGGCTTGGTGTGTATTTATTGAAAGCCTGTGCTCCAACAGGAGCTAAGCACACTGAATGTAAAGGGACTAGCTGTGGTAGTGGCTTCAGGTACTGTCAGAAGCAAAGAAAGAAGACGAATGAATTAATTAATAAAAGGCAGGAATTAGAAGTAATAAATTTCTTTCTCTTTTAGGAGGAAGGAGGAAAGACTCCAGAGAATGAATGAGGAAGTGAAACAACCTACATCTCCTCTGCATATAAATTACTGTAAATGTTAATGAAAGAGAACAAATGTGAAATGCTTACAACATCGCAGCCTGTATAAAGTCATCATACAGCTCAAAGGTGAGTAATGGTTCTGGCAGCTCCCTTAGGTATTGCTTTAAAGCACCTGTAAGATGGAAACATTCATACCTACATCACCATTCACAAAAACCATAATTAAGGTGACACACATAATTAAAAGTGAGCCGTAGCCCTATTCTTTATGTTGTCTCATACGAGATCCCAGGAACTATTGGGGCCATTGCATTTTTATTTGTTCAATAAATAAGACTGTATTTTATAATGAATATGCATAAGATGACATTACAAAAAAACATAACTTATATAATGGTGACTTAACTCTTTGACTCCAGAACAACGCTCAGAGCGTTGGTCAGATTTGACACCTGTGCCAAAACAACTCTCTGACCGTTGTTTTTAGTCTATCACAAATTAAAATTACGGCACAGGGTGGAAAATAATTGTGGAGTCAAAGAGTTAAGATTTTAGTCTGGTTAGTGCCTTAAGACTTGAAATTTAATGCCCTGATTAGCATTACTAACAAAGATGTCAACGGTCCTACCAGCGACAGTGTGGGGGTCTGTAATGAATTCCTCCATATCAACAGAATGTGCATCAAAACAAGCCTGAAAAAAGATTCAGTACAGAAGTAATTATATATATATATATATATATATATATATATATATATATATATATATATATATATATATATATATATATATATATATATATATATATATATATATTTACACAAACACACACTCACCAATACCCCGGTCTTAAGCTGTTCAATCAGCACTGTTTCGATATAACATTGTTTCTGTTTTATGCCATATGTCCATTATATGCTTTAAAAATTTGATCTTATGCTGTGCGCAAACTTCCATGGAAGGCAGGGATATAACTTTCAAGCTAATTCAGGATGGTGGGATGGCCAAGAAGCATTGTCACTGCTAGCATAATGGTGCATTACCCCAAAATGGAATGACGTTCTATGGTAATCTGTAACACAGAACAAGATCTTAATTGCCCCAAGGAGCTTCTTGAAGATAAAAAAGTGGCAAAATAAAGCAAACTCAATAATTTTTTTAAAGCCTCCTCCAATATCTTCTGCCCCCATTGACCACTGTAGCCACAAGAGACCGAAGTAGTAGCGATTAAAGTCCTGTAAAATGTTTTAAATATTATTTGTTAGTACAGCACATACATAATAGTTCATTTGTGTTCAATATGTTTGATAATTATATGTAGTTAAAAAATGTTGTTAACTATTTAGTTTTTAATAAATGTTGTTAACTATTTAGTTTTTGTTTTGTATCACTGTTACTTAATTTTTATACAGTTTTTTAGACCCTGGAAACGAATCAATTTGTTTTTTATTAAGTCTTATGGGATACCGATCTTTGTTTAGCGCTTATTCGGCCAATGCTCAATACTTCAGGAACGAAATAACAGCACTAAGCGTGTGTTGCTGTATGTATGTATATGTGTGTGTGTGTGTTCATATATATATATATATATATATATATATATATATATATATATATATATATATATATATATATATATATTCTTCTTCTTCGTCCGTCCTTAGCCAAAGACCGTCCAAGCAGTCAGAGGCCATCACACCTTGTGGCGTCTTAAGGGCAACAGCAGATTGATTTTCTCTGTTGTAGTTTCCCATCATGCCTAGCGGCGTCTTTAGGGCAACAACAAATAGATCCATCTGCCGTTGTTTCCGTAATCGGTGTGACAAGCCAACGGGTGATCAGCCATATATATATATATATATATATATATATATATATATATATATATATATATATATATATATATATATAAGGGTGCTTCAATTTTGTATACACACTTAAAAAATCTATATCTCATGAACAACATACACAATTTTAATTTTCTTCATCACATTTTAATGCTAAGAGATGAAGACTTTTTACACAGTGAAGTAATTGTGTTTTACTTTTCAGATACGTGAAAACTGACGCAGAATACTCAATTGAGTTTTGAAGAAAGAAAGACAATTCTAAAAGAACTGTAGTTAGTGAGAGATGTTGCTCATGTATTCATACTGAAAGTGGGCATTTTGAACATTTACTATGTTGAGTATTGCTGATGGTTTGGATGTGCTGTCTGATTTTCAAATTTTTTTTCTTTTTAAATATCCTTGTGTAACTTCAAAATGGGTATAACATAGAACTGAAATCACTAAAAATTGGGTCAGATAACTTTCAATTTGGTAAAAAGAACTCATGTAAACACAAAAAACTTACTGTAGTATGAATATGTGTGTGTGTGTTCATGTGCAGATACAAGCACTTCTGACTATGTGTAGGAGACAAATTGCTATGAGATGAGCAAAAATATGGTAACAGAAATTTTTTCTAAGGCACAGGAAAACACAGTCCAAATTATGACTAGCAGGTCTTCCTTAGGGATAATAATAATATAATAATGTAATAGCTCATTCAGTCATAACTGACTATGGGAATGCGCCCCTGAGGTGACAGCCCTCAGCTGCTTATTTTCCTGGTGTTCCTTTTGACATTTTCACCTCTCTTCTGCTTGTTGTGTGAGCTTATTTTCGCCCAATCTGAGATGGCGCCACAGAAAGCATCGCCACTTGGTGCGATCGACAGCTTCATTCTCCCAGGGTGCTGGATTTATGTCCAGTGCCCTCATGTCTCTCTTGCACACATCTTTGAATCTCAGTTGCGGTCGTCAAACTGTTCTTTTGCCATCTGCCAGTTGTCTGTAGAAGATATCTGTTGGAATATGACCATCTTCCATGTGGCGGACATGGCCAAGACAGCATAGTTTGCGCTAAGTAGAGTATACATGCTTTGAAGGCCAGCATGTGACAACACCTCAATATCTGTCACTTTATCTTTCCATAAAATGCCGAAGATGTGGCTGATATGAGTAAATATCATATCATGTTTTGTATTCGATCACTTCCTGATATATATTGTTTACACACGGTATCCCGTGGTTGCAGGAAGTGACGTCTTGACTCCTGCTTTGAATTGTCAGCAGACGTGAGTTTCGATTTGGGACAAGCTTGCGTCTCTAACCGGCAGTCTGCTTGTGTCGTTTGACCAGTATGCAAGGAATGTGTCCAGTAGGACCTGCTTTTAAAATGTGTTAATTGCCTTTGGGCATCTTTATATTTCACCTGCAAGATCGATTACCATCACTGCCTTATGCTTTCATCTAACAGTATAATGTCAGTTTAGTCTTAGCAGTGTGTATGGAATTCTTGGGCACGTAAGTTGACTGTTCCATTAAAATGGAGAGTATCAAACTCAAGGACAGTAGAGACATGTGCTAGTAAAAGCTACGATGTCATATCATACTCAGATGGAGTAATGTGTTAATAAATATTTGTGAATCGTGCCAAGAAGTTAGGCCTTTTTAATGAGTACCTGAGGTGCGGGCCAGGGAGATTGTGTGTGACTGGCCAAACTTAAATACATACACTATAATTCCTCAAACGGAATATTGCAAGGAGAACCCTGGAGGGTACTCAGCAGGCAACAGTAATACGGAGTGTCAAGCCTGAAGTCTAAGGCACTCTTACTACAGGACGTCGGGAGGACAGTTCCTGGAATAATAAACATTCTTAAGATTTACCCGTACCAGTTTCTGGGGGCCAAAGCCATTGGATGCCTAAGAGCGCCTAACGAATCTAGGACTAATTTTTCAAAATGGCGGCACGCATCGTCTGCCAAAAGTTTTTATGAATGGAAGGGATTTCCATCATCATGAATGTGCCTCAAGTTGTCACTAAGTTATAAAAGTGACCTATTATTACACAGAAGTCATAGGAACTGACTATCTTCATTCAAGAAGCAAGTATTTTATCAAAAATCATGGACCATATCGATGTCCTTCGATGTCAGCATGAAGCAATTCTAAGCCTAACCAGATACTAGGCTATTATCATCACTACATCCTTTCCTTGTCGAAGTCTCAAGAGGGATTGTTTTCTTGGCAACAGATAAGTCTATTTATTGTTACATACAGCTTGGCTGTGAATATAATCTGTTTGCCTGATATCTGACTTCGCCATATGTGTTTTCATTACGTGTTTTTGATTTTGTAACTAGCGGGCTGGATGGAGGGACTTGGTTTGTGATCATTCAATACCGCGAAAGCTAGGTCGAATGAGCAAATCAAGCGTTCTATAGGGCAGTATCTGTGTGATTCAGATAGAGGACCCAGCATACTCTGCTGGTTGTATAAAAGTTTGCCTCTATTGAATTTAGCAGATCCATTTTTGTTAGCTGTGTAGTCATGTCTATCTATTGTTTGTTCTCATAAGTACTGTCATTGTTATATTTTATTTAGTTCGTTGCATTATTGTTTGTAACATTGTCTAGCCTCATCTCACTATCATTCATTTCTTAGATGTCATAATTGTTGTGATATGCGGCTTGTCTTGTCTATTTGTAATAGAGCATTAGTTTAAATTAATTCATGTATATTTTATAGTTATTCCTTTGTTTTCCATTTGTATTTCCTTTAGTTGCTCGAACCCTGTCTTGCTGTTCTTACTTGTTGTGGTTCTATTTTTTTTCATTACTCCATATTGTATATCTGAATACATCTACTATTGCAATTATAAATTGATCTGAGATTGGTGGAGTGAATATTGAATATAGCTGACATATTCATATACATAAAAGTTAAAATATTGTGTATTATTGATAAACACAAGAATAAGCAACCATGACTTCATTAAAGGATTTATTGAAGATTGGGAAGGAACTTAATTTGGAAGGTCCAGCTTTGCAAGCTTATATTGATAAAGAAGTAAACAGACAAGAAGAACTTCGCAAAGAGGAATTGGCAGAAAAAAAGAGACAAGAGGAACTACACAAACAAGAAAAAGAAAAAGAATTGGAGGAAAAAAGGAGATCAGAAGAGTTGGCTCTTGAAAGAGAAAAATTAGCCTATGCCAGATCTCAAGAAGAGATCAAATCTCAACATGCTCAAGCTATAAGATTAGCTGAGATTGAACTGGAAAAATTAAAATTACAACAACCACTTTTGCATCCTGGGGTAGGTGAAGATAAAAATAAAGATCATACTACTGCCATAAGGATTAATTTGCCAAAATTTAACGCATCCATAGATGACATTTCATGCTTCCTAAATAGGTTTGAAACTTATTGTGAAGAATATAAGATTGACAAATCTACATGGACATGTAGACATGAATTTATTGGTTGGTGAACAATTAACTGTAGTCTCCACTTTGGATGACCAGACTAGAAAGGATTATGAAGCTGTTAAGGTCATTTTATTGCAGAGGTATCAATTAGATGATGAGGGCTATCGTCAGAAATTTCGATCTTTGTACCCTGATTCTGGAAAAGATTTCACTGAATTTATTTCAGCTGTTAAATTAAATTTTTCTAGATGGATTGAACTATCCAAAACTGAAAAAACTTTTGAGGGTTTGTCAGATTTGATTCTAAGAGACAAGGTTTTGTCATCGATTAGTTCTGATTTTCTTGCGTTCCTACAGGAAAGAAAACCAGAGAACCTAACTAAATTACAAACCTTAGGACGTCAATATCAAGTTGCACATCCTAATAGAGTATTGAGCAAAAACAATGTAAGGGACTCATTACCAGCTGCATCGGCCAGATCATTCCAAGACAATGCACCTAGGTATAGATCTAACAGCATAGATAGGAATCAAAGATTTAAACCATCACATAATTACAGTCAAAATAGAGGTAGATACAATTTTAATAAATACCAACCTCAAAGACATTGGAATTCATATCAGGAGGATAACTTTTATCCACAAACCTCATTTAAGTCCAATAACTGGCAAAGTAGAGGAGAATATAACTCAAAAGCAAATAGAGGTCAGAAATCATTTTATAGAGGAAATGATCAAAATGCAAATAAAAGATCTTATCATAACAATACTTCCAGGCAATCAAGAAACACTGAAAGTACCAATGCCATTGTTCATGATAATAATCAGAACCATAATGATATTGTAGCACATGCAAATTCATGCAGTGTAGACTTAGCAAATAGTGATAACTGCACTAATTGCAATTCTTTATTTCAGCCTCAAGGAGTGCCAAGATTATTATGCGGACACCCTCTCCCAGTCATGTCATCATTTGAAAGTACTGGTTCATTGATCTTGAACAGAGGTTTTGTCAATAATAAGTTAGCATCTTTACTCAGAGACACGGGGGGGGCAACCACTGTTGGTGTGCGCAGGGCCTTGGTTGATAAGGTGGATTATACAGGAAAACAAGTGAAATGCATTACTTTTGGTGGAACTGTGGAATATTACCCCACAGCAGAGGTATTTTTGGACACACCTTATTTTACAGGACGAACACTGGTATGCCTTTTGGACAATCCAATTGCTGGAATTATTTTGGGAAACATACCTAAATTGCATGAATGTACACAGGAAGATATTGAAATATGGGAAAGACAACACTTATTATGTTCAAATGCTGTGACTACCAGAGCTCAGTCTCGCATGGACAATGATCATCACAAACCAGTCATTGATGTGTTACCTGAAGATATAACTGAAGATATCACTTCAGAAGATGAAGAAGAAAAGGAAAATAATGATGATGATATAAGTCATTATCAACAGGAAAATAATGATGATATTAAGGTAATGAATGATGTGAATAATAATGATGACAATTTATTTCAGATGGAGCTCATTGATAAGGAAACCTTTATACAAAGACAGAAAGATGATACTTCCTTAAAAAAATATTTTCATATTGCTCATTTGAATGATGTAATGATAGATAACTGTGCAAAACACTGGTATACTATCAAAAATGGGATTTTAGTAAGAAACTATCAATTTGCTAATTCCTTAAAGAAACAGATTATGGTACCAGCTTGTTTTCGACCATTCATTTTACGACATGCACATGACATTGAATGTGCAGGACACTTAGGTGTTGCTAGAACAAAACAAAGAGTTTTGTCATATTTTTTTTGGCCAGGAATTACGAAAGACGTCAAATTATTTTGTCGTACATGTACCATCTGCCAAAGTGTAGCAACCAGAAAACCAAAACATGATGCGCCCATTCAAGCATCTGATATTTCTTTGCGTCCCTTCGCAAAGATGGCCATTGACATTATTGGCCCTTTAAAGGTAACATCAGCCAGAGGTCATCAATATGTGTTGACCTGCATAGATATGTGCACACGCTGGCCAGAAGCTATTCCTTTAAAAACCATCACCACGGTAGATATTGCTGATGCATTATTTTTGATTTTCAGTAGAATAGGCTTTCCTGAAAACATCCTGTCTGATAGAGGAACTCAGTTAGTTTCAGATGCTATGAAACAGGTTATGGATATGTTTGGGATTCAAAGATCCCTTAGTTCTATATACCATCCTCAGTCTAATGGGAAAATAGAAGTCCTCAACAGATCATTAAAACAAATGCTACATAAGGTTACAATTAAATATCCTCAAAATTGGGACAGAGTCCTGCCAGCTATTTTATTTGCTTATCGAGAGATAAAAAATGAACATACAGGCTTTAGTCCATTTGAATTGGTTTTTGGCGCCAGACCACGCGGCCCAATGTCTATATTAAAACAACTTTTAATTGGTGCTGAGATGAACAAGGAGGTTCAGACCTCATATCAGTATGTAGTCAATTTGAGAAAAAAAATAATAGACGCATGCCAGATAGCAGTAGGTTCATCTGAGAAGGCAAAGCTTAGGGCGAGGTTATTCATTAACCAAAACCGCAAATTACGCCAACTTTGGCCTGGTGATGAAGCTTACGTATTATTACCCCGGAAAGATAACAAATTATTAGTCTCATGGAGAGGACCTTACAGGATTGTGGAGAAACTGTCTGATGTTGATTATATTGTCTCAGTAGAGGGAAAAGAAAAAACTTTTCATATCAATATGTTACAGCAGTTTCATACACGTCCACCATATCTGAGACCAGTCTTTGAAGCTCTTGATCAATCTGTCTGTCGTCATTCTTCTTTGGCTGTCATACAGGAAGAAAATTCGGATTTGACTGATGGTAATGACTCATTATTAGTATTACCTAGTCTTCACTACTTGTCTACTGAAAGTTGGAAAGATGTTGACATATCACCAACTCTATCTTCTTCCCAGAAAGAACAGGTTACTTCAATCTTACGTTCTTTTACTGATGTCCTTACTGATGTCCCAGGACACACTGATATCATCGAACATGATATCATTCTGACAGACTTTCAACCCATTAAGTTGAAACCTTACCCTATTCCTATACATTTACAATGTCAGGTTAAAGAGGAACTAGAACAGATGGTGAAATTAAACGTCATTTCTCCATCTCATTCCCCTTATAGTTTTCCGATGGTTTTGATCCGGAAAAAAGACAAATCTATACGTATATGCATAGATTTTAGACGTCTAAATTCGGTCACCATCCACGACGCGGAACCATTACCCGTGTTGGAATCTTTATTAGATAGACTAGCTACAGCTACATTTTTTTCTAAATTTGATCTATCTAAAGGCTATTTCCAAGTACCATTAACGGAACGATCCAAGCCTTATACTGCGTTCGCAACCCCATTAGGACTCTTTCAGTTTAACTATCTGTCTTTTGGTTTAGTTAACGCACCTGCGACCTTCGTTCGCATGATGAGACGACTCTTCTCTGACAGAGACGACCTTATTACTTACATCGACGACATTTGTCTGTTTCATCAATCATGGGATGAACATTTGAAGGGTATTCAATCCTTACTTACCACTCTACGTCGTCATAATTTATCTGCACGTCCATCTAAGACTAAGATTGGATTTCAGGAGATTTCATTTTTAGGTTATAAAGTAGGAGGAGGTTTTTTGAAAACAGATGATACTACTATCTCTAGGATTCTAAACCTTGATATACCTAAGACCAAAAAACAGGTTAGAAGTATTCTGGGGCTCCTAAACTTTTATCGTAAGTTTATCCCTAATTTTGCAGAGTATACGTCTGTGTTGTCATCACTGGTGAAGAAGGAGTCACCAAATAGGTGTATTTATAGTCAGGATGTTCATGTTGCTTTAAATAGATTAAAATGTCTGTTTTCCAAGTTGCCTATATTGAGATTGCCTGATCCTTCTAAACATTTTACTCTTACAGTAGACGCTTCCAAAACGTCCATTGGAGGTTCGCTTTTGCAAGAATGGAAGGGCTGTTTACATCCAACACTTTATGTTAGCAGGAAGCTAACGCCGACGGAGCAACGTTACTCAGTCATTGAGAAAGAGCTACTGGCTCTTGTGTTCTGCTTCTCTAAACTGCAACGTTACCTGCTTGGTGCAAGTTTTACACTCGAGACAGACCAGAGGGCACTGTCTTACCTGAAAACAGCGAGATTCAAGAATGCTAAAGCAGCGCGTGCCTCACTGGCCCTTCAACCCTATAATTACCAGATTAAACCCATCGCAGGAAAGTTGAACGTGATGGCCGATGTGCTATCCAGATGCATGAAGCATCCGCTATCGCCAGTTGTCTCCGCAAATGCTGCTTCAATCCAACTTTGATGATCAATCATAACACTGCTTCCTTTGGGACAAGTCAGAAATTATTTCGCAAAGGTAGCATCATGAACTAAGGCACATGCCTTCTTTTAACTCATATAGTGCATACTTCAGATATTACAACCACATTGCTTCGTCATGCACTCAAACCGGTTGAAAAACTAGAGACACGATGCCAAGCAACATGATGATGTTGAATTACTGTTCATCCAAAATCAAGATATATATTCAAGCGTTCGTCATATGATGTCTAATGCAATTGCTCAAGAACAATACTTCGTTACTTCATACACGTTGTACAGGGACTATTGGCAGCATAACAATCCAAGTCGGTGCAATTCAGATACTTTGCTACAATTTTCAAAACTTTTTGCACTAATTAACTGTCTCAAACGTTGTGTATAAAGGGAAATAACCAAAATTACTGACTACAAAGTTCAAAAAGGGACATAACCAAGAAATTACATTTCATCATATACGTATGAAATTCTCAAGTACAGAATGAACAATAGTATCTGTGCTGTATATGCTATTCCATGGAAGACAAACATCAACAACCAACATAGATGGAAAATGGATTTTCTTCAATGAACATTTTCTTTCCGCCATATATACTTAACTAAGGATCAATAACAATGTTGTGCGAACTATTGACTCACTGAAACTTTAATTCGTTTAAATACCTCTACAGGAAGAACTAAGTATGGTCTAACATGACCAGTGTTAATAACACTCGAAATATTACATTGGTTCATTAGAGTATTATTATATGAAGTGAATTACAGTGGTGCTTCCACTTAGATAACCGATATCTTTAATATGTGTAGATATTAAGGAATATATCTTCATATGACATCTCATTAACATTGTCATTCACCACATGACATTGCATACATACAAATGTTAATAATTATTTTGACATATTGTCACAGTCACCACTTATATTTTAACTTGTCTGCCTCATTTGTTCTATTCTGTCTTTGATTGCTATTATGCATTTCATTTGATAGATAGGTTGACTTACATACCGACACGACTTAGGGCGTTTGTTGACATGGTATGCTGTGTGAGTGCCATGACTGACATATTGACTTTTCTTCACTGCCTTCTATTTATAGTTACCTCACATTTGTGTCAAAAGAGCGTCTGCTAACGATAATGAGTTTAGTTATATTATTACTAAATACCACACCTTGTGTGTTAAATTGTCGATTATGGAGCACGCCTCTAGGTGCTATCATAATGATGACAGTTGAGTATTTGGATATTGTCATATGGTTTCTCCAGTGACCGTGTAAGATTGTATTATGAAAATAATGAAAAGTTCCTTTTCATTATTTTAATCCAGGGGGGGAGTAAATGATATGAGTAAATATCATATCATGTTTTGTATTCGATCACTTCCTGATATATATTGTTTACACACGGTATCCCGTGGTTGCAGGAAGTGACGTCTTGACTCCTGCTTTGAATTGTCAGCAGACGTGAGTTTCGATTTGGGATAAGCTTGCGTCTCTAACCGGCAGTCTGCTTGTGTCGTTTGACCAGTATGCAAGGAATGTGTCCAGTAGGACCTGCTTTTAAAATGTGTTAATTGCCTTTGGGCATCTTTATATTTCACCTGCAAGATCGATTACCATCACTGCCTTATGCTTTCATCTAACAGTATAATGTCAGTTTAGTCTTAGCAGTGTGTATGGAATTCTTGGGCACGTAAGTTGACTGTTCCATTAAAATGGAGAGTATCAAACTCAAGGACAGTAGAGACATGTGCTAGTAAAAGCTACGATGTCATATCATACTCAGATGGAGTAATGTGTTAATAAATATTTGTGAATCGTGCCAAGAAGTTAGGCCTTTTTAATGAGTACCTGAGGTGCGGGCCAGGGAGATTGTGTGTGACTGGCCAAACTTAAATACATACACTATAATTCCTCAAACGGAATATTGCAAGGAGAACCCTGGAGGGTACTCAGCAGGCCACAGTAATACGGAGTGTCAAGCCTGAAGTCTATGGCACTCTTACTACAGGACGTCGGGAGGACAGTTCCTGGAATAATAAACATTCTTAAGATTTACCCGTACCAGTGGCGTAGACACAGTAGACATATTACCGTCATTAGGGACAGGACATATGGAAAGAGTAAAGAAAATAAAAGTATATGCTATTTCAAATACATAACATTGGAAAGACAACTTCAAAACAAAGGATATAATAGAATTAGTCATTGTAATAAATTCTAGAAAGAATCAAAAGCCTATGGTATATGGGTTTTCTGATCCATGTAAAGGCTACATCTAGAAAAACTATATTTTCTCAAGTCTAATTAGCTACTTACTTTCAGCTTTTTAAGCTTCACTGCAGAACCAGCAATTCTGAACAAACCCTGAAATGAACACAACAGAAAATATTGCATACATATATACAAATATTTTAAAATTCTTAGCTGGTGAAAGGTTAATATCCTTCCTATAATACAAACATCATTTATAATCTTTAAACTTTTGGGTACCAGCACACTCCTATATGGCAGCGAGACCTGGACGACCTATGCTAAGCAAGAAAGATGGCTCAATACCTTCCATTTACGGTGTCTACGCCGCATCCTCGGCATTTCGTGGAAAGATAAAGTGACAAATGTCAAGGTGTTGTCACGTGCTGGCCTTCAAAGTATGTATACACTGCTTAGACAGCGCAGACTTCGCTGGCTTGGCCATGTTCGCCGCATGGAAGATGGTCGCATCCCAAAATATATCTTCTGCGGACAATTAGCAGATGGCAAAAGAACAGTTGGGCGACCACAGCTGAGGTTCAAAGATGTGTGCAAGAGAGATATGAGGGCACTGGACATGGATCCAGCAACATGGGGGGATGAAGCTGCCGATCGCACTAAGTGGCGATGCTATTTACGGCGCCACCTCAGACTGGGCGAAGAGAGGCTCACACAACAAGCAGAGGAGGGGAGAAAACGTCAAAAATAAGCAGCTGAGGGCTATCACCTCAGGGGCGCATTCCCATAGTCAGTTATGACTGGAGGGGCTATTATTATTATAAACTTTTGGGAAAATGCAAACTTTAACCAATAGAATTGTACTGTTTCCTCTGCAGCAGAAACCATTTTCAAATTAAATCATGAAATATGTGGCACCACCCAACAGAATATGTTTGTCACTAGGGTTATGTTTTCTTGCCCCATGTAGTTCCCGTGGCTCTGAAGAGACTAAGAGAGAATAGAACTACTACTCCCACAGGCATCTCGTACAGAGTGACTACTGTGAGGCTGTGCATCAGGCTGGCATCCTCGACTACTGTGAGGCTGTGCATCAGGCTGGCATCCTCATGTAAAACAAATGGCCTCAGAAAAAGCCACAGCAACAGCATGTGAATGTTTGGTGCAGGCTTCCTACAAGGGGACTAGCTGCAGTGGTGGCTCCATGCTCTGTAAGGAGCACAAAGAGAAATGATGATGATTTCTTGGGAAACCCCTTGAATAACAATTCAAAGATCTCTGAAAATAATAAAGATAACTGCTCATCAAAATATTTGAAATGTTGCCCCATTATGTTGAACTAAGTAAACTGTTCATGAGGTAGATCATAAGATAACGGAAAAATCTGTGCATCACACTTCTCTGCTGTCTAATAAAAAAATTTTTCATCTCCCTGGAAGATCGGCTACCACGACAAGCATGGGAAACAAAGAGCCAGGGATCCAGACCCCAGGACGACCCAGAGTCCACTGGGAGGACAACATTAGACAATCTTTGAAGGACCGAGGACTGGAATGGAACCAGGCCAGGAGGAAGACAGCCGATAGGATAGTCTGGCGCTCTCTCTTCCAAACCTCTACACCTCACGGTAGAAGGGGAACGACTAAGTAAGTAAGTTCATCTCCCTGAAGTTCTGCTTAAACAAACAGAATACTAGAAAATCAGCCAGAAATGCACCAAGTGCATGAATTTAAACAAAGATTGTATTCTAATTAATATCCAATCACATGGCCAACCTTAATGACAATATGATAGACAATTTTTATAAGATCACAGAAGATACTTTCCGTATGAGGAAAAGGAAGGGATTTGAACAAAGAAAATCCACTTTAAATGGACACAAAAGTGAAAGTCACAAGTAAAAACAATGACAACCCATAGTAAGAAGAAAATAACAATGGGAATATATATATCAGGACAAGCTATTTTAAACAAGACCAGCGAAGAGTCACTTGAAGTGAAACATAATGTGACAATATGCAAGATAACAATGCATATAAGACATGAGTGTAAGCAAAATTGTACCTCTTCTTCCATGCCTGTGTCTAATAATGTTAATACACAAGCCTCTAACACTAAGGCAACATCGCGGCACATAAGACGAAGATGTTCTTCTAAAGGCATCCCATAACACGGTTTGGCCGAAGAGTTTTCTGAAAATATTCAAATACAATGAAAGTATATTAAAGCCAGAATAACATTAATTTTTATTATTAAAATGTCTGAATATGTTGCTATTTATTTATTTAAAAAAAAAAAAAAAAAAAAATCATGTTCATATCTCATGCAGCGCAAAATCAGAGTAAATTTTTGTAACCTAACTCATGAGTTTTCACTGGGAATGAGGAAAATGTACTTTTAATCTTGGGGATGGCATGCTTTTAAATGTTGACAGGTGAGGGCTAGTGCTAAATTTCTCTAGCTTTAAAATTTGTGCTCTTTTCAGCCTTCATCCCCTAGAGATCTACCAAATCAAAACCTATGATTTACTGGTAGACCAGGATCTACCTTATACTGATCCCTGCTTTACATGCTAGATCATTTCAACATAGACCAAGGAAGCTAGTGATCATGGGTGTGGCTGAAGTTTGTAGGAGGAGAGGATACATGACCATACAAAACACCTAAGAATGTCACTGGAATAAAGATGACAGATCTGCATACTTTGACATTAAGAATGATTCAAACAAGCTACCATGCTACTAAAACATTCCACCATGCCACCAAAACTATTATTCACACATTTAACCATGCTACCAAAACTTGAATTCAAACATTCCACCAAAACTATTATTTACACATTGCACCATGCTGCCAAAAGTATTATTCACACATTCCACCATGCTGCCAAAAATATTATTCACATATTCCACCATGCCGCCAGAACTATTATTCACATATTTCACCATGCTACCAAAACTATTATTCACATATTCCACCATGCTGCCAAAATTATTATTCACATATTCCACCATGCTGCCAAAACTATTATTCAAATATTCCACCATGCTGAAAAACTATTATTCACATATTTCACCACGCTGCCAAAACTATTATTCACACATTCCATCAAGCTGCAAAAACTATGATTCAAACATCCTGATGTGCTGCTCAAATCAATTTTCACAGATCTTGCTGTGCTGCGCAAACTATGATTCAAATATCCAACCATACTGTTAAAACTGTAACACTGTGTTGTCTAAAACTACAATTTACGCATTCTCAAAAGAAAACAACCATAAAACAGATAGCTTACTTATTGCGAGTGCCACTTGTGGTATGTATTCCTCTATTGCAACTAGGGCTTTTCTGTGATAACTGGCCTGAGCCTCTAGAAGCTATAGTCAAAGAAGAAAAATTATGATGGTTTAATGAAAAACTTATGATCAGTGACAGTTCTTTCATTAATAGCTCACCATCAACACTAAATGCTTCATACAATCATCAGTAATAAATGTTTCATGCAATAGTTTGGTATAAAAAATACATGATTATGTAATAAATCAGTGACAGTGGAACGAAAGAACGAACTTTATTTTCAAAGGGTTTAGAATTGGGCATGCAGGCTCGTCTAGCATTCTGCCCTTACTTTCTCTCATCTTCCATACTGAATCCATTTATTCTCACATGTATCTTAAATATTACTTAAATAATAAAATAAAATAAAATCCCAACATTGTAACAGTACAATAACAGTTACACAGATTTACAGTACCTTATCATAATTACTAAGCAGGGCAAAATGATCATTAAAACCTACATATGATGTTATATAATTATTTAAGAACATAACTAAATTAGGGTGGCATATAATCTGCACTCATGATGTATTTGAAAAGTCTGTGATTGAATGAATATGGACTAAGCGTGTTTTTTTAGGTCGTGTGGAAGATTACTCCACAGATGAGCAGCAGAAAAAGCTCAACTTTTCTTGAATAAGTCGAACCTAGGCTTGGGCACGTGTAATTTATTTAACATAAGGGAGGGAAACCCGAGGCCTGTAAACAGTAAATTAATATGAAACAAATATAAAGGTATGTTATCAGGCACTCGCAGGAAATAGTGTGATTTGCTTGCATGGTAAGGCGGGGTTGTCGCACGGAAGGTCCAGTGTTCAAATCCTGGGTAAGCCACTCATGTCTGTTGTTTTTCTGTTGTCTGGTGTTCTACTTCTTTATTTCCTGTGAGTGCCTGATAACATACCTTTATATTTGTTTCATATTAATTTGTAATTTATTTAAGCGTTGACTGCATCTTCCGCTGTATTTGAAAATAGGCCACAGATACGTTGGAGCATTCTGTGATAAAATTGTGTGAATAAACTTGGCTTTGTTGAAGAGAAAGCGCTTTCTTAGTGTTAATATGTTAAGATATGTGTACGGGTCTACACACTGTGTGAGGTTTTTGTCTGAAACTAGGTGCACTGCACGTTTTTGTAATGAATAGTCTTTTAGTGTTGGACATGGAGCAGCCATTCCAAATTGTGGAACAATAGTCTAAATGTGTTTGTATTTGGGATGTATAGAACATTTTTTGTGTCTCCTCATCTAGGAAATGTTTGATTTTAGCTAACTGGTAAACTTTTTGTGCCATTTGTTTGGTCAGTGCTTGTACATGTGAATTTCAACTTAAATGTTGGTCAATTATGAGTCCTAGTGTTTTATTTTCATTTACATTTTCTATTAAAGAGGTTCCAATGTAGAGCTGAAGTGTTGTTTTCAGTGAGTTTTGTAATTTTTGTCTAGTTGATATTATCATACATTTTGTTTTAATGATATTTATTTGCATGCAGTTTTCATTGCTCCACTTAATAAGATTGTCTGTGTTGCTTTGTAATAATATTTCTAGCGTGTTGCAACTTTTATCACTAGTATAAATGGTACAGTCATCAGCAAATAGGTCGCAGGATGAGTGCTTGATGTGTAGTGGAAGGTCATTTATGTAAATGGAAAAAAGTAGAGGGCTGAGAATAGAACCCTGAGGAACACCGGTGTCAATAATAGTTGGGTTTGACAATGAGTTATTGTACCACACTACTTGCTGTCTGTCGGACAGGAATGATTTAAGTAATGTCATTAGTTTAAAGTTAACTTTCATTGTTTCTAATTTTCTTATTAAAACAGCGTGATCTAACATATCAAATGCTTTCCTAAAGTCTACAAAGATTGCTCCACATATGTTATCGTTATTGATGTTTAGGTGCAAGTTGTCTATCATCTTAGTTAGAGCTGCGTTGCATGAATGCTTTTGTCTAAACCCTGACTGACTGTCAATTAGCAAGTCATTGCTAACTAGGTACTGTAGTGTTGTTTTATGTATGTGTTTTTCTAGTGGTTTAGATAGCGATGATAAAAGAGTAATTGGTCTATAGTTACCAAGGTTACTGTAATCTGACGAACCAGGTTTGAAGAGAGGATATACTTTGGCGATCTTAAAGGCCAAAGGAAAATAACCTTTAGCGATACATTGATTACCGTAAAATCTCGCGTATAATACGCACTCGTGTATAATACGCATGCTTGATTTAGCCGAAAATTTTCTGGTAAAATGGAAATTTGTGTATAATACGCACCATAATTTTTCAAGATTTTATTTTATGAAACATTTGTTAAAAAACTGAAAGAAGATGGAAGATGCTGCGTGATAGTAGTTCTTCGATGAACTGAAAGACCATGTCGCTTCATAAAACGAATAGCCCATCCATATGACGCTTTAAATGCTGTTGTGCCTGTACAAGATTTTTTAAGTTCCAGAGCTTTAAGTCGGATTTCCATGCATGAAACACCGATGTTGCCTTCTATCCACTACCCACTCCAATAATGTTTTTTTCTAGGTCTGGAAGATCTGGTGGTGACCCACGATTCGCCTTTTTCTTACTAGGCAACACTTGCAGCGCCTCTTTGTTTTTTCGCCATAATCGAATGTTGCACTCGTTAATGGAAAAATGTTGACTTGCTGCCCGATTGCCGTTAGATTCTGCATATTTTACCACTAAGAGCTTTTCTGTTGCAGTACAACATTTTCTCGAATTCATTTTTAGGGCTCAAAATAATCAAATGACAAACTTCACAACCAAGCTTAATATCAAAACAAATTGAAGACCAAGAGTGCGAAATGTGTTTTGCAACAATGTCTGACACATAAGAAAACACATGGCACATTCAATTTTGCGCCATTTTCACTGTCAAATTGTGACAAAAACTTGATAGACTTTCCAATGTAGGTTACTTTCTATATAAAAAATTACGTATTTTTTTAGTACTCGCGTATAATACGCACCCGAGTTTTAGCGGGCAAAAATGAGTAAAAATTGTGCGTATTATACGCGAGATTTAACGGTATATATATAAGTTAGTGAATCACTGATAGCTGGTGCGGCATAGCGCAGTATTCGATTGCTAATTCCGTCAAGCCCTGATGAGCTATTATCTTTAAGGCCAAGAAGATAGTTATACACTTCATTAACTGTCATAAAAGGAATGTCGGGTGGAACTGAGTTTGTACATTTGTTCTCACAGAATGCTGAAAGTCTGTCTAAGTCACTAGGGGAATGTGGTATTGTGAATTTCAGACTGTTTATTTCTGCTTGAAAGTGATTGCTGAAGTCTGTGCAAGTAAATGAAGTGTTGGAAGAGAATGAGTCTGGTGCATTACGTTTTTTCACTAAGGTGTTAATTGCCTTCCATATTTCCTTACTATTTGATTTGTTCTGAACCATATTTCTAAAGTGATTTTTCTTTTCTTTGTGAATTAAATATTGAACCTTGTTCTTGTATGTCCTGTATGTGTTGAGGTCCTTATTTTTGTGCGCTTGATCTCTCTGCCTCATAGCCTCCAACACTTCCTGCGTGATCCAACAAGAGATGAGAAGAAGACGCTGGCGATGGATAGGACACACACTGAGGAAACCTACTGATAGCATTGCAAGGCAGTCCTTGTTCTGGAATCCCCAGGGAAACAGGGGAACAGGTAGACCAGAAACACGTGGAGAAGAGAACTGGAGACAGAAGTGAAAATGATGAGGAAAATGTAAAAAGAAAACTTGAGCTGATGGCACGTGACAGGCGGACTTGGCATGTGTTTGTTGAATATGTTTGTCCTTGGGGAGCTGAAGGGTATTGTTGTAAGTTATATGTAAAACAAAACAAAAAATAAATAAATACTTTTATACGACAATTAATTATCAACAATAACTGCATTACGTGAAAACTCACCATTAATAATCTGCTGCTTTGCTCACTTTCTTTGGCAGCAAAATTGCACAGTTCTATCGATAAGTTGTCCTGCAGAACAAATGAGCAGGATGAATTCAAGTCATTAAAGCAGTGAAATGTGTACACGATTTCAGCTGACTGTTAATACAAGTCAATGTCTTATTACAATTCCATTTTTGTGAACAATAAAACACAATTAATACAATGGAAGACAACAAAAACTAACTTTATCACCATATAAACAAAGTAGTTGTACACACATGCAATCATGTATTATAATATATATATATATCACAATAAAACTATAAATCTATAGGATGACTGAAAAGTCACTTCCTAGTTTTAAATGTTTATATCATGACTTGTATCTATTGGATATAAAGGTCAAAGGTAAAGGTGGTTCCATAGCAGAAACTGCTGTAGGGGAGTGAAGTGTTAGAGACTTCACCATACCAGGTCCAGCATCAAGAGGTGGGGGGGGACCAGTTCCCTTCCTTGCTGCCTTGTCCTTCCCTAACTCACAGAGTAGAGTCAGGTACCCATTTACAGCTGGGTATGCTGGTGCGTGTCGGTAGTGTGATTCGAACCCAGCACCTTTGCCACAAGAGACCAGCGCTCTAACCACTCTTTCAATCGGACATAAATGAAACAAATGCCAAAAGAAAGACCAATAACTGCCATTTGACAAATAATATATATATTTTTTTTTCAATTCCAAAAACATAATAAATTTAACAAAATTTTAAATGGCCACTAAACTGACGTTACAACAAATATCAAAAATTGCTGCCTGCTATGAAATCATGTACTGAGCAGACCGGATGTCTGGTCAAGTTGTAATGTTAACGTGACAATAGCATTTTATGAAATAAAACGGCAGTTAATTCTCTTTATTTTGATATTTATTTCATATAAATTTGTTGGATTGGCATGAAGAAATAACAATTTAAAAATAGGAAATGACTTAAACCACCATGTATATCATCATTTATAGCTATATCATGATATATATTGCAATAAATAATTACATTTGTGAGAAACTGTTTTCTTCCTTATCTGATCCAGCTTTTAGCTGATGATTATGGCTATAAATCTAAATGGGACGGGTGTGAAGCAAGTTAGCAAATTCAAACGTCTAGGCATATTAATAACATTCATTCATAACCCTCCACTCCCAAAGGAGCATAGGCCTTCAACAAACACATGCCAAGTCCT
The DNA here is from genome assembly GCA_024509875.1 of Oreohelix idahoensis. Taxonomy (NCBI): domain Eukaryota; kingdom Metazoa; phylum Mollusca; class Gastropoda; order Stylommatophora; family Oreohelicidae; genus Oreohelix; species Oreohelix idahoensis. The sequence goes on along the minus strand of JAMPIV010014838.1, from coordinate 500,425 downwards.
CCTGTCCCGTGCCATCATCTCAAGTTCTTTCCATGTTCTCCTCATCATTTTCACCTCTGTTTCCAACTCTCTTCTCCATGTACTTCTTGGTCTTCCTCTGCCTCTCTTGCCCTGGGGGTTCCAGAACAAGGACTGCCTTGTAATGCTATCAACAGGTTTCCTCAGTGTGTGTCCTATCCATCGCCATCGTCTTCTTCTCATCTCTTGTTCCACTGGCACTTGTCTAGTTCTTGTCATCAGTTCCACGTTGGTAACCTTGTCATACCATTTTAATCCCTCTATTCTACGCAAGCACCCATTTATGAAAGTCTGTAGCTTTTTGGTTGTTGTCTTTGTTGTTCTCCATGTCTCAGAGCCATACAATAGGACTGACTTCACATTTGAGTTGAAGATTCTTATTTTCGTGTTGGATCCTATTTCTCTTGATCTCCATATATTTCCCAATGCAATGAAAGCTCCTCTTGCCTTTTGTATTCTTATTTTGATATCGCTGTCTGTCCCTCCAACTTTGTCTATATTACTGCCAAGATATGTGTATGATTCTACATCTTGTATTGGTGTTTCTTCAAGTTCAACCCTGTTATCATTACCTGCATTTATTCTCATTATTTTTGTCTTTTCCCTGTGTATTTTCAGACCCAATTGCTGTGACCTCTCATCGAGTGTTTTCAATTTGTCCTGCATCTGATTACGGTTATGGGACAGAAGAGCCAAGTCATCAGCAAAATCCAGATCATCCAACTGCTTAGTCAGAGTCCACTGGATTCCATTTCTGTTGTGTGTTGTCGATGATCTCATAACCCAATCTATTGCCAGCAAGAAAAGAAATGGAGACAAGAGGCATCCCTGTCGCACTCCTGTTCTTATCCCAAACGGTTCTGTAAGCTGTCCTTCATGAAGAACTCTGCATGTCATGTCTTCATATGTTTTCTTTATTAAATTAATGATCTTCAGGGGAACTCCATAATGCCTCATCAATTTCCAAAGTGATTCTCTGTCTACACTGTCAAATGCCTTTTCGTAGTCCACAAATCCGATGTATAGTGGTGAATTCCATTCCAGACTTTGTTCAACTATTATTCTCAAAGTGGCTATCTGGTCTGTACATGATCTGTTTTGTCGAAAACCTGCTTGTTCATCTCTCAGTTTCTTGTCTATGGACTCTTTTAATCTCTCAAGGATAATCCTGTTTAATACTTTTCCTGGCACTGATAGTAACATTATTCCTCTATAATTTGTGCACTCTTGTAAATTTCCCTTCTTAGGCAACTTAACCAGATATCCTTCCTTCCATTCTGCTGGTATCTCTTCCTTTTCCCAGACTTTACCAAGTAATTTATATAACATCTCTGTAGCCGTGTCGATATCTGCTTTGATGGCCTCTGCTGGAATGCCATCAGGTCCAGACGCTTTTCCATCTCTTAGAAGCTTTATGGCTTTCTTTATTTCTTCCTTCGTTGGTCTTTCACCGTTAATTTGTAGCTCTTCTTCTGCTGGCTGGATGTCCGGCGGGTTTTGTGGAGCTGGTCTATTGAGAAGGTCCCCAAAATATTCTGTCCACCTCTTCATTTGCTCTTGTATATTGCTGAGCAGTTTCCCATTCTTGTCTTTTATGAGGCAACTTGTTTGCTTGTATTTCCCTGTTAGCTTCTTTGTGCTGCTATACAGTTCTCTCATATTTCCTTTGGCTGCAGCATCTTCTGCCTCTCTTGCCAACTCCTCAATATACTTCCTCTTGTCTCTTTTGATACTTCTTTTTACTTCTTTGTTTGCTTCTGTGTACACTTCTTGAGCCTTGGCTTTGGAACTTCTGGTTTTGCTTGTGTTTAACTCTGCTTTCTTGTTTTTTCTGTCTTTTATCTTATTGATGGTTTCTGTTGTTATCCATGCTTTTTGTTGTCTTTCCCTTTTCCCCAGTATTTCTTCACATGTCTCCTTCCATACAGTTTTGACCTGCTGCCAATAGTCTTCTGTATTCTCTACATCTTCCAGCTGTTGGAGCACTTGGAATTTGTTGGATACTGTGACCGCAAATTTGTCTCTTGTTTCTTGATTTCTTAGCTGTCCTACATTAAACTGTTGTCTATAATTTTGCATTGTTGCATATCTCTTGAGTTTCATTTTTACTTTGGCTATCAGAAGATGGTGATCTGATGCCACATCTGCTCCTCTATATACCTTTACATCCTGCAATGATGATCTAAACTTCTTGTTTATGCATATATGATCAATCTGATTTTCTGTTCTATGGTCTGGTGATATCCATGTTGCCTTGTGTATTCTCTTATGTGGAAACATGCTTCCTCCTATAGCCAGTTGATTTGAAGCACAGAAGTTTGCGAATAGTTCTCCATTTTCATTCATTACTCCTAGCCCATGTTTTCCCATGACTTCTTCAAATCCGGTGTTGACTGTACCTATCTTTGCATTCATGTCACCCATCAAAATTGTGATGTCTCTTCTTTTTACTTTATCCATAATTTCCTGTAGTTTAGTATAAAATGCTTCTTTCACAGACTCTTCTTTGTCATTAGTTGGTGCATAACATTGGATGACATTTACATGAATTTTCTTTTTAGCTGTTTTGAAAGTAGCTGTTATTATTCTGGGTCCAACAGCTTCCCATTCAATGAGTGCTTTCTGTGCTTCTTTAGATAACATAAGAGCTACCCCTTCACTGTGGTGTGAACTTTCGTCTTCATGTCCTGAGGACAGCACCAATTCACCTGTGATGAGTTTCTTCCTGTCTACCCCCTTCCACTTTGTTTCACACATTCCCAGAACCTCGATTTTGTATTCCCTCATTTCTGCTGCTACTTGCGCCACTTTCCCTTGTTCGTTTAATGTCCGAACATTCCAGGTGCCAAATCTGGAAGTTCTCCTAGAAGAAAGAAGGTTAGTCAGCAACACAGACTCCTTTCGGCTTTCTCTGTGTTGCATCATACGCCTCCCCGCGAGAGGACCTTCCCCTGTCTTGGATGGCTGTGTTTTATTTTCTTTATTTGACTTGTCCATATTTGTTGAAGTTTTTTGTGGTTTAAAATTTTTTACAGGATGGTGTAACCGGCCCCATGCCCAACCCTCCTTAGTCGCTTTTTACGACATGCTTGGTAGGGGACAGTGTTACTATTCTTTGCTCCCCTTTCGGGCCCCGGTAACACACGGGTGATATTAATAACATCAGATGGAAAATTATCTCAAATGCGAAAAGCATAGGCAAAAGCAGCATTTAATATAATGAAAAGTATTTTCTGCAACACATCTCTCTCTACGGAAGTAAGACAGAATTCATCAGTATTATAGTAAGACGATTCAGACACTTGGCAGTGGGTCATGAACAATAGGTCATAAAAACGTGGTTTTACAGAAAAATGCTAAGAATGCCACAGACAGCTAAAGATAGTAATGACGATGTCCTGAAAGAAGCCAGTACACAAAGGAAGGTTATTACTCATTGTTGGAAGCTCGTTTGTTAGGAGCTTGGGTTCTCAATGTTGCAAAACTTGGTTTATTGGTTTGCTTCTTCGGATTCATGAAAACTGTTAGTATTATTGTCATCATCATTTTTCATTAGTAAAATCTATTCTTTCTTGCTTCAAGTTTTTGTGTTAGGAGGAAGTAGTCCACTTTCTTTTGTCATGTTACGACAAGAGGAAAGTTAGCATATATTCTGACAACCGGATATGATTTAACTCTTTGACTCCGCAATTATTTCACCCTGTGCGGTAATTTTAATTCACGATAGACTAAAAACAACGCTCAGAGAGTTGTTTTGGCACGGGTGTGAAATCTGACCAACGCTGTGAGCATTGTTCAGGAGTCAAAGAGTTAAGGAAAAAAAGAGTCCGCAGATAATGAAGGGAAATCAGAGGCACATCTCCAGTCCGGCCTGCGGGTCTGGAGGGGGGGGCTGGAGAGGAGAGGGATGGTCGTGGGCAGCTCTGGAACAAAATCCATGGTGATGTCGCGAGAGGAGAGAGGACATCAGATTGGGTTGGGAGAACGGGTCCTGGAGCAGGTCGGCCACTTTAAATATCTCGGAGCTGTTGTAGACCGAGGGGGAGGCATCGGGGAAGAGTTGGCCACTCGGGGGGCAGCGGCTGGGAGACTTTTTCAGGCCATGGATCGTGGATTCCTCGGTGGGAAAGAGGTTGGTAGGAAGGCGGGGATGGCTGTGTGCCGCTCCGCCTGTGTCCCAGTCTTGACGTGTGGATGCGAGTCGTGGGCAATGGCTGCGGCCCACAGAGGCCAGATCCAAACCTCAGAAATGAGGTATCTGAGGAAAGTGGTTGAAGTAACAAGAAGAGACATGGTCCGCAACCAGACGATCCGTCAAGGCCTAAAATCCCATCCGCTGCAGACCCAAATAGAACAGTCCCAACTAAGATGGTTTGGCCATGTCTGCAGAATGGGAGAAGATCGGCTACCACGACAAGCATGGGAAACAAAGAGCCAGGAATCCAGACCTCCAGGACGACCCAGAGTCCGCTGGGAGGACAACGTTAGACAATCTTTGAAAGACCGAGGACTAGAATGGAACCAGGCCAGGAAGAAGACAGCTGATAGAATGGTCTGGCGCTCTCTCTTCCAAACCTCTACACCTCACGGTAGAAGGGGAACGACTAAGTAGTAAGTAAGATAATGAAGGGAGAAGATACTAGACAGTTCAGCATTGTGACATGGAAAGAAGTCAACAAAACAACCAATAAACAATATTGGAGACAGGAAGTTGTGGAGAAACATCTACTCCAGTGGGCACAGTGACTGAAGAAGCTATAAATTTAAATGTCCTTGCACAGAGTGGTAATAATGCAGACATGTGAATGGGAACTTTGTAAACATTGATAGATTTCTAATACGTGATTTTTTTTAACAATTTAACTGTGCTGATTTCATTAATGAAACTCATATTTTCTTAACAGGTAAGAATTTTTGGTAAAATAGTAATAAATTATTAAGAGTTGTTATTAATCCCTGTGTAATGTGGGGCTGGTTACCCCATCCCGTAAAAAAACTTTTTACCACAAAAACTTCAAAAAATATGGACAAGTCAAATAAAGAAGAATGTGAGGTATCTATACAGACATTTTGCTCAGCTGTAAAAGCTAATGATACACTGAAGTAGAAATGTAACACATTAATACAAAATTTCTTATTTTAACAAATAATTATATATTCAGTTCATTACTGTAGTAGAATCACTGCCATCTTGCCCCAAAAGTATGCCTTGTACTTTGATATGCAGATTTCTGGTGCCTGTTGAACAACCAGTAGTAGTCAGCAAGCATTGGCACACTCCCCCTTCTTTGATATACCTTGTCCATTTCCCTGACATCTTAGTGGAATCTTTGCCTTGCTCTCCATTCTCTGATGTTTGAGGAAAATAATCCTAATACAAGTGTAGAGAATGTAGTTTTAGACTCAAGTAATAACCCAGTTTTTTAAATCCTCTGAATAGTTAATCCACAGTATTTTCATAATCTGGATCCTTCTCATTTCCCATAATTTCCTGATAGCATTTTTTAAAAACTCTCCATCCTTCTTTCTTCTACAGCATTTGTAGAATTTGAAATTCAGCATCTAAGCAAAGTTTCCAAATGTTGGCGTTTATAAAGATACCTTCTTTCAGTTTTGCTTTCGTAAGCACTGACTATTTACCACAAATATACTTGACACATTCACTCTCCTTATTCCTAGTCTTAATGAATTGTTTCATCAATCCCAACTTTATGCAGTGAGATGATAAAGTACCTTCAACAAATTAACAATACTGGGTCAATCAATATTGTTAGATCCCATGGTCAAATGATCTCTATGTGGCCACTCTTTAATGATCCACTGCAAAGGTCGTGCTCTGCTATCTCATGCATAAAGAAACATGGAAAACGTATGCCTTCAGATTGCCAATGCAGCAACACTGATAAAATGTTTGAATCTCCACAAATGTGTCAACTGTACTCCTCGTTTTTGACATCAGATTAAAGAAATTTGACTTTCATACTGCACATCGATAAAATGTTCACATTTTGACACCAGTTCAAAGTATTTACAGATTTTCATATCGCACATTGATAAAATGTTTGAATCTTCATAAGCTTGCCAACTGTACTCCTCATAATTGACATCAGTTCAAAGTATATGGAGATTTTTATGAGTTTCTTTAACGCTGTACTGAATGAGCAAAAGCAACTGAAAATAAATGTTTCTGTTGTGAAGGATACCCTTTAAACTTGTTTTGAAAGCATTTATAAGGAATCTCCAGTTGTTCGGGTCATATGTTGCAGCACCTAGCTTACATATTAATTCAGAAATGTTGTTACCATAAACTAAAGAATGCCTGTGCTAGAAGTGCTGAATGAATTCCTCAAGATTTCTGTATGATGTCCATCAGCAAAGCAGATTTTTGGCATTTAAGTCTCCATCCTAAAACCTCTCCAGAATCAGAGTTTCCAGACATGAAAGTACTGGCACACTTGGTCCATGAGAACCAGATAAAATAGCTGACTGAACATTTGAATAAGTAAATTTCCTTCTTGCTCTTAGTACTGTAGCCTTGCACATTACATGAGTTAAAATTAGTCAAATGTGCAAAGTGTTCTGACCACACACTTACCTTGATATTCTCCATTTTCAAAGTAGCTTCTTCATATTCATCCCTGATCACATCAGCTTTAGCACCAGCACTGGTCATGTTAGCTCCAGGGACCTGAGATTGCCTCACTACTTGGCTCAACCTGACGACAAAGAAAATGTAAAGGAGGACAATGTTTTATTATTATTATTACTATTACTCTTTATCTTCTAAAGTCTTCAAGGCCATTACCACAAACACCAGTCAATGAACATTCTTCTCTATCATTTAAGGTTTCTACCTCTTTCTCCAGTATACACTTCCCAGCACTTTCAGTCTATTTTATGCTGTCCATCCATCTATTCTTCTTATTATTCATCGTCATCACTTCCCTTTATGCTACTAATGGAGCATGAAGCCATTTCTGCAGCTGGTCCCCTTGCATCAAAGCATTCATGTACACTTGTGGTACTAGTTTCTGTAACATTTTATTTGACATGATGAAGTTGCTAGCCCTGGGCACACCTGTTATGATATACTAGAGGAAGCAATGAACCTATTCTTCGTCTCTGTGTCTTCTAAGAGACACCAGGGAACTAAACTTATTATTACAATTATTATTATGCAGCTTTTTCTTTCTCCTAGTTCTTCCTTCTTCTCTAAAATTTTGATCTGACCTTTTCTGCACACCTCCATTTATTTATGTATCTGATGATCTCCTTAATTTTCAGTTCCAAGGTCTTTTAGATGCCTTTTAACATTATTCTGTCAGCTTCTGCAGCATCACTGGTATTAAACTGTGTCGGCTACTGCTCAGGAATATACTGCATAGGCAACATCTTGATCTCAAAATAAATGTGCCCAAGCTTGTGCCTTGGAGAGGACACTCCAGCTTCATACAACATGAGAAGTAGCAGTTACCTGTTATAAGCATCTTGTCCACTTGGTTACATTTTTTGGGATAACTGGCAGATGGTATAAGAACAGCTGGGTAACCGCAGCTGAGGTTCAAAGATGTTTGCAAGAGAGACATGAAGGCTCTGGACATAAATCCAGCTACCTGGGAGGACGAAGCTGCCGATCGCACTGTGTGATGATGCTCTCTATGGTGCCATGTCAGATTTGGCAAAAAGAAGCTCTTACAACAAGCAGACAAAAAAAAAACATGCTGAAAGGAACACCAGGCAAAATAACAAGCAGTTGAGGGCTGTCACCTCAAGGGTGTATCATCCCCTTAGTCAGTTATGACTGGAGGAGGCTTCTACTACTAGATACCTTTGTGTCCTCTAATCTAAAGAACTTCTTGGGAACTCAAATTATGTCTGCTATTCAACATATGTAGATGGCCAATGCCTCTCTGCTGGCTTCTAATTATTCAATATGTTCCAGCAATTTTTTATTTTAAAAAGATTAGTCATTTAAAACCACATAGTAATTTAATTCTTTGTGTGTTCCTATTTCTCCAACTCACCATAAATCTGCGATATCTGCGCCTTTCGGCCGACACATCCGACTCCAGCACGGCATTTTTTGGGACCGGGTTTGCCTTCCCTCTTTGATCCCTACTCTCTCAGCCAGACTGCAGTGATGCAGCCTGTTTCCAGGACCACCACGTGGAGGTGGAGTAGGGTCTTCTTCTGTTCTGGTTCGCTGACCCTGACGCAAGCAGTCAGCTATGGGTCGCTGACTGCATTCCACTTTTGACGCGTCTTAGGTCCCATTTTAACAAATTGAAGAGCCGCATAAATAAAAAATCACACGGTATCCCTCAGTCACTAAGAGTTAAGTAGAAGAGAGCCGAGAGCTGCACGAGATGGCTCAAAGAGCCGCATGCGGGTCGCGAGCCGCAGGTTCCCGACCCCTGGCCTAGGTGCTGAATCTTGTGTTTTCAAGGTATAATCTTCTTTTTCATGTACAATAGTAGCTGGCACAAGTGATCATGTCTCTTCACAGCTCCCTGTCTTCACTGCTATCTATTAATTCTGCTTTTGGCTTCTTTCCATGCCTTGAAGCCAAACTGTAAAATATCTTCTCACTTTCTGTCAAACATTTATCTTTTACTTCCTTCTATTTTTCCTGTTATAACAATAGAATCCTTCTTCTTCTTCCTCGTTCATCCTGAAAAGGACATTAGTTGCATTGTGTCACCGTTTACAGCGAAGCTGCGATATTTGCGCCTTTCGGTCCAACACATCTGACTTCCGCACTGCATTTTTTGGGACCGGGTTTGCCTTCCCTCTTCGATCCCTCCTCTCTCGGCCAGACTGCAGTGATGCAGCCTGTTTCCAGGACCACCACTTGGAGGTAGAGTAGGGTCTTGGTCAGCTCTAGTTTGCAGACTCTGACGCAAGCAGTCAAGCTATGAGTCACTGACTGCATTCATCTCATTTGCTGCGTCTTTGGGCCACAATATAATCCAGCTTTTCTCCTTTCATTAAAAGACCATAAAAGTAGACTAATTGCTACTTATAAACATATAAGGAGAGAAACCTGAGGCCTGTAAACAGTAAGTAAATAAACAAACAACACACAACGGTATGTATTTTCTGTTGTCTGGTCTTCTACTTCTTTATTTCTCACTGAGATCCTGATAACATACCGTTGTGTGTTGTTTGTTTATTTATTTAATTGCTACTTATATCAGTAATGAGCTCTCTTTATGCACTTTCTTCTTTTAGAACATTCCTCATTAATCTTTTCAGCTGTCTATGGCATTCTTAACATTCTTCTGTAAAACCACAACTCTGTGATCTCCAGGGATTTTCTTGGTTGCTTACTAATTGTCCATGACTGATTTCCATAAATCAGGATTGGTTCAATATAACACTGCTGAATTCTTCATCATGCCTGAATTGACATAGATTTGTTGTACGGAATACTTTTCATTTAACTGAAAGCTGTTTTCACCTGGGCTATTCTGTTCTTCACTTCTGAGATATATCTGCCATCTTATGTTTTTAATATGCCTATTTACTGAATATATTGACCTGTTTCAAAACTGTCCCTCTTACTTTGATGTAGCCATAGTAGCCATGCTAATTCTTGGTTAATTGTGCTCCAGGATATCAATCTTGCAAGATTGTTGTTCACACTTTGTATTCTAAAAATCACTTTTTCTGAGCTAACTCACCCATGTCATAATGACCTGCAAAGCTTAACAGGTTATGTTACCAACCGTCGTGCTAGCTTGCAGTTCTTTGCCAAATCTATTTATGGTGCTAAACATTATAACCACGCATCTAAAACTATCAACTTTCCATATTACCACAATAATATATTATATTTGTGTATTTCTTGTTTGATTTCTAGCTCCTTCTCGTGGCACAGATTAAACATTTATACTAGCCGCCATTAAAAACGCATCGAAATCGTGACATGTTTTCACTGTTGAAATGTTTATGTAAGTGAGCGATTTTCAAACCCCGAAAGTGTGCAAGTGATGAAGTTCATGTATTCCCACTTTACTGTCGATGTGATGTTTACTTCAAATTTTGCGTGCAAAACAAGGTTTTTGATAAATTCTGGCTTTATTAAAAGTCAAATCACATTGAAATTTGGCACACGCATTAGTCAAGTTTCAGCGAGTAAAAAGCCATTATGTTTTCATCGAAAGAAAGTCTGTTAATGTTTTTGTCATGTCTCGACTGTCGTCACAAGAGTGATGGCAAGCTGTTGGTATGCTCAGCAGTGGAATGGCGACCAGAGAAGTTGCCAGACATTTCAATTGTGACCAGTCCACTATAGTGAGGCTGAACCAGCGATTTCGGGCGACAGGTACCACCAATGACCGTCCCACTGTATTAATAACGATATTAATGAGTGCGACTTTTGTATTTACACCTAGGGTTGACAACTGCTTTGGAGCTGGTTCTGAATTGTCTCATGTTTAATAATACAGCAAATTTGGGTTAGTAAATGGATCAGAAATGTAAAATCAGTGGTTTCATGTATTTTAAATTTAGCGCAACGAGTTGCGGTTCATAAACTAATGCGATGCGTTTTTAATGGCGGCTAGTATATATTATCTAACAAGAATGTGATGAAAAAAGGAATGAAAAGGTAAACAAAGGAGAAAAATTATAATACAAAAATAAGAAAAGATTCTCAATAGTCCATGCTGTGATCTATTTTTTTTTTTTTTTTTTTTAACCAGCGGCACTTGGGCTTTCAGCCCTTCGACCCAATGACATGTCATTGCGAGGCTGGGGAGCCTGAGGACTTTCCTTACAACCCGGTCAGGAGCTTCGCTCCTTCCCATCCACAGAGGGTTTATCACAGGAGCCGTTCAGGTTATTCAGTCAAATTTCCAGTCGTAAACATTCCTTCAAACGCTGACGCCCGGGTTTGAACCATGAACACCTGGTCGCCAGTACAACGCCGAAGCCATTACACCAGCGCGGCTCCCAAATGCTGTGATCTATTAATGACTACGTTTTTCATGTATTGCTCGTATCATTTTCTTCTTCTTCTTCTTCTTGCGATCGCATCTTTGATGATTACACCGTCAGACGAGTTCTCATGATGAATTCGACTGTTGTTTGAAGTTCCTCTTTAACTCCATATAGCTTTGAGTTTAGTGTTGAGTCATTGGGCCAGTATATCTTTCTTAACTGGTCATACAGAGGACAGTCCTGTAGAACATGCTCAGCAGTTTGTTCGTTTAATCCACATGTGCACAGTGGTGAAGCAGACAATCGTAGCTTGTGCATGTGTTTATTCAGTTTGTTATGCCCTGTCCTGAGTCGAAAAATAGTTATCTGTCCCTGCCGGTCGAGAGTGTGATAGTCGTCTTTGGGTTGGTTCTGTTCTCTTCTGATAGTCTGGATAGCTCTCTTTTTCTCAAAGTATGTGACTTCATTATCTTCTTGTTCACATTCTCCTCCCTTTTTTGCAAGTTTATCTGCCTTTTCATTTCCGGGTACACCACAATGAGATGGTACCCACTGAAGTATGGTTCTCTTTTTGGCAGCTACCTTGTTTAGTTCATTTCTCAGATGCGGGAGTTTACCACCCTTGAGAGCTTGCAGGACAGACAGTGCATCTGTGAGGATGACTACCTGGTGGCAGTCAGAGTTGGTGTTATAAATCATATTTGCAGCTTGCTCTAGAGCTTGAACCTCAGCTGTATAGTTGGAACAGAATTTACCAGTGGGAATGTGCCTAGTCTCATAGTGGTTGTCAGGATATGAGATAAAGATACCGGCACCTCCATTCCTAACAGCATTAGTTGCTGATCCATCTGTATAGGCATGTATCCATGATTGATCGGGATAGCTTTCTTGGATCATACTCAATGTAGCAGTTCGTTTTTGCAGATCATTATACTCACATCCACTTGTGAGACCACTGACTGATGTATTAATTTGGAGGGCACTGCTGGCCTGCTCCCATGGTACAGGGTATAGGGTGGGCTTCAGTGGTGTTGTCTTCATGGATAGGTCTTCTTGATGCTGTCTTATAAGTCTTTTCCCCCGATGCACAAAGCTGCTACGCTTTAGACGTCCCAATGCCAGATCATCTAGTCTTGCCTTCATTGGGTGCATTGGCATACTGTTGTACTTTTCCATCTGGATCATGGTTTTTGTGTCTCTTCTATGGGACAATGTCTGTAATCCAGCAACCTTCTGCATCTCTGTTATTGGTGTAGTTTTCATGGCTCCTGTAATGAGCCTGAGAGCTTGATTTTGCACCTTGTCCAAAGACTGCAGATGTGAGTTAGCAGCTGATGACCATGCTGCTGAGCTAAACTCTAAGTGTGGTCTTATTACTCCATTATAAATCTTCTTTAGATTTCGTTCATTTGCTCCCCAGTTGGTACCTGCTAATTTTCTGAGTATGCCTAGTCGTCTTCGGGCCTTTCCTTCTGCATTTTCAATATGCTTATTCCATGTAAGCCTTTGGTCAAATGTCACCCCAAGATAGGTGGGGTAGCTTTCTTCCTTGATCACGGTTGTCCCTAGGTGTATGTTAGCTGATTTGTCCTTGGGGGCGAGGGAGAACAGTGTTGTGGAGGTTTTGTCTGTGTTTATTGTGATAAGCCATTTCTCTGCCCATGACACTAGCATGTCTGCTGCCCGCTGCATTCTATAATTTGCTGTGGTGACATTTTCATCAGCGCACCAGAGTACTAGGTCATCTGCATATAAGGCAGCTTTAACTCCTGCAGGGAGATCTTTCACCAGGTCATTGATGTAAACAAGGAAGAGTGTTGGGGAAATTACTCCTCCTTGAGGTACCCCCTGATGGAGCAACACTTTTCTGCTCTGCAGACCGTCAAGAGTGACTCTAGTTCTCCTGTTATGCAAGTATGACTGGATCCATTTCATCATGTTGCCTTGGATTCCACTTCTAAGTTTTGCAATGAGGCCATCTTTCCACACCTTGTCAAAGGCCTGCTTGAAGTCGACCCAGATCGTTAGGACCTTTTTCTTCTCCTGGAAGGCATCTTCTATTGCTTGAGACAAGTAAGTAACTTGGTCTTCTATACTGTAGCATTCTCTAAATCCAGCTTGTTCCGGCACCAGGATCTGCTCAGACTCTAAATACCATTTCAATCTGTGGTTGACTATTCGCTCCATAGTCTTCCCAACACAGCTTGTGAGACTGATTGGCCGGTAACTTGCAGCCTCGGTCTTACATTTCCCTTTCTTTAGTATGGGTATTGTGATGGCTTCTCTCCATACTTGGGGTACCGTTCCTTTCAACCAGCTGTGGTTGAATATCTCAAGCAGTTTTGTCTTTGCTGCTGAGCTCAGATTTACTAGCATTTCGTTGCTGATTTTGTCTGGGCCGGGTGACTTTTGAAACTTAAGCTTGGAAATAGCCTTCTGTAGTTCTCCTAGTGTGATGGGTTCCCTCATTGGGGCAGGAGTATCTGTCTGTCCCATGGTTGCCAGTATTTCTTTTCTTATCTCTCTCTGATGATCTATGTTAATGGGTAAGTTGCTTTCTGAACTGTATCTTCTAGCAAACAAGTCTGCAGCTTGTTTTCCTCTGAAAAGTTTGCCACCTTCATCCAATGTGATAGTCTGCCTAGGTGAGGAACGCTCTTCATTTAGAGACTTGACTAATCTCCAAAGTTTCCTGCCGTCTTTCTCAAGGTTCAGCGATGCCGTTTTAGTTCTCCAGCTTTTCCGTTTTTCTTCTAGCTTTGTTCTCTGAAACTCTGCTACAGCCTTTTTCCATTTGTTGTGAGTTTCAAGTGAAGGCTGAGACTCTGCGTCCTTTCTAGCCCTGTCCATAGCTTCCTGACGTTCTTGGAGTGTGCTGGACCAGTACGGTATGTAGTTACGCCGGCATCCTTTGGGAATGGTTTCTTTTGCAGCTTGTAGTATGCATCTGTTGAAGTCTTTTACCACTTCATTAATGTCTCTGTTCTGTACCTTGAGGGTAGACAGCAGCGTGTTCACCTGATGCCTGAATAAACCCCAGTTGGCTTTTTTGTAGTTCCATCTTGTAATGGCTGGGCCTGTACTGAGAGTTGCACTCTGGACAGTAAGAAAGATTGGGCGATGGTCGCTTCCCCTAGTTGGTCTCCTACTTCTCTACTAATAGATCCAGCTATATCTGGTGTGGAGAAGGCAAGATCTGGTGTTGAAGTTGTGTGCCATCCTCTGGAGTAGAAGGTAGGAGTATCTGTGGCATTATTGACTAGGATTAGGGAGTGATCATCTTGCCAAGTTTCAACCTCTTCACCTCTGTGATCCAGATGGTTATAGCCCCAGCTCTGGGAGTGGCTATTAAAGTCTCCAACTGCTATAAAGTTGGTGGCTGGTACCTGTATAGAGCTGAGACTCAGGGGTTTGTTGTTCGGACAGTAATAGTTCAGGAGTTCTATTTCCATCTTGTGTATCATTTTAATTCATTTCTAATGTATTTAGCAAAGCTCTCACTTCCGTGTTTAAGTTTTTGTTTGTCTATGACGAACAAACCAAAAACACACATAGATTCATATTTCAGCTAGTAGTCTTTCTAAGGACTATCCCTTTTTAGGGCTGCCAGCAACAAGCAAGAACATGTGGAAAAAAAATAACACACTTGAGAAAAATAAGGCAGAAACTAATTGAAAAAGCCGCAATAGTAGGAACAAGCAAATGACTAACCCAGACAGCCAGCTAGAGGTCTTTCTCAGGACCAGCCCTTTTCAAGGCTAACATCAGTCTAGCATTGAAAGTGAATAGATCACACAATAAACCCCAGCTGTAACCAAAAGGGCCCACCTCGGGTCAGCTTGAACAGGGTATTAAAGCTCTATAATAGGTGGGGAAAAAAAGCAGCAACAACAAATTCAATTTTTTTTTATTCTGGCCGTGAAATTAGATGGGGAAATTCATTGAAAAGCATATCTTTAAAAATCAATAAAACGACAGACAATTACAGATGACAACAGTTAGAGTATATGAATCTTAAAAAAGTCATTATCTGATCTGATGGAAAATACCACATATTATGACCCATAGAAAGAAATGATCACCTACTCCACTCAACAAAGCAATGATGATGACATCTATATACCTTGACTTAGCAGAGTCCATGTCGAGTATTGATTTGGTCAAAGCTTTTCTCCATTTCATTATGCTGGGTATGTCATTCTGGAACATAATAAGAATGTAGTAATAACACAAAATGTGTACATTTTAACAGTGAAAGTCACAACAGACAAGAAGAAATATGCCCATGTGCTTGAAGTAATAAAGGTGCATTCACTTTGCTGACCATTAGTAATTAAGACATTTCATTCTCAGTATCTAACTATTTACATCATATTAAAACCATGGCAATATTAAACAAATATATGTCAGCTCTTTGTGATGTTGTAAAACATGTTCTTCAATTATAAAAGAATTTTAGAGTTCCTATAATAAATAGAATAGTTATGATAAAAAATGACAATATAGTTTCCATGTAGCATGAACTCATGTGACTTCTTAAAGTCTCCAGGTTCCTGTCATTTTTGTTGTTCTCCTTGTTTCACAGCCCTACAACAGATTTGCCTTGACATTTGAGTTCAAAAGTACAATTTTTGTGTTCCACTTGATTTCTTCTGATTTCCATGTGTTTCCAAAGCAGTGAAAGCCCCTCTTGTCAAATAACAACGATGATTATATATAGATAAAACTCTAACAGTGGTATCACAATTCTAATAATGGCACTAAAACTTTAACAGCGACATCATAACTTTGCAGTGACCTAAAACTCTAACATAGGCTTCACAAATCGGTGGCATCATTACAGTGTACTCAGAGCTTCAACAATAAAAAATCTAACAATGACATCATAACTATAAATGTGGCTTGAAAACTCCTAGATTAATTAAGATCTAAAATGGGCACAAACTGTTAAATTCTGTGTTCTTCAGTTATACTTTATTTAAAACACAATTTCTTTCCTGGCCTTTCTATTCTTGACAATTTTTCTCCAGGTCTCATTTCCTTACTATTTCAGATCTGTTTCTAATAAGGATTGTTTCCATTTAGGTCAAGCATGTCCATTCAATGTAGACATAAGGTCTATTGGTTACATTAGGAAGTATGCCAAAATCTTAATGGGATCCCGTTACACACCCATTGAGGCATATTGGGAATATAGTGTTAGGCCCATATTTTCTTGACCATCGGCACACTAGGGGTGATGTGGTCAGCATCACACCGGCCGCCTTAACCTTCCCACAGTTGCTCTGGTACCCAGTTCACGAGGCTGGGTCGACCCCACAGCCATTTGCGGTTGACAAAATCCCACCTCAACTGGGGATCGAACCAGGACCACTGAGCTGGGAAGCCAGTGCACTAACCATTGTGCTTCTGCGGCTCTAAATGACCTTTTGATATTTGTACATATGTACATTTATTTCTTGTTTGTACATATGTAAGTGTTATTAGTTTACTAGCAGTGACTATTTTTTTTTTCACATTTCTGGTCTACCTTCTAGGCATGTAAATAATCGATGTGCATTTGGAGTATAGATTTTTGTTCTGATTCTACACTTGCCTCTGTTAATGCATACTCAACATATATTCTTGGACTCTGGTATCTTATGTCTAGGAAAACTATATGAAACTGTTTACAAATAATTAATGATGTCTTGAATGACTAAGTGAACCTATCTTTGCTTCCCTTAGTCATGATATAGTCATGTTTTACTAACTCCAAATTCTGTATCAGTGTCCCAAAAGTATTTCACTTACATCAACAACTGCCTGCAAGGGGTTAATAAATTCCTGTTCCACTGTTTCTTCATACTGGACTTGTTCACGAGCTAGGTCCATCTGGCAATCCCCACAAAGCTGACAGATAGAACTGAGGAAGAAAATCATCCCTGTGTTTTCATTATATCATGTAGTTTATCATCATATGCAAGACACTGAACACATAAGACAGCAAGAGAGAATAGGAATAAAAGTTTAAAATAGCTACAAATCATGATAGTACTTCTGAGAAATGAGCCCGACTACTATAGATGGTACTCCTTAAGTATGTGGTGTGTCTTCTGCAAGATTATCAGTTTATGTTTATAACTGTATGCTATATACGTCTTCTTACTCACAGCTTACATTTATATTTTTATCTATGTAAGTGACTTCTTATTCACAGCTTCTGATAATAAATATGTTAATCACTCTATATGTATTCTCTTTAACAGGTTAGGGATCACAACTGAGTGGGATATAAAAAAGGAAGCAATTTCATAGAAATTTGAATAAATCAGATTAGACAAAATATTCTCATTTTACCCATAAAGATGGCAGGTCATATATATATATATATACTTTTTTTTAAAGTAATATTTCTGACACATTTCTGCTACTACCCAAGTAAAGTGTCTGTTCCTAAAGACTGTGCTGATTCTGTCATGGCATGGCTAAGTGCTGTCTCTGGATGCTTTTTCTGAAAACACAAAAGTGATACACAGTTAACACTCTGAAAATCATCACTTCAGAAACATTTATAAATTAGGGGCTATCACGTGTGTATCATCAGCATGTAAAAATAACAAATAAATGCATATAAGATACTAGTTTAGCTATAACATGAACTGCCCTCTCAGAAAGAGATAAGAGATGGAAAGAAACCATTTTATAACAAAAGAAACCTGTTATTTTTGCACTTACTGCCAAAGGAACCCATTATTTTTGCAATAAACTATTTTGCAGTAGAAGGAACCCAGTAAAACTATTGTGCAACAGAAGGAACACATCACCTTTGCAATAAAACAATTTTGCTACAGAAGGACCCCATTGTTTTTGCACTCATAGCACTGATAAAACAGTTTGCATGATTATTAATAAAAAGCTTATAATAGCTGAGGTTCTGAATATTTCCATCCCTTATAAGTAGAAGTAAGTCAATATTAAGAGCCTAGAACCTATAATTATTACCTTATTTCAAGAACTCCTTGTATCTTTAACTTTTGAAGTTGTCATTATCTATGATGAGGTCAAATATTTGTTTACTTTTATGTATCCCTTCATGAGCATAACTAAGATGCACACAAATTACTCTTTTATAACCGTCTTTCTCAGAAAGAGAGATATTATTTGTATCTGTCTGTGTATCTTTTCTTGAGCAAAAACAAGAGATTATATTTATTTCCTTCTAAACTTTTGCTTCAGCTGAAATGCGAGACATGTATTTTTATCTTTCTTTATATCTTCTTGAATTCCATGTGATTTCTGGAGGTCTCTAAAGAGAAGATGAAAGAACAGAATCACTGCTCTCTTAATCATGTTGTAAGAGGTAACAAATGTGATGATTGTGCATGGGTTTGGCAACCTCATCATTTAAAACAAATGACTACAAAAAAAACATATCTGTACGGGCACATGAAGTGCTTTGATACAAGGTTTTTGCAAGTAGGTTAACTGCAGTGCTAACTGCATGCTCCTTAAGGAGCATATGAACAAAAGAATGGTGAAAATCTCTTCTTGAGCAGAAGTGAGAGATGTACACTGTTTTACTTCTGTATCTTTTCTTGAGCAGAAATGAGATGATTACTGTTAAACTTCAGTACCTCTTCTTGAGCAGAAATGAGAGGCATATACTTTTATACTTCTGCACCTTTTCATGAGCAGAAGTGAGAGATATATACTGTTATACTTCTGCAATTTTTCTTGAGCAGAAGTGATAGATGAATACTGTTACACTTTTTCATCTTTTTTTCAGCAGAAATGAGACATGTATGTTGTTATCCTTCTGTACCTTTTCTTGAGCAGAAATTAGAGATCTATACTGATATCTTTTTGTACAAATATCTTAAGAATGTGTGTTTTTATATTTCTGCACATATATCTTGAGAAGAAATAGCAGATGTGTAATATTATCTGTCTAGACCCCTTCTTGAACAGAAATGAGAGATGTAGATTTTCCCTCCTGCATATACGTTCTTATCCTTCTATATTCCTTCTTCAGAACTAAGCATTTCAAAACAAAAGCCTAAACATAGGCTAAAGGAGTTCTAATAGCTTCCTATCATTATGGCATGATAGTATGAAGCTAAGAACTTGAAGGAGACACAGGAACTTGATAATAAAAATGATGACGAAGATTATATTAAATATCTTACAAGCTTTTTGTCAAAGTCTGTGCCTGAGGCTTGCAGGACAGCCCCTGCTTTTTTGGTAATGTTCTGAAAGGCATGCTTGATAGCATCCACTCTTTTCTCATTTTCCTGTTGGTCCTCTGTCAAAACTTTGGTCTGTTCCGCTCTGATGTAAAAAAAAAAATATATTTCACTCTGGTATAAAATAAAGAAACAAGATTAACACAAATTGTATGTCTGAAGCCAGTTGTTAAAGGGGGCTTATAAAGTGGCATCTATACTCAAGCATTTATATCTCTATGGGGATAGAAGTGACAACTGATAAATAATATAAAATGCCAATAATTGGCAATCACGTCATATACAGTCAATATCTATCTTTCTTGGCACAGATCACAACGTGTGAGATAATTCATTCATAACCCTCCACTCCCAAAGGAGCATAGGCCTTCAACAAACACATGCCAAGTCCTCCTGTCCCGTGCCATCATCTCAAGTTCTTTCCATGTTCTCCTCATCATTTTCACCTCTGTTTCCAACTCTCTTCTCCATGTACTTCTTGGTCTTCCTCTGCCTCTCTTGCCCTGGGGGTTCCAGAACAAGGACTGCCTTGTAATGCTATCAACAGGTTTCCTCAGTGTGTGTCCTATCCATCGCCATCGTCTTCTTCTCATCTCTTGTTCCACTGGCACTTGTCTAGTTCTTGTCATCAGTTCCACGTTGGTAACCTTGTCATACCATTTTAATCCCTCTATTCTACGCAAGCACCCATTTATGAAAGTCTGTAGCTTTTTGGTTGTTGTCTTTGTTGTTCTCCATGTCTCCGAGCCATACAATAGGACTGACTTCACATTTGAGTTGAAGATTCTTATTTTCGTGTTGGATCCGATTTCTCTTGATCTCCATATATTTCCCAATGCAATGAAAGCTCCTCTTGCCTTTTGTATTCTTATTTTGATATCGCTGTCTGTCCCTCCAACTTTGTCTATATTGCTGCCAAGATATGTGTATGATTCTACATCTTGAATTGGTGTTTCTTCAAGTTCAACCCTGTTATCATTACCTGCATTTATTCTCATTATTTTTGTCTTTTCCCTGTGTATTTTCAGACCCAATTGCTGTGACCTCTCATCGAGTGTTTTCAATTTGTCCTGCATCTGATTACGGTTATGGGACAGAAGAGCCAAGTCATCAGCAAAATCCAGATCATCCAACTGCTTAGTCAGAGTCCACTGGATTCCATTTCTGTTGTGTGTTGTCGATGATCTCATAACCCAATCTATTGCCAGCAAGAAAAGAAATGGAGACAAGAGGCATCCCTGTCGCACTCCTGTTCTTATCCCAAACGGTTCTGTAAGCTGTCCTTCGTGAAGAACTCTGCATGTCATGTCTTCATATGTTTTCTTTATTAAATTAATGATCTTCAGGGGAACTCCATAATGCCTCATCAATTTCCAAAGTGATTCTCTGTCTACACTGTCAAATGCCTTTTCGTAGTCCACAAATCCGATGTATAGTGGTGAATTCCATTCCAGACTTTGTTCAACTATTATTCTCAAAGTGGCTATCTGGTCTGTACATGATCTGTTTTGTCGAAAACCTGCTTGTTCATCTCTCAGTTTCTTGTCTATGGACTCTTTTAATCTCTCAAGGATAATCCTGTTTAATACTTTTCCTGGCACTGATAGTAACATTATTCCTCTATAATTTGTGCACTCTTGTAAATTTCCCTTCTTAGGCAACTTAACCAGATATCCTTCCTTCCATTCTGCTGGTATCTCTTCCTTTTCCCAGACTTTACCAAGTAATTTATATAACATCTCTGTAGCCGTGTCGATATCTGCTTTGATGGCCTCTGCTGGAATGCCATCAGGTCCAGACGCTTTTCCCTCTCTTAGAAGCTTTATGGCTTTCTTTATTTCTTCCTTCGTTGGTCTTTCACCGTTAATTTGTAGCTCTTCTTCTGCTGGCTGGATGTCCGGCGGGTTTTGTGGAGCTGGTCTATTGAGAAGGTCCCCAAAATATTCTGTCCACCTCTTCATTTGCTCTTGTATATTGCTGAGCAGTTTCCCATTCTTGTCTTTTATGAGGCAACTTGTTTGCTTGTATTTCCCTGTTAGCTTCTTTGTGCTGCTATACAGTTCTCTCATATTTCCTTTGGCTGCAGCATCTTCTGCCTCTCTTGCCAACTCCTCAATATACTTCCTCTTGTCTCTTTTGATACTTCTTTTTACTTCTTTGTTTGCTTCTGTGTACACTTCTTGAGCCTTGGCTTTGGAGCTTCTAGTTTTGCTTGTGTTTAACTCTGCTTTCTTTTTTTTCTGTCTTTTATCTTATTGATGGTTTCTGTTGTTATCCATGCTTTTTGTTGTCTTTCCCTTTTCCCCAGTATTTCTTCACATGTCTCCTTCCATACTGTTTTGACCTGCTGCCAATAGTCTTCTGTATTCTCTACATCTTCCAGCTGTTGGAGCACTTGGAATTTGTTGGATACTGTGACCGCAAATTTGTCTCTTGTTTCTTGATTTCTTAGCTGTCCTACATTAAACTGTTGTCTATAATTTTGCATTGTTGCATATCTCTTGAGTTTCATTTTTACTTTGGCTATCAGAAGATGGTGATCTGATGCCACATCTGCTCCTCTATATACCTTTACATCCTGCAATGATGATCTAAACTTCTTGTTTATGCATATATGATCAATCTGATTTTCTGTTCTATGGTCTGGTGATATCCATGTTGCCTTGTGTATTCTCTTATGTGGAAACATGCTTCCTCCTATAGCCAGTTGATATGAAGCACAGAAGTTTGCGAATAGCTCTCCATTTTCATTCATTACTCCTAGCCCATGTTTTCCCATGACTTCTTCAAATCCAGTGTTGACTGTACCTATCTTTGCATTCATGTCACCCATCAAAATTGTGATGTCTCTTCTTTTTACTTTATCCATAATTTCTTGTAGTTTAGTATAAAATGCTTCTTTCACAGACTCTTCTTTGTCATTAGTTGGTGCATAACATTGGATGACATTTACATGAATTTTCTTTTTAGCTGTTTTGAAAGAAGCTGTTATTATTCTGGGTCCAACAGCTTCCCATTCAATTAGTGCTTTCTGTGCTTCTTTAGATAACATAAGAGCTACCCCTTCACTGTGGTGTGAACTTTCGTCTTCATGTCCTGAGGACAGCACCAATTCACCTGTGATGAGTTTCTTCCTGTCTACCCCCTTCCACTTTGTTTCACACATTCCCAGAACCTCGATTTTGTATTCCCTCATTTCTGCTGCTACTTGCGCCACTTTCCCTTGTTCGTTTAATGTCCGAACATTCCAGGTGCCAAATCTGGAAGTTCTCCTAGAAGAAAGAAGGTTAGTCAGCAACACAGACTCCTTTCGGCTTTCTCTGTGTTGCATCATACGCCTCCCCGCGAGAGGACCTTCCCCTGTCTTGGATGGCTGTGTTTTATTTTCTTTATTTGACTTGTCCATATTTGTGTGAGATAAGATATCTACAAAAACTTCTCAATGTCACATTAAGTAGAATAAGAAACAAAGACATCAGGAAGTTGGAAGATGGTGTCATAATGGTTGCATTCTAATTGTGGTAACTTCAGTGCCAAAAGGGTATCAAAGAATAACACTGTACCCTATCAAGCATGTCATAGAACGTGACTAAGGATGGTTAGGCAGGGGGCCAGCTAACCTATCCTGTTGAAACTTTAAGCCTAATAAACTTCAACAACATGAACTAAGTCATCAACAGCAACAATGTGGAACTGATGGAAAGGGCATGAAAAATACCAGATCTGGTGGGGGAGATTGATGAAGGGATGCTAGTGTTGAGTGGGGCCCACATCTGGAGCATTAAAGTCCTTGTCCTGGAATACCCAAGGTTAGAGAAATAGAACAATACTGAAAAACACATGGAGAAGGAAATTCAAGAGAGACATGAAAGGGATAAAGAAAACGTGGAGAAACTTTGAACAGATGGCACAGGACAGTAGGGAGAGGTGTAAATTTGTTGAGAACAAATGCACCACAGGGAGCTGAAGAGTAATGAATGGATGAATAATGAAATGTCCATCATTAAGAATGTAGCAGTAATTGTTTCTGAACTACCAGCTATGTTGTGACAGCCTCCTAATAGTGGTGAATGTACGGAGAACAGTCTACAATGTGTTGAATTACCATGAGCAGATGTTGCCCCTTATTTGCATGCATACCACAGGTTGTAGTTATATTACTCATGCAGCATCAGTTGAGCAGCAATGAATCAGTTTTCAGTTTCCATGTTGTTTTCCACATAGTCTGGTGTCCTGCTGAACTTCAGTGTGTTTAAATCTTGGCTTTTACATTTGTTCCTAATTTTTTAATTACTTTTTATTTTCACATAGGTCATAAATAAAGTGTCACAGATAGAAGCTGTTTTTATTCTTGTGATAAGTACCGTAAAATCTCGCGTATAATACGCACTCGTGTATAATACGCATGCTTGATTTAGCCCACAATTTTCTGGTAAAATGCAAATTCGTGTATAATACGCACCATAATTTTTCAAGATTTTATTTTATGAAAAATTTGTTAAAAAACTGAAAGAAGATGGAAGATGCTGCGCGATAGTAATTCTTCGACGAACTGAAAGACCATGTCGCTTCATAAAACGAACTGCCCATCCATATGACGCTTTAAATGCTGTTGTGCCTGTACGAGATTTTTTAAGTTCCAGAGCTTTAAGTCGGATTTTAATGCATGAAACACTGATGCCTTGTTGCCTTCTATCCACTACCCACTCCAATAATGTTTTTTTCTAGGTCTGGAAGATCTGGTGGTGACCCACGATTCGCCTTTTTCTTACTAGGCAACACTTGCAGCGCCTCTGTTTTTTTCGTCATAATCGAATGTTGCACTCGTTAATGGAAAAATGTCGACTTGCTGCCCGATTGCCGTTAGATTCTGCATATTTTACCACTAAGAGCTTTTCTGCTGCTGTACAACATTTTCTCGAATTCATTTTTAGGGCTCAAAATAATCAAATGACAAACTTCACAACCATGCTTAATATCAAAACAGATTGAAGACCAAGAGTGCGAAATGCGTTTTGCAACAATGTCTGACACATAAGAAAACACATGGTTCATTCAATTTTGCGCCATTTTCACTCTCAAATTGTGACAAAAACTTGACAGACTTTCCAATGTAGGTTACTTTCGATATCGAAAATTACGTATTTTTTAGTACTCGCGTATAATACGCACCCGAGTTTTAGCGGGCAAAAATGAGTAAAAATTGTGCTTATTATACGCAAGATTTTACGGTATTTTGCTTCACCCAGCATGATATGTTTCTTCACGATTTCACTAACATTATCCACCTTCCATCTGGACATGCTTTTATCCTGAAAACCAATTGTCTGCTGTTGAAGACTCATGCCAGAAACTGATTTAGCTAACCTCTTATAAGCTCCTTTAATCAATGTAACTTTCTGTTAATGCAATGGTGTTGGTTCCACAGACTTTCTTATTTCTCCAATGTTTATTCTGTCTCTTTAAGTGATATTTGCAAATTTTTCATTTTTCCAAATACTTCATCTCTCATGTTGTCATCTTCCTCAATAAGCTCCAGACAGTGACAATATTTGACACAGACAGCAAGAGAACTGGGCATGCTATTTAACAGCTGTCAATTTGTCCCTGTAGAAATATGTGGGTATGTCAGAATTGGAGTCGGCTAGTAAACAACAGAGTAAGTCTTTTGGTATCTTATTTATATTTATTTGTCCATTCTGCCATATCTTGTGAACATGCTTCCTGACAATTGATATATCTATCACATGACTGTCAAGTTGTTTAAAAGAAGTATATCTAAAAATTCTGGTGTCTATCAACATGCACAGAAATAGATGCAAACACATATACAGTATTAGAATATTTCTTGCCGTTTTCCTACCTGCATAAACCAATGCTTAAACATAACTACAAAACTCCAACAATGCTTGTGAATGACGTTTGGTAAATGTACAATAAAACTACCGTAAACTGCGGCGTAAAAGTAGACATCAAGATTTTTAGCTCAAAATTCTGGTTTAGGTTTACGCTCACCATATAAGTCGACCCCCAAACATACAGTAGGCTACTGGTAAGTTAGAACTGCATTTAAAGTGCAGTGGGTGGGGAAAAAGACAATCTGTTGTGGCGAGGCTAATGAGGAGGAGGATGACAGCGAAAAAACAAAAGACGATGTCAGAACTGCCAATGATTTGAACCTGTGCGCAGACTCCTTTATGTCAGAAGTTGAACAGCATTAACAGTAAGACTTTGTAGG